>CAOKZL010000011.1:1200000-1628858 GCA_948472985.1 Iguana delicatissima
ACCTGCTGTACAGAGAGGTTACAGTGCCAGAAACAGAACAGGGGGCAGTGCCAGCTCCAGAGGAGAGTCCTGCCTCTTTAGATATAGAAGAACACTTACCTAGACCCTGCTTTGCAGAGCACAGGCAGGAAAGAGAGACCCAGCATCACTTTCTCAGAATTTATAACTGGCAACAATCAATCAAGTCACAGCTACACTAGGCTTTGGATCTATTTAGCTGGTGTCCTTCCCCTCCAGGAGTTGTCAGAGCTTATCTGACCTTCTACCCTGCTGAACGCCTTGACAAATGCTTGGACTGACCTTGGACACTGCCTTGCTGTGAAACCCCATCAGACCTTATTTATGTTGGACTTTGTTTATGTCTCCATGCTTACTGCCTGGAAGTAAGTAATGAACTGGGAGATATTCAGTTTGTTTTGTTTGTTTTATCAGCTGTGCCAGGACTGAGATAGGACACTGGGGTCACCATGAGTCATAAATGACTTGAAGGTACACAACAACCAACATCACCCAAATCCCATGTGTACCACAAAGCAGAATTTGCAGGCAGGGAAGTACAGGACTTGCTTACAGAAATCTTGCTGCTCAGCACTTTTTGGCCTGACTCCTGTTGGTAACTGCAACCAAACTGCAACCCTATGAGACAAATGGAATTTACCTGTGTGTTGACTCACCCTTCTACAACTGATTCAACAGAACTACCGTAGTGGTGACTAACCAATAGATAGGACTTAGGTCATGTTAAGCAACCTCAAAGACCTAAATAAAAATACAAAGCAGATGCAAATAATCCAAAGTCCACAATAGGGAATTTACCCTTTAATCGGAACTGCCAAATGGAGACAGTTGGGGGTATGTTGTTGTTACTGGTTCCCTCTCTCCTTCCTTTGTCCAAGAATGGCCCCTTTTTTCCTTTCCAATCCATGTGTGATGATTCTCCCTTTGTCGAAAAGCCAAGCAAAGCTGAGCAAAGCTACAGGAGGTAAAGAGGCCCTTGGTTCCCACTGTGAAGAATAAGTAAGCAGAAAATGAATGACACCAGAGATTCATTGAAGGAGTTTGGACTGGATTTCTGAAAGAACTCCCACAGTGTGCAAGCCTAGACTAGGAAAGTCACTTTGGAACTAAGATGCAAGAGAACGAGAAAGAGAGAGAAAAAAAATCAAAGCCCTTCACATGTATGTTGGCTAATGTTCTACACTAAGGACATGGAGAATAACATTGGCCCTTTTCTCACGGCAGTTTGCAAGCAAAAGGGCCCCTTGAACGTCACGTAAATGTGAGGAGCAGTCTGCATTTTTTTATTTTTGGCTTTTAGCCAAAAATGACCCGCACTTGCGCAATGCTCACAGGCCTGGGCCGCACTCACCTGCCGTGCGGAGCCTCTGGAGCCAGGCCAGTCGTGCGTCCTCTCCTCAGTGCAGCCTCCAACTCCCAGGTGAGCAGGAAGGAGCTGCAGAGCTGAAACAGGAGGTTTGCGAGAGCCTGCCTGCCCAGGCTTCTCGTGCGAGGACCCCAACCCAGCAGCGTTAAAAGGTAAGCTGCGGAAAGGGCCATTATCTTCATGGAGTTATGTAGTGACTGTTCAACACAACCTCATAAATGAATTACAGCTATGTCCAAGTGAATGTGCAATGCAGTTGCATCCATGTGCATAAGGCACAATGTATATCTATGTGCAGTATTCACCCACGTACAATGCACGACCATTACAGTGGCATACACATACAACTCAGCTTCCATAACAATGGACTCAGTATGGTTGTTCCACACTTGGCAAAAACACCCAATTGCCTCTATAAGAGAACTTATGTATCCATGAATAGGATTGTAGCTATTATTATCTTCACATGGAGGATTAGAGGACTGTTGCCAATAGTCAATGTAAATCCTATGCATTATTGGTTTGGCCATTTGGTGGAGAAGCCCTAAGGCAGCGCCTGTAGTTAACAATTCAGCTTGGAGAGACAGCTGAGAGGGGCTGTGAGAGAGAAGGAGCTTCCAGTCCTCTCCCACTAGCAAGGTACATTGTGACAGCAAGCCACTTGGGTGTAGTGGTTTGAGAGTTGGACTACAGCTCTGGGGACCAGGGTTTGAATCCCCATTCAGCCATGGAAATCCACTGGGTGACCTCAGGCAAATCACACTCTCTCCTCCTCAGAAGGTGGCAAAAGCAAATACCCCTCTGTTGCCCTACTTTTTCAGCTGCTTCTAAAATGTCCCAGTTTTTCTCTCTCTACCTAAATAGCCCAAAGGCACCACATTCTATCTGATCTTGGAAGCTAAGTAGGATCAGTCCTGGTTAGTATTTGGTTGGGAGACCACAAATGAATACCAGTTGCTGTAGGAAGGAAGGAACTGGCAAAACCACTTCTGAGCATTCCTTGCCTAAGACAACCCTATGAAATTTGTGGGGTCGCCATAAGTCAACAGGCGACCTAAAGGCGCATACACACACCTATTTATTGTGCCCAAAGAGCCATTCTCTTTGATACAGTCATTTCTTACATGAAGACACCTGAAAACTGAATGGCTAAGGATGACCTGACTTAGAAGAATTTTCCGATGGTAAGAGCTGTTCAACAGTGGAACGGTCTACCTCAGAAGGTGGTTGACCCCCTTTCAGGGTTGTGCCATCCTTCAGGGTTGATTAAGAAATGAATTTCTGCACAGCAGGAAGTTGGACTAGAAAGCCTTTATACTCCCTCCCAACTCAATGATTCTGTGTCTAGTTCAATGGTATTACATCTATTTGCCTGTTTTACTAGGAGGACATGGATGTTCAGGCTTTAAATTCAACTCATCCAGTAAAATAGAACTGTCTCTTTCTCCATTTGTGCTTTGAGATTTGCCTCTCTGCCTGGCGAGTCAAAGAGTTATAGCCATTTCCTGCGAGCCCAGATAGTGCCATGAGACTGGCAACTCCACCCCAGAAAGTCCTGGGAGAATCTCCTTACCGTGAAAAGTTGCCCACTGCTGCTCTATCTCCTTCCATCCACTATCTTGAAACAGCAGATAAAGCCCTGCATCTGTACTCTCTCATTCTCCAATCCAATAATTTAGAATCATAGAGCTGGAAGAGACCACAAGGACCATCCAGTCCAACCCCATTCTCCCATGCAGGAATAAACCATCAAAACATTCCCAAAATGGCCATCCAAACTCTGTTTAAAAACCTCTAAAGAAGGAGACTCCACCACACTCCCAGGCAGCATATTCCACTGTCAAACTACTCTTACGATCAGGAAGTTCTTCCGAATGTTTAGGTGGAATCTCTTTTCCTGAAGTTTGAAGTCATTGTTCCTTGTCCTAATCTCTAATTAGACTCTAAATTTTAAAGAATGGGTTTTATCAGGAACGTCCAAGTGAGAAATGCAATAGCAGTGGAAGAAATGATCTGAGGGGCAATTTATCTATCACCATATCTTCCATAGCATGTTTGGTCTTTTGTATAGGTAGATCTCCCAGAAAGTTAAATACTAAAGTCAGCCCCTACTGCAACAGCGCAGCCTCCTGCCTGTTTCCACATCCACCTGCTCCTTGTTAGTTTTTACTTGTTTCTAGTCTTCCTGTAACATAAATAATGTTAATTTTAGCAAGGCCCCATAGCTGTTTTAATAAAGCACTGTCAAGCTGGTAGCTACTAATTATTCAGTCATTTTATGTAATTCCATTTATTGTTAAAGGCAGTTTTTAAAATCTGTTATTAGTCATTCACAACAAAAGAGGCTTTCTTTAAAACTCATTCTCAGAATTTCCATTGTGGTTGAGTCTTTCTGCCGAAAAGGGTATGCAATGCCAAGGAGAGAGAAAGAAAGAAAGAAAGAAAGAAAGAAAGAAAGAAAGAAAGAAAGAAAGAAAGAGGGAGGGAGGGAGGGAGGGAGGGAGGGAATATTTTTAATAGACTGAAACCTTTCAGTGGGGGTTTCTCTTCATTCTTCAGTCTGTATCTTTTTAATTCTGGAATGACTGAAGGTCTTTCTTTTCTGTGATTTTCTTGCCCCCATAGAGGTATGCATCTCTGCTCCTCATTTTTATAACTTGTGTATATTAAAATAAACCACTTTGAGGATTTTTTTTTTTTTATGCGGAATGTAGTCCTTGTAACCAGGAGAACTTGTTATCAGTATCTGCTCTGTACCACAGCCCTAAAACAATCATGAGAAGTTCACCTCTTTGGGTCCCATACTGTGAGAAAGACAGAAAATTAATTAATTAATTAATTAAAGATACTAGGGTCATTTCCGCACTAACTTGTTATAGCACTATGATTCCACTTTCAACATCCTATGGAATCCTGGGGTTTGCAGTTTCGGGAGGGGCCCTTCCTGAAACTGCAAACCCCAGGATTCCATAGGATGTTGGAAGTGGAATACTCGCACTATAAAAGTCTAGTGAGGAAATGGCCTCAGTCTATGCAAAGAAAGAAATTTTGGGCCTAAAAGAAAATTTCATTTGAGCAGACAGAATTCTCATTGGGGGAGACACCTTCGTTTTGCCACTGCCACCTCCATCTGCACCTCTGTCCACTCCTTCTTTACCAATATATTTGGAGATAAAGTAATATAGTCAGACCTCCACATTTGCAAGTCTGAATTCCATGGATTTGATTATTTGCGAGTTTCTCCAACCCCTGCCTTCGCACCTCAGGCACTTCTTTTCCAGGGGAACTTTCTCCCCTGGCAGCTCTGATCAGACTGTGCAGCCTTTTATAAACCCACCTCTGGTCCTCCTCGTCCTCCTCCACCAGCCATTGCCCAGCCAGCTAGAGACAGATCACAGCCTGATTTCTCAACACCACAAACCCTCTCCTGTGCCCCTCACATCCAAGGAAGGAGATGGAGGAGAGAAAGCAAGTATAGGGCAACCATGCCAACCCACCGCCTTTCCCTGACCTGCTCGGATCCTGCGTGCCTAGTCTCCTCACCATGCCTTGGTCCTCTTCCCACAGACACAGAAATGCATTTTGATATTTGCAGTTGTTCCACTTTTGCTGGGTCATAGAAGCATAGAATCATAGAGTTGGAAGAGACTCCA
Source organism: Iguana delicatissima (assembly GCA_948472985.1). Lineage (NCBI taxonomy): Eukaryota > Metazoa > Chordata > Lepidosauria > Squamata > Iguanidae > Iguana > Iguana delicatissima. The sequence goes on from CAOKZL010000011.1 coordinate 1,205,038, forward strand.
GGGGTCATCGAGTCCAACCCCCTGCTCTGCAGGAACACCCCATCAAAGCATTCCCAACAGATGGCCATCCAGCCTCTGCTTAAAAACCTCCGAAGAAGGAGACTCCATCACACTCCAAGACAGCATATTCCACTGCCAGACAGCTCTGACCATCAGGAAGTTCTTCCTGAGGTTCAAATGGAATCTCCTTTCCTGCTCCTTGAATCCATTGCTCCTTGTCCTAGTCTCTGGAGCGGTAGAGAACAAGCCTGCTCCCTCCTCAACATGACATCTCTTCAAATATTTAAACATGGCTATCATGTCTCCTCTTAACCTTCTCTTCTGCAAACTAAACATACCCAGCTCCCTAAGCCGTTCTTCATAGGGCATGGTTTCCAGACCATTCACCATTTTGTTCGCCCTCCTCTGGACACGTTCCAGCTTGTCGACATCCTTCTTGAATTGAGGTGCCCAGAACTGGACACAGTATTCCAAATGAGGCCTAACCAACGCAGAATAGAGTGGATCCATTACCTCCCTTGATCTAGACACCATACTCCTATTGATGCAACCAAGAATTGCGTTGGCTTTCTTGGCTGCCGCGTCACACTGCTGACTCGTGTTCAGCTTGTGATCTACCAAGACTCCTAGATCCTTTTCACACGTGCTGCTATCCAGCCACACGTCCCCCATCCTATACTTGTGACTTTCATTTTTTCTGCCCAAGTGCAGGACCCTGCATTTCTCTCTGTCCTGCACCCCTAACCCTAGTGAATGTGCAGGGTTAACCGTAGAATGAGAAAGAAATGACACAAGTCTGCAGCGCTTTGTCCAAAGGAACCAAAGCCAAAGCAACACATCTCACCACTGGGGGAGGATGGGAAATGGATAATGATACCACATATTAGAGCTACTTAAAACTAACATTTTAATGTTCTCACCTTAAATCAAATATTCAGTTAGTTTAGTTTTGCTGTTTTCACATCCTGCCTCTAAGAGGTCCATTCTAAAGCAATGCAATTAGCTTAATGAGATTATAAAGCATGTTAATGCCCATAATTAAGGGAAAAAGGTTTCCACTGTTTCCATGTTTCTCTTAATATCCTTTGATTTAATACTGTGGTATTGTTGCAAACACTATTTTGAACCCGGTTTTCGTAGCTATTAAATTGCTTGGTTTCTAGAATAATGAAAGAGACACCATGACAGATCGGTTTTAATGTATCAATAAATCATATTAGATAGAGTTGAAATATAGCCTAATATAGGATTTATGCTAGGAAAAAAAATGCTGCGCTTTGAAACTTGGGTCACTAATATCATCAAGGCCAGGATAAAACAGAATATCTAAATGCCAAATTAAATCATAAAGCTACTGTGTCTCTCATCCCTTTCTTACGCGACTGTATCTGGATTTAGAAACTGGTCAAAAATAGAAGCAAACTCTTTGATATCTCAGAGATGAAAAACTGTGGGACCAAGCAACATGAGAGTATGGTTAAGACAGAAAAAATTATTAATGAGGAAGATTAAGAGATGTTGCAGCAGTATGATTTGGTCTGAATCTACAAGAAAAAGCTAAATATACCCTTTCCTCTCCCTCTGGCCGAGTTAACTGAACGCTAACTACTTTCACAATTTGGATTCTATTTGCAGCAGTTGAAGTAAGCTGAGGACAAGGCACAAAGTGGGAGGAAGAGACAGAATCTAGGGCATTTTAAAAGTATTCACAAAAGTAGGATGGCAGAGGATTAAATCAGGATTGTCCCTCTCAAATTGGGACAGCTGGAGATTATTTACCAGTTCTGCAAGTAGTGCCATGAATCTGAGAGATGAAATAAAAAGAAGAGAGCTGTGAAAGTTTCAGTGCAACGTTTCCCTGTTTTACACACACACACACACACACACACACACACCATTCAAGCTGAACTATCTACCAAGAGAACTTTCAGTTTATCATTATATCCAACCCTGCCATGCTAGAGTTGGATGAACCTGTCAGTTTTGCTTTCTCCCAATTTCTCATGCATTCAATCTTTAATTTGTTCTTTCCCATTTCTTCATTCAACACATTTTTCCTGGCATAGCGTTTTTGTGCAAAAAGCAATAGAATCATAGAGCTGGAAGAGACCCCAAGGGCCATCAACTCCAACCCCATTCTGCCATGCAGAAATACAACATCAAAGCATTCCTGACAGATGGCCTTCCAACTCCTGTTTAAAAACCTCCAAAGAAGGAGACTCCACCACACTCCAAGACAGCAGTGTATTCCACTGTTGAACTGCTCTTAACATCAGCAGAGGCATATCTAGCATAAACAGCACATAGTTCCAGCACTGAAGTTGGCACCCCTACCTCCAGGGCCACTTCTTCTTCCTTCCCCTTCTCCTCCTCCTCTGCTGCTTCCAGCACTGCTTTTTTGCACCCGCTGGAATTGGCACCAGGGGCATGTACCCTACTTGCCCAACCCTAGGTACACCTGTGACTGTCAGGAACGTCTTCCTACTGTTTAGCACTTTCTCCTCTATGTACGTTTTTACCACTCATTAGTGTTGACAAAATTACATCACAAGACTCTGAGAAGTGCAAATACTGAAAAATAACTCAGTTGAGATAAAAGCTAGAGTGTCCATGAAATCAGTCAATCAGTCTTTATCCTTGTAAACTATCTTGGGTCCCATGTTGAGAGAAAGCTGACAAGTTCACAGAATCATGGAATCTTAGGCCATTTCCGCACTACACTCTTATAGCGTGATTATTCCACTTTCACTTTCCGGCTGGCCCCTCTTGAAATTACAAACCCCAGGATTCCATAAGATGTTGAAAGTGGAATAATCGTGCTATAAGAGTGTAATGTGGAAATGGCCTTAGAGTTCAGAGGGACCACAAAGGCCATTAAGTTCAACTCCCTGCTATGCAGGAATGCACAACTATTGTACAGCTGAGAAATGGCCATCCAATCTCTGTTCAAAGACGGAGAGTCTACCACCACTGAGGCAGCCTATTCCCTGTCAAACAAGTCTTACAGTAAAGAAGTTCTTCCTAATGTTTAGATGGAATCTCTTTTCTTGTAATTTGAATCCATCGGTTCATGTTCTGGTCTCTGGAGCAGCAGAAGACAAGCTTGCTCCCTCTTTGGCATGACATCCCTTCAGATATTTAAAGGCAGTGATCATGTCGCATCTCTCCTCCTCTCCAAGCAAAGCATAGCCAGCTCCCCAAGTCATTCCTCACAAGACTTGGGCCATTTCCTCACTAGGCTGTTACAGGGCTATTACTCCAGATTCAACATTCTATGGAATCCTGGGGTTTGCAGTTTAGGAAGGAGTCTCAAAGGCCCATCCCTAAACTGCAAACTCCAGGATTCCATAGGATGTTGAAAGTGGAATAATAGCACTATAACATTCTAGTGCAGAAATGGCTTGGTTTTCAGACTTCTGGTCCTCTTGGTCACTCTTTTCTGGACACATTCCAACTTGTCAATATCCTTCTTGAACTGTGGAGCTCAGAGGGGGACACGGTGTTCCAACTGACATCTAAGCAAAGCAGAATAGAGTCATGCTGTTTGTTTACTTACAAAAATATGTATTAAAAATGATTATACCCTGACCTGCATCAAAAAGATCTCACGGCAACTTATTACTTCTCCCTGATGTCGACACTAGGTTCCTCTTGATGCGGTCTAGAATTTAATTGGCTTTTTTGACCTCTTTGTCACACTGTTGGCTCATATTGAGGTTGTAGTCTTCTAAGCCCCGTAGATCCTTTTCACATGTACTGCTTTGATGCCAGGTGTCCCCCATTCTATATCAATGCATTTCATTTTTCCTATGTAGATGTAGTAATGAATTAAAGCAAGTAAGGAAATGGGACGATGTTTTCCCCACCCCTAAAGTATGCTTCCAAGAATTTTAGGGTCACATTTAACTATATTTATTCCTTCTTATTTATCAGTTCATATCAATGTATCTGTGCCTGGAAGATCTATCTTTGTAGGAGAATCTCTCCTAGATCTACCTGGAGTCCTTTCACAATACACAATTACAATACTCTGATTCTGTTTTAACTGCCATGGTTCCATCTTGGAGTCTGACCAAAGTAGAATTGAGTGGTATAGACTGTTCTGCTTTGAATAGCTTCTACCAGGCCTGCACAGAGTGCCAAAATGAACAAAACTGGAAATGGTCAGAAGCCAACTTCTGGCTTTGGAAAATGTGAAGTTTGTAAAATTGGAAACTCTGCAGGTGAGCCCTGCAATCCATTTAAAAGGTAAGTTGCCATCCCTGGAGTCTTCCAGGAAAGACAATTCATTTAGGGAGGGGTTGAGAGACTCAAAAACAAACCTGGGAGCTATATGCACCCCCTAGGTGAAAGGACCAAAACTTTAATTCAGTATAAAGCAGCACACTCTGGTTTCCATATAGGGCTGTTCATGATTAGGAGCTGCCCATACCCACCAACTTCCCCAATTTATATTGTGGCAGACCTGATCCATCTGTCAGGGTGCCTACTTAGCTCAGCTGAGCATGTGCAGAGTGCAGAACCATGAAGCTGTGCTATTCCCTTGACAAATGCTCCAGACAGGAAAACAGCCACGCAAAAGCCACTTAGGCTAAACTATGATTTATTGAAGCAAAAGCAGGATACATGATAAACAGAGCGTTTCAGACAGCTCTGTCTAGAAGCATATCATAAACAAATCAAGGTAAAAACATCAAACAGAGAAGTAAGAAGAAGAAGGAAGGTGTAACCTTATAGAACATGATGTAAGCTTTTTAACCAGAGCTAAACCACTCCCAGACATACACCATGTGACACATTATCCTGTTTCCCAGGATCAGAGCTTTCCTATGGGATAGGAACTTTAGGAGACAAGCTTGCAGCTTTTGCTTTGTCCACCAGAAAAACACCTTAGACACACCATACTAACATTCTGGATACCCTGACGCCATCTTCTGTTGTCCCACTTTTTCAGCTGTTTTTAAAATGTCCCAGATTCCCTCTCCTCCTCCCACTTTCCCCCTTTCCTCTCGGGTTACTTCCATTACTGCAAACGGAAAACAAAGTGCAAAAGTAGTTTGTACTCAACTCAGGGAGAGAGAGATGAGACGATGGGGGTGGAAACCCACCCTTCCCAGGACGTTCAGGCAAATGCAAAGTGCGGCAGCCTCTCCTGGTTCATTCTTTCTCACTAATAACTTTTGCCGTCCTGACTGCACTGATTTTGCTTGGCCACACGTGTCCCGGATTTTGTCTGTGAAGTGTTGGAGGGCATGACAGCTTGGAATCCCCAAAGGAACTGTGCATCCCCCAAACAGCAGTTGGTTTCCCTTGAAATGTAAATGCTATTTACACTGTTATAACTGATATTTCAGGAACGCATTTTCTCCTCCATTGGCTTGTTTCTACAGAGCTTCCCCACTGGGTTCCTGAATTATTACGGAGCATAAATGTCAGCTGTTACACATCTCACAACAATGACAAGGGACTGCTTCTCCATGTTCTACATTACATTGCTGCCTAGGGCTGTGGGATTAATTTTCACTGGGTTTCGACCCCAAGAACAGTACAATATGCCAGGGTGCTGGCTTGGAATGTGTATCTTAAAAGAATGGAGCGCTAGTGAAGTTTACTTTCCTGGAAAATTCCATTTTCCCATAAATGTCTTGTGTTCAGAGCACTTGCCTGTAAAAGATAATGTGGTCTCTGCAAAATACAAGTGAATTACAACTGTGCACATCATTAATATTATCTGTTGGGAACAGAAGTTTCCCAGGATGTTAGCCCTTTTTGGGAAATTCCATGAAAGCTAAAACTGTTAGGAATCAGCCTTCTTTTAGCAGAGTAGCAGAAAAAGCACAGCCTGAGCTCCATGTTGCTTCCCTGAACTGACACTAGCTAACAAAATAAGGCAGGCAGGTTCAGATTACAAACTTAGAAAAATGTACTAATAGGTCTTACAATTACGTATGCACTGGGGAGCCTAGATCCTAACTACCTAACAAATAGATTAGGTAAGACAGTAGCTTCATTCTCAACTCATCGTCTTCTTGGTGGAGACGCAAAACATGGTCAAAGAGAAGGAGGTAGAAGCAAAAAAAAAAATGGTAAAGAAGAGAGAGAGGTCTGAGAAGTGGGATCTTTTATAAGGCCAATGACCTTAGGAGCTATCTTGGGTCACGTGATCTGGTTAGCTGTATACCAAAGGTATTTATAGCCACGGATTGCATTAACATAAGAGGAAGTGGTGAGACGTTTAGGTGAGAAAGCAGAAGCCTTTGTCATGCAAAGGAAAAAGAAATTCTCTGCTATCTTGCCCTAGAACAAGAGTGGGGAGAGAAAATGCTGGAAATTTCCAATATTCATCCACAACTGTTATCCATGATTGTGCACACATTCTCTGTGCTAAAGCTGTGACACTGTAGGTTTATTTCCAGTCTCTTAAGTTGACTTCCAGCCTTGCAAGACTGGAAATTCCCTCCCAGTGCTTTTACTAGGGTTCTTGCCAGCCTTCCAAAGCTGACTTCCACGCATGGAACGACTGGCAATCTCCCAGCTCTATCAGGTATGCTGCCACCACCCCCCTGAATTAAGAATCATTTGGACAGGACAGGAGGGACCCTGCCCAATCTCTAAGCATAAGGAACTTCCACCTCCCCCTTCCCCTGAGTGAGAGGTCCTATGTAGCATGTGCCAACCCTGGCGTGGAAATGGAGAGAAACGGAGGTTTATAAAAGTGTTTTAATCAAGGCATGCAAATAAACAATATCACACTTGGGAGACCCCCTCTCCCAGGTACACTTAGTTACAAGAATTTACAAAACAGATATAACAGCACAGATACATTCTTAAGATCAGCCAATTCCCAAAATAACAACATTAGCCCTAACGCGACTAACTACTTATTTCTAGTTACTCACAATTAGGTTATAGGCGTAGATGGTCCAAAGGAGGAGAGAGGGAGGTCCAGGAGACATAGCATGCCTGCCAGCTCTCCTCTCTCTTTCTCTGTCTCTCTCTCTCTCTGGCCACATGGCCTCTCAGAAGTTTTATATTTTCCTCCTTGGAAGGATCTGGAAGCATCTCCAAGATGCCCACCTCTTTCCTTTTGGTTGGTCAACTCTCACCCTGTGACCCTTGATGTAATCTTAACATCTCATTAACCCTTGGTTTACCTGAAGAGAGAAGTATCTTCCTTTGATAAGCCTAGATAATGGGAAACCCCATTATCACAAAAGCCCCCACTGGAGAGTGCAGGTCTAAATTGCTGTTGAACATGACATGCTCAATTGACTTCTTTCCATATCATGGCTGAGATGCTACACTCTGCTGGCAGAATGTAACTCTCTGCCAGGGTACTTATGGGAGGTACTGGAGTTGGGAGAAGCTGCTCCTTCTGCTCAGCCTCTTCCCACAGTACACAACAGCCAGAGGCCATTTCCACACGACACTCATAGCCGATGATTCCACTTTCAACCTCCTATGGAATCCTAGGGTTTGCAGTTCCGGGAGGGACCGGCTGGCCCTTCCCGGAACTGCAAACCCCAGGATTCCATAGGAAGTTGAAAGTGGAATCATCGCGCTATAAGAGTGTCGTGCGGAAATGTTCAGAGCGCTCCTGGGTGCAGCTCTACTCCTAGCCACTAGGGTTGCCAGTTCAGGATCTTTGTGGGCCCTGAAGTTTGGGGGTCAAAACCTGAGACCTCAGGACAGCCCTGGATAATGGCATTAAGCATGTGCAGTAAGTTCCACCCACAGTTGCTCAACAATTGTCATTCATACAAGAGATCAAGAGAGAGAACATATTTTCCTTTTGGGAATTAAGACAGAAAACTTAACTAAAGGGGCTGTTCCCAGATCATGGTGACATTCGGGGGTTACTCCTTCTCATTTACTTGGGGAGCTGGGTTAGGGAACATTTAATCTAGTCGTTGTGTAGTCGTTTGAGTTTTGCACTATAACGCTGGAGACCATGGTTCATCTCCCTGCTCAGCCATGGAAACCTACTCTCAGCCCCAGAAAAATCTCATGATAGGTTCACCTTAGGGTCTCCATAAGTCGGAAGTGACTTGAAGGCACACAACAACAACAAACTTTCTACTACCCAGAGGACAGATGCAGAGCAGAGCTTGAAACTGTTTTAACTTTCAGTTTTTAATAGAATTGCTTAATTATTATAATTGTTCTAAGTCATTTTAAATTGTCTGGTTTAAAATGTTAAATGATTTAATCTATTTTTAGTCTTTCAAGTTGCTGTTTTTGTTATTGATTGTCTTAATCTGATTTATTCTATGCCACCTTGAAATCTTCATATACAGGGTGAGATACAAATATTTGTGGCTTTGCCTGAGTTGTTTCTTTGCAGATCTGAAAATAAATATTTGTACCTCTGCTTTCTTTGCAGAATACATCTCGGCCATGCTGGGTTAGGGAATTTGGGAGCTATACCCCAAAAAAGTTACTTTCTTCAAACTCTTTACTGGACAAGGCAGTCTTGGAAGATTATTGGGCTGGAAGTTTGTACCTTTCTCCTTGTACATCACAAGTCCTATTGCACCCATTTCTGAACTGAAAGACCATCACTCACTCTGAGAATTAAACCGTTGTGAAGAGAGGTCTTGGATGCCAACTGCTTAGTCTGCTGTCTAGGCTAGTGATTGGAATTGGTCAGCTGTCCAGATGTTGTTGCACTACAACTCCCTTCAGTCCTATCCAGCATTGCCAATGATGAGGAGAGCTGGGAACTGGAGCCCCACAAGATCTGGAGAGCCACAAAACTCCCACCTTAGTACTGGGAAATGTGACAGATAATACTGGATCTCTCATGCAGGGTGAAGAATGGGCCAGGCAGAAGGTGAACAACAACAAGTCCAATGCGCACACATACATACATAATGGTCTAGCAGAGAAAGAAACTTGCTTAGTCTTCTTTGTAAAACATACAAAAGTAGGTGTATTTACAAATACTTTTTTATAATCAAATTCATGCTCTGATGGAGGGTGAGAGGAAAGAGAAAAAATGGCTGCAGGTCAGAGTGACGCAGCAAGAGAATGGGCATGGAAAAGAAAACAAACTAGAAATTGACAAACTAGGAAACAGTGAGTATGGGCATGCAAAAGTAGCTAACTCTGACTCAGTCTCTGCTCTTATTCCCTACAGCTCTTTCCCTTTAAACCAGACTTAGATTGAGCAATCCTTCAAGAAAAAGGTGTGGGGATGGCCACAAATAGAGAACAGTCCCCTATAAAGTAGGATGTCTGGCCACCCAACCTCTGCCTGATTTCTCATACAGCCACGGCACGCTCAGATAGACAGATGGACTGTAATTCCAGATCTGTAGAATGCAGCTGCATATGTTCTCTCCTCTTGCCATTATTTTGCACTTTGTATTTGTGCATAGATAACTGTATTCCCAGGTAGATCTCTTTTTTTAATGCCACCATATCCACTCCGACTTCATAAACTCATCTATTTATAGCTTCTCCTAGTGCCAGCATTCGCATCAGCGATTTACAGCTTCTCTCTTTACTAGGTTATGCTCATTTTGTTCTGGGCTCGTATTGAACAGCAATATTTCTAAGCCCCTGGCAGCTTTAATGTCTGGGTTCCGTATACCTCGGTGGAAATCAAACACTTTTAAGGATCTGCTAAGAATGTAAAGCTGTACATTTCTTTCGCAGTTCAACCAAGCCAGTGCAGGAAAATAATCATTCATTATAGCATGAAAGACATTTGGCTTAATACGAAAAATATGAAGAGTTGCACTTTGGGAAATGAGGTCTCTAATGCCTTATCGTGTTAGACATTTGAATAAAAATGAGGTATCTGTAGAAAAGGGTAAAGGCAACAGAACTTGCATGAGGGCCCTTTTTAATGTAAGCTTGCTAGTATGCAAAAGAAGACTACAACTAGATTGTTTTGCAGATGATTGAAATGAAAGAAATACTTTGCATGGATATTTCTCTCACTCACCGCACTAGGGCCCTCAGATCTCTAGGACTGACACTGAATGACAGGATCTGGACTCTCTTATCTGATCCCCAGAGTGGGAAGAATCTCGGGATGAGAACATGTTGGGAGTTAGACTTTCCCAGGGTGTTAGCCCTTTGGGGAAATTCTATGAAAGCTAAAGCTGTAAGGAATTAGCCTTCTTTTAGCAGAGTTTCAGAAAAAGCATGTCCCAATCTCTGTGTGGGTTCCCTGAAAGGAGACTGACTTGGAAAGCAAAACAAAGCAGGCAGTTTCAGATTCCAAACTTAACAGATTTACTAATAAACTTTACAGTTACGTATGCATTGGAGAGGCTTGATCCCAACTAACAAAAGGTTTAGGGAATATAGTAGCTTCATTCTTAAATCACCAACTTCTTGTTGGAGAGGCAATTGTTAGTATGGCTAATAGCTCTCTCCCAGGGTCTACAATTTATTAATTCACCACATCAGATTGATATCTCCATGTGGCTAATATTAAAAATCATTCCATGTGTCTGACAGGGTCATTGTAAGTGCACGTAGGCAGGAAGGCTGAAAGGCGGAAGTTAGGAAAACTTTGGTCAAGCCAAGTGACTCAACCTGTCACGTAGCCAGGGACCCCTCGAGACATTCTGAACATCAAACAGACAAAAGGCCCTTCGCACTGGTATGGCAGCTGAATAGAATCACAATCAGCCTGCCAAGTGAGCGCAATTTCCACTCTACCTGTGCCTTTTGTTTCACTCGGGCAGAGTCATTCACGAAGCACCGAGAAACATTCAGCCGGAGATGTTTATTGTTGAGGGCTTTGATCTAGCCTTCCTTGCTATTGTTCTCCCAGGGAGAGAACTAGCCCTCCAGGTATATTTTTTCTATAAAAACCTCATGTTTTTATCTGTTCGGGGGTTCGTTAACATTTTCCTCCTGAATCCCTGTCACTCTGTTTTGCCTCAGCCCCCCCTTCCCCCGTTCTGAGTTTCATCGGTCTCAATCCTCAGTTTTCAAGTTTGGCTTTCTGGGCATCAAGATCAGATAGAGTATTACCCCAGAACACCCCAGAACAAAATCCCTGTTCCTTACTTTCTTCTTCATTAGTTCTTGAATGAATGTGTGAGGGTGTGTGTTGTTGTTTGCTTTAATTACTGAGAGTTTAATAAAATCTTTAAACTGAACAACTTGCCTAGTTCTTGGCTTGGTCTGACTCTGTATACATTGGGTTACAAGATCCTGCTAAGTTACCCTGCCTCTCGTAAAGCTAAAGCAGTGGTCTGAGCTGATTTTCCCCACAATTTTGACAGCTTTTGGGAATCCCCTTAAGGGAGCCCCAGGCAAGCAGGGTAACACTAGCATAGCAGAGAGAAGGTGCTGGAAGCAAGATTGCAACAAGGCAAAGAGAGAGAGGTGTGGTCTTCTGTGTAAGACCAGTGAAAGACTCCAAGGAGTATCGTGGGTCACACGGTCTGGATACCATAGCCAATAATTTTAAATTACACAGAGCAACAGTTGAGACTTTAGGTGAGAGGCTAAAGGGCATTTACATGCAAAAGAAAATTAACTCTATGCTATCTAAGCCCCATTTGTCCTAGAAGAAGCAGGGAGGGAGCATGCTAGAATTTTCCAACAGAACACTGTCTCGAAAAGTGTGTATTTACATTCTCTTTTGTTAGATTTTTTAAAAAATTTGAATGAGATACATGGACCAACTAAGATCACAGGTCAGGACCCTGAAATCACAATAACTCTGAAGGTACTAAACTGGCAACCATACATAGCCTTGTGCTTTAATTGCTGCAACAGGGGAAAGAAGACATAGGACTGCCAACTTGATGAACACCCACAGAGAGCATTTTATGACCCGCACATCCCAGCCTTCCCTCCCTCACCTGGTCTAAGCATTTAGAGTGTCTAAACAGGGATTCTCTTTCTGGGTGTATTGGGGGAGAGGGGGATACTGACCCAACTGAGTACCCAGTAAGAAATTTCTGCCAATGTGAGTGTTTTTTGCTATGTGCAGCGTGCATGGCTATTCATCTGTTGAGGAATAAGTACAATAGGCCCGTATATAACACAAGGGATCCATTCCAGGTTCCAGCCCATTGCGCAATTTCTATGTATAATGTGGAACCCTTTGTTTTTCCTTATCCAAAATGAATGAGGAAGGCACGGCACCCACTGAAAACCATCAGTATTGACCTGACATATCAGAAGATGAAATTTAATCCATTTCATTATTTGTCTATTATATTGATATTTGTTATATTTATATTTCTCGATATTTATATTTGTATTTCTGACAGAGTGGGACAGAAGGTGGCTTCCACTTTTCCAAAAAAATTGACAAGAAGAGTTCTGGCATGATATGAATCTTTGCAGTTGAGGACTTATTCTGCAGAAAATTTGCACATGGTTTTGCACAGAAAACAGCATTTCCTGTGCAGGAAATGGCATTACCTCCCTCTGATGATGCAATAATTCTTTGCCTGGCGATGGGGATAAATCCAGTTGCTTTTCCAATCCTCTCTGCTCTCCATCATCCACTGAATGGACATGGGGGTGGGAGTTTTAGCAACTAAACAGTGGGTTTCAAGGGGGAGCTTTGTGCATTGCAGAGAGAGGGAGGGAACATCAACCTTTGCAGTGACCAAAAGAGATATATGCATGCTATGGCCATTTCCGCACTAGCCTGTTATAGTGCTATTATTCCACTTTCAACATCCTGTGGAATTCTGGGGTTTGTAGTTTACTGAGGCCAAAGAGTTCCCTGGCCAAGAATTCTAACGGGTCCTCCCTAAACGGCAAACCTCAGAATTCCATAGGAGGTTGAAAGTGGAATAATTGCACTATAACAGTATAGGGCAGAAATGGCCATAGCTACATGGGAAGCCCCATTATCACAGCTATCTAGTAAGTATAATTAATAGTTTTACCCACCACACACACACAACCACAGGAAAATTTAATCGGGGGGGAAGCTTCCCCTTATCTTCATATAAGGAAAAGCTTTCCTTGCTACATTCTTACAAATCAAATATACTGCATTCTATTTAAAGTACAAATACATTTACGTTCATAAACACACACTCACTCATTAATTAGGAAGGAAACCGATTACAAGAATAAATTTCTCTTTAGACTAGCATGTCTGTCATATCGATCCTCATAAAGAACAAGGCACATTATTTACCAGCCACATTTGCCGATTGGCATATTCTCTGTCCCCTGAAAAGTGTTGTGCTTATTAGCTTTTGGCCAGGTCTAGAAATTTCAATAAGTGCTGCTGTAATGGTGGAAAGGATGGATTTTTCCAACAATGTACCCATACACATTCATCAGAGATTAGCAACTGTGAGATAAGCGTCTTCAAATTACTAGCAATATTTTGCTTTATAATAATCGAAAAAGAAGATCCATCTGAAATAACAGGATCCAATAACATTTTTGTGAGTTGCACTCCTTGCACTGTTGACAAAAGTGCAGGAAAATTATGGTAGGGGAAGGTTTTCACCCCTTTTCCAGAATATAATCTCAAATTGTCTATGATGTGTTTTACTGTGTAGTTTTTTGTTCACAGGTTATACATTCTGCTACATGTTCACTGACTAACTCTGAAGGATTTCTGCTATCACAATGATCCATTCTTGAAAGAACAGCTTCATCATTATATGGAATCTTAATTAGTTTCAGTTGCAATTCACAAGATGGATAATTCTACAGAGAAATAAATACAGGAGAGAATATCATGGGAAGGTGAATACAAGAGACGTTATTCACCAGCCTTTGTGGAAAAAGCTTTTATGCAAACCTGATGAATCCTATGTGCCAAAACTAATGTTAAAGTCCTATCTACAGTGGCATTTAAGCTTGTATCAGGCTGAACAAAAATCTTTAAATTGAGCTCTCATAAGTGCAGGAGAGGTGGTAGTGAACTTGGAAGTTAAATCCCAGAGTTTGGAACTTTGGGTCTGAAATGTAATCCAACTGCATTAAACATTAGCACTAGGAATATTAATTCACTAACATAAGCACTAATGATTAGAATTGTTTGCTTCACTGTGTTATCATTAAATGGCTTGGTAATCAAGACACTGGTTGGTGACCAGACCACGGGATCTACAGAGAACAGTATGGAACATATTTTCTTTTTTTAATTAAAAAATTGATTAAACAAACACAAAACAACAACACTACAAAACAATACATGAAGAAAAACACCAAGAGCCTAACAAACTTACAACTAACTAAAAAAATTAGGGATGGGACAAATCCAGAATTTCCCAAATCTGAATCCAGATCTGAATCCCTGGAAGGTTCTGGGGATCCACAAATCTCAAATCTTTCAAATCCTTTTTTTAAAAAAGGGTTTAAAAAGCGATTATCCACTCTCCACATCCCTGCAGACTGCTTCCAAAGTGTCCGCACCAGCAGCAGTGGTGGGGGTGCAGAGAAAGGGCAATGGCCCTCTTTTCACACCCCTGCCACAGCGAGCTCAGGCTCCGGGGCATGCAGGAACCTACTCACCCCTGCGGACCTGATCCCGGGCACTCATGTGAGCTCAGGCCCTGGGGCTTGCAGGAACATGGCCATCGCCAGCCCTACTCACTCTTGCAAGCCTGATCCCAGATGCTCGTGTGAGCGCAGGCTCTAGTGTGCCCTGCACACTGCTCCCAGATGGAGGGTTGGAATGTGAGGGGCGAATGGGGGGTCAGTGGGCACTTCCAGATTCAAAAGATTCTGTTTGCCAATTTTGCCTTGGGGATTCGGGTCTGCAAATCTCAAATCCTTGCCAAGGATTCGAGGATTTGGTTGGCCTATCTCTAAAAAAATCTATAGATAACTGAAAAAAGAATTGGTTCCTGCCCTTGTTGCAAACAGCTCATAGTAAATAAACAACTATACTGATTATACCTTAAATTTATACCAGCTATTACCTGTTGCTAATCATACTTATCATCCTAATTATCTACCTACAGAATTAATAAAATCACTTATAATCAATTATAATCACATTAACTAATTCTATATTCTATATTAGTTTAAACTACTATTTAAACTAATTATTAATCATCAAGAAATACAGTCCTCTCTCTACATTCATGGGTTTAACCTTGACGAATCTAATTATTTGTGAGGCGCGTGCTTGCCTCCCCTCTCCTTTTTCCTCCTCCCATTGCCTTGCATTGCTCATCCCAGGCTTGCCAGGCTTGTGTTTACAAGGGATGTTTTTTTTTTTCTTTCTGAGTGAGTAAAGCCCCCCTGCCACTGCTGGAGGCCTGTCCTCTCTCCCATGTGGCTGCACTTTCTGCTCTGTAATGGCTGCTGATTGGTCAGGTGCTTTCTTTTTTCCCACTCCACCCCCTTTTCAAGATGACCACCATAAGTAACTAGAAGGGAAGAACTGTGCTCTTCTCCCTTTAAGAGGAGAATACCAGTAAGCCCTTTACTGTGTCTCCCCACTACCACCACTGCTGAAACCAGAGGCAAAGGAATTGGAGGGGGGAGCTCTGGAGGAGAATCACAGAGGTGGGAGTTATTCATGATTTTTCCACTTTTGCGAGGGTTCTATGTTTATGAATGTGGAGGGGTTACTGTAATCATTCATAGCTTTATGAATTTTCAAAAGAAAAGAGCTCTTTTTGCCCTTTTAAAGTCATCTGTCTCCAACCTGTAATTGTTCCTCATTTGGACTACAAAGCCCACAATAAGACTGGGAATGGTTAGAGTCCACCATGTCTGACAACTATCAGGTTGAGAAAGGCTGTCCCAAGCATGGGATCTCATTTTACAACCTCTTCAAATTTGGTTTGTCACTGACCTGCATCTCTCTTTTCCTTCCACCAACATGCACACTTCAGTTACTTTTCAAATACCTTCTTTATGAAAAGTGAAAGGCTGATTTCTTTCATTTTGAGGGCACTGATCCACCACAAGTACAACAATAAATGGATAGCTTATCAGGTGAATCAAGAGTGGACAATTCTCAGGTCATTTCTGAGCATGTGGAAAACATTTTTCTGAACAACTGAATTCTACATCTTTTCTGTCTCCAAAACTCAATAAAGAAATGTGGTTTTCAAGGATCAGTGGTAGACAACAGGTTTTGCATTCAGGAACATCTTCTGTAGCATCTTCAGTTTTAAGGATCATATATCTACTGTACCCATCATACCTTAATTTTATAACTAACAGTGAGTGGGTCAAAAGATGGAAGAGGAGAAGGAGGAGGTGGTAGTAGATATGAGAAGAGAGGAGGGGAATGAGAAGAGAGGAGGGGAAAGGAGTGAGAAGTCAAGAGAAAAATAAATGGCAAAGAGGTTTCAAGACAATTTTTCATTTTAATTATCCCAGCACGCAGCACTGGTGAAGGGATTCACTGCAGCTCACTCCAAATAATATTATACAATAGAACAATACAATAGAAACCAGTCCAGAAAATAATCAGTAGAGGAGGACAAGTGACTAGTGAGAGTCCCAACGTACCCCAAATCACATAAATATTACAAATACTTTCTTTCCATACAGGTTCATGGGGTCAGGGGGACACTTACCTTTCAGGCCTAAAGGACCTGACTTTCTGACGATTGAGGGCCTTGGCCCTTGCTAAGCAAACAAACAAATAAATCCCTGCACCATGCCCATTCCATTCAAAGATTCCTTCTCCTGCCCCATTCCACACTCAGCTCTTCTGCTGCAGAAACTCAGCTATTCTATTCTGAATTGGGGTCTAGAAGATTATTTTTCTCCCTTATCTGCTGGATTGTTCCTCCTATCCCTGCTTTAACTTTCATCCAGGACTGTCCTCTTCTCTAGGGATAAGTACATTACCATCTCCCCAGGGCTGCTATTTCAACTTCCTGAAACCCCTTTTCCTATGGTTACAGTGCTGCTTTTTGTAGTTGGATTGACCCACCCCCCTGACCTGTTGAGCTCCTACTATCTTATTGGGGCTTGTCAACTGCTCCTCAATCCAACTATTTGCCTTCTCTTGATTACTGTCCTGTCTCAGTCTCAGAAGAGCTCCCAGCTCATTACTCACTTTTATTCAGTAAGCACAAAGTCAAAAATAAAGTCCAACAGAATTTGAAGGCAAGCAAGTCCAAAGTCAGGCAGGGTAATTCAAAGTCAGGCACAGAGTTCGGCAAGGCATCCAGCAAACAGAGACGTCAGGTAAGCTCTGACAACTTCTGGAGGGGAGAGAAGACAGCTATACAGGTCGGCTGCCTAACGCAGCTGTGGCCTAATTGTTGCTGGTTATAAATTGTCTGGGATCAACATAGACTCTCTGTGCTCAGCAAAGGTGGGTACAGGTAAGTTATCTTCTGTGTCTGAAGGGGCAGGACTCTCTGTTGGAGCTGGCACCGTCCCCGTTCTGTCTGTGGCACTGTAACCTCTTCCTGTACAGCAGGTCCTGGCATGCCCCGTGTTTCAGACTCTGAGTCAGAGTCCATGTTCTGGAAGCAGGGCATGACAATTAGTGGGCAGCCCTGCAGATAAGAATTTCCTCAATTTGGGAGAAACAGCAAAGGAGGAGATAGGTAGCAGTCCCCAATTCCCCCCCCACACACACACACATTAACCCCAGTTCATTTTTATAGATTTTTTTTATTAAAGTTTTACTCAAAATAACCCCCTCCCTGCTTCCGAGCATCTTTTTTTCCAGTTGAGTTGTGTTTACATCCCATTTATACATTTTTTTCTATTCTAAGATTAACACATTATTACTTTTAACCTCATTACATTCAGCTTATACTTATTCTATAACATCTTTAATTTTCATTACCATTTTTTCCAACACTCTTTCTTATTCTTTCCCTCATTCCTTTATCCAGTTCAGAACTTCTTGCCATTCTCTTTCAAAGTTCTGGATTGGTTTATTTTTAAGTGAAAAAGCCAACCTTTCTATCTCTACCATATCCAGCACTTTTAATTTCCATTCTTTTATATCAATATAATTTCCTTCGTTCCAGTGTTGCGCATATATTATTCTTGCCACAGTTATAACATATAACAATGTTTTCTGGTGAGATCTTATTTCTCTTTGTTTGCCTAACATATTCAACAAATAAAATTCTGGTTTCATTTCAAAGTTTAAATTATACATTCTCTGAATTTCATCATGTATTTCCTTCCAAAATTTCTTTGCAACCTTACAAGTCCACCACATATGAAAGAAGGAGCCCACATTTCCAACATTTTCCATTCTCATTTTTTGTTATTTTTTTTTCAACCTTACAGGTGTCATGTACCATCTATGTAACATTTTATAAAAATTTTCCCTTAAATTCAAATTTGGTGTAAATTTTATATCTATTTTCCATGATTTCACCCATGTATCCAACTCAACTGAGTGTCCAATATTTTGCGCCCATTTAATCATATTATCTTTTATCATCTCTGGTTCCATTTCTCTTTGCAACAATATTTTATAAAATCTAGAGATTCCCTTTTTCAAATCCCCTTTCATCAGCACATCTAATTCGTTATCATTTTTTTCTTTACAGACTTTTAACAGTCAATTACAAATATAAAAAGCATAATATAAAACCACGATACACCAGGTGGCAGAAGATAAATAATTTCAGTATATAAAACCAAACGAAAACACATTAACCCCATGAGTACATCATAGGTACATTTCAAGCTGGATTCTGCCACGTTGTTGATTATCCATCAGCCTGAATTTGCTAGCCGTAAGAAAACAACTGAAGAAATCGCAATCTGGCCTGCATTAATTATTGCTGCTCATCTTCCACTATGGTGACTCAAGGCACTGCATCTCCACTGTGGGAATGAAAGGGCATGGCTGCCCCCATTGTGCCTGTGAATAAATCAAGACAGCCTTAGGGTTTCAGAAGGCAAGGCAGCATGGGCCATATGTTTCGATGCATGCAAAGCTTCTAATTAGCAAAATCTGAAAGAGTCACACTTCTCCACTTGCAGCCCAGGAAAGAATGGGACATGGAGATTGCTTGCTTGTTTGTTTGTTTGTTTGTTTGTTTGTTTGTTTGTTTGTTTTCAGAGACCTTGGTCTATGACTACACTGACTGTGAGTCTGTGGAGTTTTTAGCCTAAAATAGTAAATTTTCTCAAGCTCTACTCTTTCCAGAGGTAGGCCATTTCCGCACTAGCCTGTTATAGCGCTCTGATTCCACTTTTAACATCCTATGGAACCCTGGGGTTTGCAGTTTCGGGAGGGGCCAGGTGGCCCCTCCCGAAACTGCAAACCCCAGGGTTCCATAGGATGTTGAAAGTGGAATCAAAACGCTATAACAGGCTAGTGTGGAAATGGCTGTAGAAATCTTGCATCACAAGATATACCATAAAGGTCTGCCATGGTGGAATGCAGAGATATAGACTCAAGTCAATTGGCTCAGACTCAAGTCAGACTTAAGTCACTTTAGTGACTTGACTTGGACTAACTCAGACTCGACTTAGCAATAAATGACACACTGACTCGACTCATGACTTGTATATTTTTAGTGATTGACGTGCTGCCCTTCATTCAGTCACATAACACATTCATCCAGAAACCTTACAACTCTGAACAAGGCTTCCATCCCTGTTTTGCCTACTGGTCACAGGACAATCTGTCTCAAGCTGAAAGTGTAGGTGAATTTTGTTGGAAGGAAACAGCAAATGAGCTGGCAATGGGCTTGAGGCAACTTTGAGGTCTGCTCAGGAGCCTGTCACCACTGCATATCAGGGAGCCTTCTAAAACTTCTCCAGATAGAGAATGCAGTACTCTCCTCCAGAGTGCAGGGTATGTTTCTCAGAGAGGATCAGCAAATGTGTTAGACAATGGGTTTGAAGAGGAAGGATCCTTCCTTCTAAAGCCCTTGAAGCTTCAATAATGGGGTGTAAGAAGAATTCTATTCCTCACTTTCAAAAAAGCCTTCAGCTTCATAAATGGAAAGTAAGAAGCAACCTGTTCCTCACTTCCAAAGCTGCAGACTCTTTTATGCCCATTGACACAAAAGCCTACAGTTTCAGGAAGAGAGAGTAAAAGGGATCTTATTCCCTACTTCCAAAGCTGTGGATGGCAAAATTGCAAAATGTGGAGGGCCAACTCTACTTAAATTGTGAAAACTGACTTTATTTGACCATGTGCATATTCTGAAATATAAGTTGGGGTATAAAGTTGGCTCTCAGGCTTGAGACTTGACCTGAGACTTGACTTGTAGATATCTTGCAAGGACTTGAGACTTGACTTGAGACTTGGAGTAAAAGACTTAAATACATTCCTGGTGGAATGTTGACGGAAGCAATTATGCACTGATAAAGATAAATCCACCCCTAAGCCCCATGCACTTCATGCTCAGAAGAAGAGTGAGCGTGATTAAGCCAATAAACAAGAAGTCACTTTCATGCAAACTAGGGCCATTTCTGCACTACAGTGTTATAGTGCTATTATTTCACTTTCAACCTCCTGTGGAATTCTGGGGTTTGCAGTTTAGGGAGGGTCCTTTAGAATTCTCAGCCAGAGAGCTCTTTGACCTCAGGAAACTACAAACCCCAGAAGTGCACAGGATGTTGAAAGTAGATAATAACACTATAACAGTGTAGTGCAGAAACTGCCTAGCAGTTAGAGTGTAGAGTGTCTATGCATTGCAAAGGTTGCTACTCTAACATCACCCTCACATGAAATCCTGGAACCAGCTCTGTCTGTCTGTGCTTTCTCTCTCTCTCTCTCCTGCATTTCTTTCCCCTTTAGTCCTCCATCGTTGCTCAAGGCTATCTGAAGCTATAACAATTTGAAAAAAATCATGAGACAACATGATTCATTAAAAAAAGAAGATAATGTTTGGTAAAGTGGAAGACAGTAAGGGAAAAAAGAAGACTGCATTAAGGCAGCCAGAGCCTTGAGTCTGCAAGAGAACTGTTACTCATAGGATGTCCTGGAGATCTCTCAATCGTAGGGCTAGCATAAGTCAAAGTCAACTGGACAGCACATAACAACAAGAGTGGCTGCTCAAGAGTCTGCTCCTTTCTTCAACACTTCTGTCATTTCTGCACAGGCACAAAGCTACTATGTCCTTATGATTCCACTTTCATCATCCTGTGGAATCCTGGGGTTTGCAGTTTGGGGAGGGGCCTTTAGCATTCTCAGCCAAAAAGCTCTTTGGTCTCAGTAAACTACAAACCCCAGAATTCCACAGAGTGTTGAAAGTGGAATAATAGCACTATAACAGTGTAGTGTGGAAATGGCCTAAGGCCCAACCTACAAAGATTCTCATCAATCCAAGTTTCTTCTCTTCAATATTTCTTGATACTTGAGAAGCAGGTTTTTCAACCATTTTAAAAATATTTTTGAATGTTCTTTCTATCCCTAGGTTGGTGTTCTTATGTTAGTAGTGTGGGGAACATTTTCCATGTTTTACTCTAGACATCAAAGGAGCCTCACAAGGTGTTGAACCTACATGAGGGAAAGGGTTCAATCCCTTGGATAACACTTTAAAGTTAAGATTGAAGCCTGGAGTATATTCACCACCCACTTGACAGGGGAGCCAATGATTTCCATTTCCCTTTGGCCCTTCCTTGCCAAAAAAAAAAAACACCCTCTACCATAGAGCTCTGCATATGTTCATTTGCCTTCAAAGTAAGGTGCTTGAATTTTTGAAAGCAATAATCAGAAACTTCTCTCCCTGTGTGCTTGTACACTTCTGGTTCCCAGACACCAGGAGCAATTGTGGGAATGATAGTCCAAACATCCACAGAAGGATCAGATCAGAAAGACTGGCATGTAAGTAGGTCCTGATAAGAGCTATGAGCTGCTAGTTCAAATTTTGGCCATTTCTGCCCTCGACTGTTATAGTGCTATTATTCTACTTTCAACATCCTATGGAATCCTGGGGTTTGCAGTTGAGGGAGGGGTGCCAAGCACTACAACAGTCTAGTGTGGAAATGGCCTTTGTCTCAGCAATGTTGTGAGTAATTGATATTAAAGAAGTTACTACCTTTTAGCCTCCTCTGCCCTCCCTTCTGCAATACGGGAATATAGAACATTATATCATAAGGTCTAATAAGCAAGGCTTGTGAGTCTCTTGATACTCTCTAAAGCAGAGCTTTGCAAATTTAGTTTCTCAGAATCCATCCTCCAGCGTGTCCGTTGGGAATCATAGTCCAGAAAAAAAAACAGCCTACCTTTTCCCAGTTCCATCTAAAAATGTTACTAAGATGCTAAGGTTTTATTATGATTGCAAGCTTCTGGAGTGAAATATCACCTGTTTCTAGCCGAATCAGATTACAGACTCCAGTGGACCTGTGGTTTTTATATTGAAAACAGGTATAAAAAACATTATGTGCTAGTAAACTCAAATAAACTTAGAAAACTATTAAATCCATTGCTATACTGACAATCTGAGGAGGAGGAAGGATGATTGTCAGACATCCCTTAAGATGGACCAGACAGACATTTTGATATTAAGACCACTATTATGATGACAAAGGAAAAGTACTGTTCTGAATTTAAGGAGGGGAGCAGGGACAGCAGAATGCAATATCAGCAGCCTGCTTGCGTTTCATAGCAGCGCTTCTGACTTCCATCCATCACCACCCACACAGGCCTCAAAGAATGGAGTTCTTTGGTGAGCAAATGAAAAGTCACAGCAGAAGGCTGGCGGCTCCTCGTTTCAGACACTTCTGTATTAATGAGGCACTTTTTTAAAAAAAAAAATCACACCATAGCTCTGAAACATTCAGAAAAGTGACATGCAAAGGCAAGCTTGGGCAAGTTAGTTTTTGGACTGCAGTTCCCAAAAACTCCTAGGTTGACTTGGTCCATTTCCGCACTACACTGTTATAGTGCTATTTTTCTGCTTGCAACATCCTATGGAATTCTGGGGTTTGCAGTTTAGGGAAGGGCATTTAGAATTCTCAGCCAGAGAGCTCTTTGGCCTCAGTAAATGAGAAACCCCAGAATTCCACAGAATGTTGAAAGTGGAATAATAGCACTATAACAGTCTAGTGCAGAAATGGTCTCAAGTGTTTTTTACTCACTGTGCAGATATAACAAAAAGCATGAAGATTGCATTCTGCCCAAATTGGTCATGCAGAAGTAATACCATTAAATCACTTTAAGCATGTCAGACCACCCGACTTTAAGCATGTCAGACTACCTGACTACCTGATTGTTGACTTCAGACGTACTGTTACCTGCAAAATATGGGTTCTCCAACCACACAAACTGAAGCTATGCAGACAAGCAGCCCAAGATCTTTTGCTACCTGAGCATCTAAAGCAGACCTGGGCATTGTACGGCCCCCAGGCCACATACGGCCCTTTGATTGGCTCTGACTGGCCCGTGTAAGGCTAATTGGAATTACAAAATAAACATACTTTCTAACTTTACCTCGTGCATGATCTAAAGCTGCATTGCTTTTATTTTGAAGTTTTTTTTTTATTCACGTGCATAATGACAGATGTGCACATGATTGGATCCTTGCCACAAGAGGACTTTAGCCCTCAAAATGTCCGCTAAAAAAAGAAGGGTAGATGCTGAATGCAGGATTTTCAAAAAGAATTGGACTGCTAAGTATTTATTTACCGAAGTCAGAGCTAAAGCCGGGTGTTTAGTTTTCAGGGAGCAGATCGCCGTGTTTAAGGACTACAATTTGAGTCGGCATTACGAGATGAAACACACTGAGACATATAAAAACTTGACTGACGCTGAAAGGGCGCGGACTTCGGAAGCTTTGCTAGCTAAGCTGCAAAAGCAGCAAGGCTGTTTTACCAAAGTTCACGCAGCCAGGGATGCAGCAACCCAGAGCAGCTTTGTGATATCCCACAAAATCGCTAAATACAGTAAGCCATTCTCGGAGGGGGAGTTTGTCAAAGAGTGCTTGGTGGACTCTGCAGCACTAATATGCCCTGAAAAAAAAGTGGCATTTGAGCATGTCCCGCTGTCCAGGCGAACTGTGACTAGAGGGATTGAGGACATTGCGGGGAATCTGGAGCTTCAGCTGCAACGTGAAGTGGCACGTTTCGACTTTTTCTCCTTGGCTTTGGACGAGAGCTGTGATGTCTGCGACACAGCCCAGTTACTCGTATTCGTCCACGGGATAACACCGGACTTCAAGATTACGGAGGAGCTGGCAGCAATGCGGTCGATGAAAGGAACGATGACAGGGAGCGATTGTTCACGGAGGTAAACGAGTGCACGGACACGCTGGGACTGAAATGGGACAGACTGACAGGCATCACAACGGACGGTTGTCCAAATCTTACCGGAAAAAATGTCGGACTTTTGAAACGTATGCAAGATAAAGTGACTGAAATTGACGTGGATCAGGAACTGGTATTTTTGCATTGTATTATACGCCAACATGTGTTATGCAAATCAGTGCTAAAAATTGACCATGTCATTGATGTGGTTACTAAAATAGTAAACTTCATCAGGGCAAGAGCATTGAACCACGGACAGTTTGTTGCACTTTTGGAGGAGCATGAGACCGAGCATCGTGACATCGGCTACCACACAGCTATCAGATGGCTCAGCCTGGGCAAAGTGCTAAAAAGAGTCTGGGACCTGAAAGCAGAGATTCGAGAGTTTTGTGAGAAGAAAGGCAAAGACTTCCCAGAGCTCTCAGATGAGGACTGGATGGCAGATTTTGCATTTGCTGTTGACGTGACTGCACTGATGAATGAACTGAACACCAAACTGCAAGGCAAGGGCCTTTTTGTTCATGAAATGCACAGCCTGGTGAAGGCTTCCATGACGAAGATACAGTTTCTTTCAAGCCAACTGGAGAGCAACACTCTCACTCGCATGCAAACCCTGAAAGAAGTCACACCACCAGCTGATCACCTCCGCAGGTACTCATCCATGTTGGGAGCATTGCATGGTGAGTTTTTAAGGCGATTTGAAGATCTCAGAAAAATCGAAGATGAAATGCACCTGATTTCCTCTCCCTTTACCTGCAGTGTGGATAATGCACCCAGTAATGTTCAGCTGGAACTCATCGACCTGCAGTCTGAGGCAGTACTGGCAGAGCACTTTAAGTCAGGATCTCTGCTAGATTTCTGCTCTTCTCTCAAGGAGGAGAACTTTCCAAACATGAGGAGACACGCTCAGAAGATGTTGGTTCTCTTTGGCTCTACATACATATGTGAACAAACATTTTCAGTGATGAAGTTCACGAAATCCAGGTATAGATCCTCTCTCACTGATGATCATCTGTCAGCTGTGCTTCGCATCTCCACCTCAGACATTCAACCTGACTTCGATGCACTTGTTAAAGCCCAGCAGAGACTAGATTTCTCTCACTGAACAAGAAAAGAGAACTTAAAAACACCAAATGAGGTGATTAGACTACAAATGTTGGCATGTAAAGGCACCAACTAGCAGCGAACTGGGACACTTTCTTTGGAAGCCTTTTTCTCAGAATCACAGTTCAGTGATGTTTAGTGACAGTTCAATGTGATGTATCGTGCTTAATATTTGGAGTACAAAGACAATATTGTGATGTCTTGAGAACGCTAAGAACCTCTTTCCAACAGTAAATGAAACTCAAAATGTGTTTGAGTGAATGTGACTGGAAATTTTCACTAACATGAGTCACAAATAGTGAAAAATGTTCATTTTGTTTACCATTGTTTTGGGAAATTTTATTTAATAAATTACATTTTTTTGTAAGGCAACCTCACTTTTTCATTGTTTAACTATAACATATACTCGTACCAGCTTGTCAAAACAATGCTATTTACTGCTTTTTATAAAGAAATACAATTAATATTATGCAGAATTGAGTTCAGCCTTTTGGCCCGGCCCTCCACAATATTTTTAGTTTCTCATGTGGTCCCATGGAAAAAATAATTGCCCACCCCTGATCTAAAGGCACTCTAAACACACACAAACATACCCAAAGCAAAGTGCTAATATCTTAGCTCTGCTCCTACAGGTGTCCACTTCACCTGACCAGGTAAAGCTGGCCCTGGTTAGAAGTACAGAGGGCACTTTTCAATGGTGGAAGATTGGTGGCTTCATTAGAAAGCCCATCCTACTGTGTGAGTACAGAACAGTTACAAATCTGTACCTCTGTCTTATGAATCCATAGAATCATACAGCTGGAAGAGACCACAATGGCCATTGAGTCCAACCTCCTGCCACACAGGAATACACCATCAAAACATTCCCAAGAGATGGCCATCCAGCCTCTGTTTAAAAACCTCCAAAGAAGGAGACTTCACCATACTCCCAGGAAGTATATTCCACTGCTGCTCTTTCCACCAAGAAGTTCTTCCTAATGTTTAGGTGGAATCTCTTTACCTGAAGTTTAAAGCCATTGCTCCGCATCCAAGTCTCTGGAGCAGCAGAAAACAGGCTTGCTCCATCCTCAATAGGACATCCTTCAAGTATTTAAACATAGCTATCACATTGCCTCTTCACCTTCTCTTCTCCAAGCTATACATACCCAGCATCCTAAGCCACTCCTCATAGGGCATGTTTTCCAGACCTTTTACTCTCCTCTGAACATGTTTCAGCTTGTCAATATCCTTCTTTAACTATAGTGCCCAGAACTGGACACAGTATTCCAGGTATAGTCTGACCAAGCAAAGTAGAGTGGTACTATTACTTTCCCTTGACCTAGACACTCTACTCCTACTGATGCAGCCTAGAATCACACTGGCTTTTTTAGCTGCCGTATCACACTGCTGACTCACGTTCAGCTTGTGGTCTACCAAGACACTTAGATCCTTTTCACGTATACTTTGGTCGTGCCAAATATCACCCATCTTATATTTGTGATTGTCATTTTTTTCTGCCCAAGTGTAGTACCTTAAACTTCTCCCTGTTGAAATTCATTTTGCAAGTTTTGGCCCAGCTCCCTAATCTATTCCGATCATTTTGAATTCTGATCCTGTCATCTGGGGTGCTAGCTACCCCTCCTAATTTGGTGTCATCTGCAAGCAGGCATACAGAATGCCAACTGTAGGCCAAAAAAGAGTAAGCTTTCTAATGCTCTAGGCATACGTTTATTTAAAGAAGTGTTTTAGCAACCTGATCAAATTCATCCAGTGGCAATTTCCTTCACTTTTTTAGCTGGCCACCTCAAAAGCATGGGTATGATGGCACAAAGGGAAATATGGTGTTCTGTATATACACACGGAATAGAGTTTGCACTCCAAACTATCTCTTTGAATTAAGCTTTATAAAGCCTTTATTCTGAAGCAAACATAATCCAACGACAATAGCTGCCATAACAATAACAACTGTGGGAGGGGGGAAGCCCTTTCCGCCTCTGTCTCTCTCTGTTCGTTGTTTTTTCAAGAACCCACTCTATGTACTTTATAGATTGACAGAGTAAGCTCTACGAAAGTTCAGAAAGATAGGAGAAAGGCAGATTGGAGCAGGGAGAGAGAGAAGCAATAAAAATGCTTTCATAAAGTGAAATATGTTTTGCAAAGCCTCTCGCCACACAAGTCTGCAAGCACAGACAAATTCTCCAGCAGGCAGTGGTGATGGGGAAGCAAAATGTGAAATAAAAATGACGGGTTTATGCAAGGTATTAAGAAAAGTGGGAGGTTAGGTAGAATTGATAACCACAGTTCCAAAGGAGGCTTTGGTTGCAGTTTTTCCTATGGTTCTGTTATAGGCTCTTTTCGTTTGTTTGTTTTAAAATGACAGACCATAATTTTGTACGATGGTTGTTGAGAGATTTCTTTGATTTCTTCTTGTTATCCCTCCCTACAAAAGCCTGTGTAGTTTTTGTTAGCACCACTAGCAGAAAAATTAACACTCCACCCCCTCACACTCACACACACAGACTTCAATATATATTCACAGGTACGTATCTGAGATCAGACACTATGTGATAGATTACGCTGACTGCCTCATTCTGACAAAAAATGAAGACAAAGGATTTGTTTCAAGCACCAGTAGCTCTGCCTGTAAGACTCTTTTTTAAATTCATATTTTATTAATTTTAATACAGACAAACTGACTCACCACAGGCTAATCAACATATAGAAGGGAAAAAGGGGGGGAACATACAATCTATAGGTATAGCTAAAGCTAAAACTAAGCTAAACTAAACTAATTATTTTCTCTATTTATACCCAGCTTTTTTCCTAGGTTAGGATTCAACAAGAAGGGGGAGGAGGAGCAGGAGGAGGATAGTAATAATAGCAATAGTATTATTATTAAATATTATTACATAATAATAATAATAAACTAAAACTATAACACATTACTAAAACACTAATCTTTTACCATCTTTTATGCCCATTGACACAAAAGCTTCCAGCTTCAGGAAGTGGGAGTAAGAAGGATCCTATTCCCTCCTTCAGACGGCAAAATCGCAAATGTGGAGGGGTGACTCTACTTAAACTGACTTTATTCAGCTCTCTCCAGAAATGCTGGAATATAGGTTGGGGTCTAAAGTTATCTCCCAGACTTGAGATTTGATTTGAGACTTACCTTGAAAATATCCTGCAAGGACTTCAGACTCAACATGAAACTTGAAGGTTTGAGATACTGACAAGTCAACTTGAGACTTGACTTGAGACTTGGGCCATTTCTGCACTAGGCTGTTACAGTGCTATTATTCCACTTTCAACATCTTATGGAAGCCGCTCCCTAAACTGCAAACCCCAGGATTCCATAGGATGTTGAAAGGGGAATAATAGCACTATAACAGAAATGGCCCTAGACCACCTAGCATCGTACAATGTTTTATGTTTTATTCTAGGGTTCTTTTCCTGCCAAACAAATCTGGAAATATCTTTCTGCTGTTTCTTATTATGAGGGTGATATGAAAATAAAATAAAAGCCTTGGCAAAACATTTGCTTTTATTAACACAATTCTCTCCATAAAGAATAGATATAACTTCCCCCATATTTCTAAATCTTTCTCAAGTTCTTTCCAGATTTTC
Source organism: Iguana delicatissima (assembly GCA_948472985.1). NCBI lineage: Eukaryota > Metazoa > Chordata > Lepidosauria > Squamata > Iguanidae > Iguana > Iguana delicatissima. The sequence goes on from CAOKZL010000011.1 coordinate 1,233,856, forward strand.
TCATAGTTGTTTTGGGAGAAAAAAAACAACACTGTTACTCTTCGGAACTGTAATTTCCAAATAATCTGATTCTCTTTTTTTCCACTTTGAAATTAGAAAGAGCAATTAATTAATTCTCCTCTTCCAAAGTCAACAGTTTTGTTCTGTCACCATTCACTTTGAATCCAGAATTAGCCTCAAACCCCAATTACAGGCTCTGCCTGAGATTCTGAGGAATCTTTCCCACCCCTTCTGCTCTCTTGTTTCATATTTGGTTTGGCTATAGCAGGGGGAAAAATAATGCTTTAGTTTACTACAGTCAGCTTTCCACTTTCATGGGGGTTTGAGGCACAGGACCCCCACAAAAGTGGGAAAAAGCATGAAGATCACAAGCCCCCTCCCCCCAAAAAACATAGTTGACACTTATGGAAAAGACTCTGTACTGGGTGGCATTTTAGCAATAGCATTTACATTTCTATACAACTTTATAGCACCAAGCACCCTCTAAGCCAGTGGTTCTCAACCTGTGGGTCCCCAGATGTTTTTGGACTTCAGCTCCCAGAAGCCCTGAGCATTGATCATAGTGGCTGGGGCTTCTGTGAGCTGAAGTCCACAAACATCTGGGGACCCACAGGTTGAGAACCACTGCTCTAAGCAGTTTACAGTGTGTTAGCTAATTGCCCCCAATAAGCTGAGTGCTCATTTTACTGACCTACGGAAGGATAGAAGGCTGAGTCAACCTGGAGCCCAGCAGGATGAACTCACAGCATTGTGGCTGCAGCACTAGCATTTAACCACTGCGCCACAAAGGTGGGGCCAGCTGTTCCTACTTGCTCACTCACATACTCACTTACACAGGTGGCAGGGAATGGGATGGGAAGGAATGGGATGGGGGAGTGGAAGAGAAATGGACACTCATCCCATCCTCCTTCCCCCTCCTGCCTGCCTGAGTGAGGGAGGGAGGAACATGTGTGTCCTCTCTCCTCCCATCCTTCCCCCCTCACACCCACATGAATGAGAGAGTGATTGAACATGTGCATCCTCTCTCCTGTCATCCCATCCCCTTCCCTCCTCCTACCCATGTGAGTGAGTAAGGACACTCATATGGTCTCCCTCCTCCTGTCCCTGTGATAGATGAGGGGTCAGAGATTGAAGAGCAAGCTATTTTGCCTGAAACAGAGACTTCACAGCAATCTATTTTGCCAGTGCTTCCACTATGTGAAAGACAAGCTGAAACAGAGGCTTTACAGCCAGTGCCTGAGAAGAAGGGGTCAGTGATAATTTCAAGGAATTGGTTTCACCTTTGCCTCCCAGTCCACCATCATGCAGTTGGCAAAAGAGGGCAGCACAGAAGCAAGCCATTTCGCTAAGGCTCAGAAGACAGGATGCTGATTAAGAACACCTGTTTTTTCCCTACTATTTAAGTCTGTTGGTGTTGCTTGCTTTTTGCTTGTGGCAAATTGCTATCCAAGCTCCCTTGGCCTTTGCATTCCTGTGCCGTATCTTTGTGAACTCTGACATTCTTGACTCCTTGGACTGGCTTTGACTTCAGCTTTCGGTTCAACATTCTTGTGGATTGTTTGCTCTGGGCTCTCCCTGTTTCCTCCACCTCCTTGGCAAGTACTGTCCCATTCCTTCCCTTGCTGGCACAGGCTGGGAGTTCTGATAGTCCCATCCCCTTTTCCCCCACTTGCATGAATGAGCGAACGCTTATGCCTTTCCCCTCCTTGCCTCTCATCCCCTTCTCTCTTCACACCCACGTGAGTGAGCAAATGTATATGTGCACCCTGCTTCCATCCCATCCACTTCCTCCTTGCCAGAGTAAGTCAACATGCACAGCCTCCCTCCTCCCATCACCTCCCCCTAGAGCTATGAACAAGCAGGTTAGATTACTACAAAACAGTACAAAAAACTTATGAGTACAATGATGAGGTGACAAGTAAAGTTTTAGCAATCATCTATTGCTGTTCTATTGCTATTCACATAGGCCATTTCCGCACTAGCCTGTTATAGCGCGATGATTCCACTTTCAACATCCTCTGGAATCCTGGGGTTTGCAATTTCAGGAGGGGCTGCCTGGCTCCTCTCGAAACTGCAAACCCCAGGATTCCAGAGGATGTTGAAAGTGGAATCATCATGCTATCACAGGCTAGTGCAGATATGGCCATAGACAAGCCATGGGGGACCAAGGCTAGACAGAACTAGACAATGTATCAGAAGGAGCAAGAAGAAAAATAAAAGTCGAACCTCGGCTTCCATGGATTTAACGTTCATGGATTTGATTATTCACAGATTTGATCAAGTGCACAGCCCTTTAAAAACCCACTTCCGATCCTCCTCCACCTCTAGCACCATCACTACCAGCCACTGCCTGAACCAGACTGAAATGGCTGCGCGCAGTGCATTGTTGTAAGGAGGGATTTGGATTGTGAGGCGAGGATTCTTTGAACTGTGGAACTGAGAACTCACGGAATGCTGATTTGACTTGAGAAGAATGTTTGCAAAACAATAAGGACTTAATAAGGACTTGGCACCAACAGAATGTACTCTTGAGATGCACAGATCCAGAAGTGTGGCTTCCTTAATTGCCATGTGATGTTGCCTACAATGCATATCTTCTTTGATTGTCTTTATGTTTCACCCACCTTCACGAATTCACGATATTCAACGGTAATCAATACCTTTATTAAGAAAACAGTTAAGTTCTTATGTGTAAAGGCAGAGGAAACAAGGAGCCGTGAAAGCCTGGCTTGGTGAACGGGCAAGCGCTGATGTTTTGCTGACCTTACTTTGCCTGGTTGAAGACTACTGAGGCGTTTGATATCTGGATGTGATGTATGGTACATTTCCTGACAACATGATATACGACCAATTCTTCTGCAAGCAACCTTTTATTAGTAAGGTACAAGATGATATGAACTATTCTTTTAATTGCTTGATTGCCTTTATACAATGGAAGTCCTGGAACCCTAGCAACCAGCAAAACATGTCCTTTTCCTCAAGAAGTGGGGAATATGACTATAAAGAGGGGAAGATTTTCAACTCACTTTCATGACCCTTGGCTGCAGCAGAGGGCATCCATACCTTTGAGGACATCTGGCCAATGTTCGGCGAAGGACCGTCTTGAGAGTATGTAGAATGAATGTGAAATGTGAAATGTGAATGTGTGAGTGAAAGAAAGCTCTTGATACGGAAATGTGATTTTTGTATTTCATGTCTTAATAAATGTTACATGAATAGTGGTTAAACCCAGATCTGGTTTCCTATGTGTCTTCTGTTGGGATCCTATAGGCCAGGGTGGCTGAATTTCTCTCTGGGTCAAACGTACCAACAATATCGGTCCATGACAGGTTCCCAGTCTCCCCAGCACTCCTTGGCCCTCTTCCCACAGACACACATTTTGATTGGTGTGGCACACAGGTTTGGGGAGCCTAGAAATATTTGTAGTTTCTCCACTTTTGTGGAGAGTCATACACCTCTAACCCCCATGAATGTGGAAAGGGGAATGTAGAGTAGTTCTAGCTGCAGAATAGCATGCAAGGCATAATTTGGGGCTGGTTTCAGAATGGTTCTGTCATACATAAACGCCAGCATATACATTAGTATAGAAGCAGTAGATTCACTAGGCGAGGCCTGCTAACCTGTATCCATTGCTTCTTGCAGCAACGTATCCAGTTGTAACATTTAATATATAATTAGGCTCCAAATGGGCAATTGCTGTGTGTTCAAAGACATCTTGCAGCAGTCATAAGGAATGGGAGATCAAAGGAGGGGGGAAACAACAGAATAACAAGAAGGTGTTATGAGAATACTGGATACAGGAACTTGCCCTGTCTCCCATGGTGAAAGGGATGTAAATAATTGGGAGCCTGGGAAACTGCTGGTGTTGGTGGGATGATCAAACATATAAGGTTTTTGACGAATCTCTGATATGTGCACCAAAATTTGTACAAAGGTTATAAAATGTGTAACCAACTCTGATGCTGTAGTCGCAGTAACATTTTGTTAATGTTGCTGTGTTGCTTGCTTTCCTGTAATAAACTTTTCTGTTTTGAAACTTTGAGTGAAGTTCTTCAGAGTAAGTTACCCAGGACATGAGAGCTGGGGGGGAATAAGAAATGCAGCGTCATTCCAGCCACCACCCCAGCAGGCAAACCTCCAGCATTTGATGTGTAAAGGCATCTTGCTGCATACCAATCACTCATGCTACCCAACTGTCCCAGCTTGGCAGGGACAATCCCAATGAATTTCTCTATTGTCCCACTTTCTCCACTGCTTTTAAAAGGCCTATTTCTTTTTCCTGCTTCCACTTTCTCCTTTTAGCCTTAGCTTACTTCAGTTGCTGTAAACTGGGTTCAAAGTGCAAAAGGAGTTCACAGTCAATTAATTCAGCCAAGGGAGGGGGCAGAATCTTGCTCTTCCCTAATCTCAGGAAAAAGCAAGGTGCTGAAGCCTCTCCCAGCCTGTGTGTTCTTCCTCAACAACTTTGGCCAACTTGACCACTCTCTGGTGTTGCTTAGCCTGATGTATCCCAGTTTTCAGTGGAGAAATGTTGGAAGGTATGAATAGTCAAGGTCTGATCCATTAGGAACATGGCTGACATCTGAAGAATATTGGTTTGGGGCATCTTGTATGGCTTCAGTACAGAGCTGGATGTCAAGCTCCCAAAAACGTCCTGCAGAAGATAGGACACCCATGAACCCTAATGTCAGGTGATCTAGAAATATTAAAACTACCATTCCCACTACAGTAATGGCAAACAAATACATCTGGGTTTTCCTGCAGTGTACAACGTGGCTTCCTCAAGAGGCTTCATGCTCATTAAAATGAGATCAAATAATTTAGAGCCAATAGAGAGAAAATGATTTGTCTCGGGGAATAAATTTATCTTGTATGTCATTTTGGCATTCCAAGAAACAAACTGCACACTTTTGTTTAAGGAGGTGAATTAAAGGCTTATGTTCCATTAAGTATGCCCATAAATTATGGAGATAGCAATCCATGAATATGCATGGCTTCTCTTACAAAAGGAATCCTTCTGCTGATATTGTAGATGTAAAAACAGCACTTCTGATCACTAGGTGCTTTCACCATTTCCCATAAAAGATCTACATATTGCCACTGTGGTATAGCAATTAAGAGGGCTGGATCTGGATTTGGGTGATCCAGATTCAAATCCTCACTGTGCCATAAAACATACTGGCTGCAATCCAACATCCCTTTAGTGCAGCATGGATATCTGCATGTGGAGATATTCTATGTAAGCACTACACAATCCCATGCAGAATAGCAACATTGTACAACGCATGTCAGTTACTAGGTGCCCTTGCTCAATGCACGATGCACAATCACAATGCAAAGCATAGGGATTTCTGAAGCACAATGCACAGTTTAGCATGCACAGCTGCAATGCAAAATATAAAATGCACAACTACAGCATGCAACACACAACTTTTAAAGACAAGGCACAGAAGTACATGCTGTCTGTGCAACCCTACTTCTGCCCCTATCATCAGAATACATTGGTTGCACAGTGGTGATTTTTTGGTATAGCATGACTTAGGCATTCAGGACTGTCCATACTGTCATGTTTCCAGTATCTATGTATGGTCGTGAAAGCTGGACAGTGAAAAAAAGTTAGGAATAAAATCAACTACTTTGAAATGTGATCCTGGAGGCGAGTTCTACAAATAGCCTGGACAGGGTCCTAGAACAAATCAAGCCTAAACTCTCCGTAGAAGCCAAGATGATTAAACTGAGGCTGTCATACTTTGGCCGTATCATCAGAAGACGTGACTCAGTAGGAAAGACAATATTGCTTGATAAGAGAGAAGGCAGTAAGAAAAAAGGAAGACCACATTACAGATGGATAGATTCAATCAAGGAAACCATGGCCCTGAGTGTGCAAGATGTGAGCAGAGCAACTGAGGATGGGATAACTTAGAGGCCTCCCATCTATAGTCACCATAAGTCAAAGTCGACTTAACAGCAGTTAACAATAACAACATATCCCTAACAGAATTCCAGCCACTGAGTGTCTTCAAGCAATTGCTCTCTTTTGGCCTGATCTACATCACGGGATTGTTGTGAGGATAAAATGAGGAGGTGAAGAACTGTATACGTTGCCTTGAGGTCAATGGCATCTCATTTTTAATAAATTTGTCCAAGAGTCCACACTGGGTTACGTATTTCTGGCATGTAGCTATTCCTGGTCCACCACCCTGTCTTCCATCTTGTATATCTTCCAGGAATCCTTGGAGGTCCCTAAGAATGGTGTTCTTGGTGTGAGTCCAGCTAAAAGAAAATAGTTGATATATCGCTGGTGCTTCCCTTGCTCTCCACTGGTGTGGAAATGATCATTGTGGATGAGTACTAACGTACTGAGAAGCTGGGGTCTGAGGGATAGACATTCAGACCTCCGCAATGATTAAAAAAGTGAGTTACAAAGACATATGTTGGACATATATCATTGCACCTCATTAATAGTTTGCTCAACCTATTATATGCTCTGGAGCCTTCTAATCAAAAGATGGATTGTAAGAGATTATCTGTCCGAGCTCAACTCCCAGCCCATGCTTATCTGCCAGCAAGGGAAGGAAAGAGATAGTATTTGCCCAAGAGGAGGAGGCAGAGGGAAGTGTCCAGTGCTAACAATCAAGTAGAAATGCAGTGTCCAGCGGTAACAATCAAGTAGAAGACAAGGTCAATCCAAAAGTCAAGAATGCCAAAAGTCAGTCCAAAAGGTCAAGAAGCTGGAATACAAGGGTTGTGGGAGCTTGAGTAGTGATTTGCTACAACCAAACAGTGAGCCATGCTGACAGACTTATATAGCCGAGGAGAACAGACGTTTCTCATCACTGTTCTGTTTTCTCAATCTCACTAAAATGGCTTCTCTCTGAGCTGCTCTTTTTTAGCTCCTCCATAACTGGGGCGCAAAGGTGGATCTAATTCCTCTAAATCATTGCTGGCCCCTTCTCCCTCTGGCACTGGCTGCAACAATTTCATCTCAGCTTGTCTTTCAGCTGGTGTGGATGTTGGCAAGATAGTTTGTTCTATCACTGGCTCTGTTTCTGGCACAATCAATTGCTCATCATCCTCCGAGCCATCATCTATCACAATATCAGCAGGATCAGCAGCACTTCTATGGGACACCATGATCATCCATTTAGGAGGGAGGATGGGGTACCCTTTTGGTTTCATCAGGCAAGAGGGTAAAGTGATTTTTCCATCCAGTTTCAAAGGTATCATCATGTTCTGGATATATTTGAGATAACACTGTAGACACACATATGAAAATAGAGCATTTGCAGTTCCCTTAAGAAAAAATATGAAAACTCACATGATGTAGTGTTGGACTCAGTCTCACACTCTGGAAGACCTGGGTTGAAATTGACATTCAGACATGGAAACCCACTGGGTGATCTTGATCAAGCCACACCTTCTCAATGTCAGAGGAAGACAAAGGCAACCCCCTCTGAAGAAATCTTGTCAAGAAAACCCCATGGTAAGTTTGTCTTAGAGTTGCCATAGGTTAGTGGGGCTCTGAAATTCAACAGTAACAGAGTTCATGTCCAAGGAGGAGCTCTCTTCCCCTTACACTTCTGGTTCCTTGTTAGACAGAGAGGTTTTTTCTCTCTCTCCCCCACCCTACACCCCCAAAAGTTACCAATGCTTACCTGGAGAATAGTTGTAGGATGTTAAAACTGCGTGAGTCAGATCTTTGGTTTGCTTCCAGACAGAACATTATTGCAGCCGCAGCCTGACAGACGTGATTAATAACTCAGTTGTTGCCTTTGTACAATATGCAGCATTTGCCAAAAAAAAAAAAAAAGGAAGGAAGGAAGGAAGGAAGGAAGGAAGGAAGGAAGGAAGGAAGGAAGGATTTGGAGGATACGGGAGGGTGCACGTGGCAACGACAGTCATTTTGCAGCCAAAAGACTGTTACTTTGTGATTAAAGAACAAACGCAATTACACAGAGAAAATCCAATAGCATACATTCTCCTTTTCCTCCTCTTCTCCCTACTCAACCCTCTCCTTTCCTTCTTTCTTTACAGCTGAACTTGGCATTATTGAGATGAATTTCAGCGCTTTAAGCCCAGTAGTTCCTGAAATAGCAAAAAGAAGTGTGGTGATTTTACTCAGTGGCACTGCCATGTTTTTATTTACAGAGGTAAATTTGTAGCCCTTAAAGCAGTGAGCAGCAACAAGATGATGAATGGCTGTGTGTCAACAAAACTCAATCTTCCTTGCACTTAGCTCACGTTCCAGCAATAAAATGCATGTTTTGATCTGTGGATTCAACTGGACTATCACAGAAGTAGGGACAGATGAATCCGGAATGTATCCGTTTTGCATGTATTCAGTTATCATTCTGTCTAATTTCTACATCAGGCTGTGATTTGCTTTAAAAAAAAAAATAGCATGTATGTTTGCTTTTTGTGCATTCTCCCCTTAAAAAAATAAATAAATTTTTGTATGCAGTTTGGGAGGTCTATGGTACATTGAAAAATTAGCAAGATGCATAGTTTGAAGGACATTCATGATGCAATCCATATATTAGTCTGGACAGAGCAAATTAGCTTGGTTCAGTCAAAAATGCAGACCAAACAAACTTTCTCATCATCCCTAAACAGAAGTTTCCCTGTATTATGAAAGTGGAATAGGGATGTTACAGATGTTCATAAATTCTCTAACCAAAGAGTGTCTTGGCACACTGAGACATCTCATTGAAAATCCGCAACATTTCATATTTTGAGTTTTTTGGCAAAAATATTGTTTGCGCAAAAGACATTGCTTGAAAGCAAACAACATTCTGCAAAAAACATTTTGTGCAAGAACACTGGGTTTTGTGCAAAAAAAAATTGTGGAAAAACAATGTTTTGCAGACACACAAAAAGGCTGACACATTGAAGCAATTACTGAATGGTGAATCAACATATAGGTAAATGCCATGGATTTATTGGCTGTACTGCAGAATGGGATTCAGGCAAACAAAGCTGGTCATCTTAACCAACAAGGACAACATTTTTGAAATTCTTCCTGCCTGCAATATAAGACAGAAATAGGCAAAGATATAGATCCTTCAGGTGGAATAGATTGCAGTGGCCTCTCCACTTTTTCAAGGGTTCAGGATGTAGAACGCTCATGAAAGTGGAAAAACTGTTAATAACTCCTCCCTGCGTTTCATCTCCCATTCACTTCCAGGGCTCCCCTTGTCTTATCCCCTGGCCATTTGCGCACTGAAGCCAAAAGCAAGGGAATGGAGGGGAGAGCTCCGGAGGGGAGAAGGAAGGTGCACGCGTGAGCCTTTTCTTCCTCTTCCCTTGCCTTTTGCTTCTGTGTGAGTTCTCAGAGCCTAGGCCAAAGGCAAGGGAGTGGGAGGAAGAGCTCCAGGGGGGAGAACAAAGGCCCACATGTGCCTCCCCTCCCATTTCCTTGACTTTTGCCCAGGTGCTTGCCTTTCTTCTCCACACCCAGTAAAAACTAAGGAAATGGGAGGAGAAGGGGGAAGGCATGCACACTCCTCACAAATAATCAAATTTGTGAAGGCCAAACCCGCAAATGTAGAGGGAGGACCTAAATGCAGGATGACCTGAAGCTGGTGATATTAGCAGCCTCCCAGCCATTCCCTTCTTTTGAAGGATAGACCTGTGCATGCCACACTTTCTGTCTTGCACCCTTGAAAAAAGCCTGCTGTCCTGGACACTGTTGTATAGCCAGCATAAACATAAAATTCAGCTGTCAATCCAGTGTATTTGCTTGTTGAAGTGGGAGGAGGGGCATTCTCTCCTTTGCCTCAGGTAGCATAAAATCTTGGGACAGTCCAATTTAAGAATTATCTCTTGTAGCAATTGGGTGGAGGAAAACACTTTACTTTTTACCCTCCTCAAATGGTCACCCTGCTGGTTTTATGGATCAAGCAGCTTCTACAGCTGAGTTTAAAAAACCGCTTTAGTCTGATGATACCAAATACCACCCACAAATGCCCTCCAAAATCTCAGTTGGTTGAGTTTGACAAATAAAATAGACTGTGCAATTTAGTACACCACCCACATGCATTGCCAGCCAGAAGGGAATAAAAAGAAAATTCCCATAGTCTAAGTTCATACAGTTGTGGGAGATATTGTCCTGTTCAGGTAGCATTAAAATTATGGCACTTGCTTGCTTTTTCATCCTAACATTCAGAAGCAGGTGGGTGGCCTCCATCTCAGTGGAGCAGATAGTCTATTCCAAGTTTCAGTCTAAACTTTAAAGCAGATCTTGCAGATGCTTGATCTGTTTGAGAGAAAGGGTGCAGATCTTGGGCCATTTCCTCACTAGACCTTTATCAGGCTATTATTCCACTTTCAACAAACTATGGAATCCTGGGGTTTGTGGTTCAGGGAGGGGCCTCAGGCAAACCCCAGGATTCCATAGGACGTTGAAAGTGGAATAATAGCACTAAAACAGTCTAGTGCGGAAATAGCCTAGGAGAACTCCTTGAAAGATTAGACTAAAATGTGGAACAAATTCATTACCTTCACTGACATGGATGCCTACCAGCTGTTAACTGCTACCACCTTCTCCAAGGTGGCCATTATTCTAAGGATTTTTGTATTCTTCCAAATAAAGAAATGAAAATGTAAAGCCCAGTCACCCTGAAAGCCAATACAGCTGGGAAAAGGATCACTCTCAGGCCCAGTGGAACTTTGAAAGAAAAAACTATTAACACTTTACTATACACACATGTATGTATAGCAAGTCAAGGCAGAAAGAGCAAAGGCAGATTTCCAGTTGAACATTAAGAAAAAAAAATGCCCACAAATGAATTATATAACCTTAAAGCAGACAATGAGGACATTGAAATAGTTAAAGAGTTTCTGTACCTTGGCCCAGTCATTAATCAGAATGGAGACTGCAGTCAAAAAATCAGAAGATGATGAGGATTCGGAAGGGCAGATTTGAGGGAACTAGACAAGATCCTGAAGTGTCGAGATAACTCATTGAATACTAAAGTTAGTATTGTCCATGCCACTGAATTTCCACTTTCTATGTACACTTGTGAAAGCTAGACAGTGAAGAAAGCAGATAGAAAGAAATCAACTCATTTGAAGTGTGGTGCTGGAGAAGAGTTCTATGAATATACTGGACTGTTAAAAACCATAATTAATGTCTCCTAGAGTAAATCAAGCCTAAACTCTTCCTAGAATCCAGATGACTAAACTGAGGCTGTTTTACTTTGTCTATACCATGGCTTACTAGAAAAGAAATAATGCTTGGTAAGGTAGAAGGCCATAAAAAAGAGGAAAACTACATTACAGATGGATAGACTCAATCAAGGAAGATACATCCCTAAATCTGCAAGACCTGAGCAAAGCAATTGAGCATAGGCTGAACTGGAGATCTCTCATTCATAGTGTCATCAAAAGTCGAAATTGACTTGACAACAATTAACAACAACAAGTCCCTGACAGAATTCCAGCCGCTAAGTTTCTTCAAGTGAGTGATCTCTTTTGGCCTGATCTACATCACAGGATTGTTGTAAGAATAAAATGAGGAGGTAAAGAACCATATATGGTTGGGGTCTCTCATTCATAGAGTTTTCTTAATTTGATGAGTACCTGACAGCAGAACAACCACGCAAAGGTGGGTGGGCTGCCAAAATGTTTTGGCTTCTGGCACCAAAGGGAAGGTGGGAAGATTTCTTTTCCCTGTCCAACTCTTCCTCTTCCATAGATTCACATGGAATTTAGTTTCAATTTTCTGTGTGCTAAGGATGGAGAGATAAGGCACAACCGTTCCACTTGCTGCCTGAAGTGGGACTACATGTCCCAACGATTGACTCCATTATCCCCAGTACTGCTGATGCTCTTTTATCTCACTCTCAACAATCCTCTATAGTGATACCACTCTCCAGAAAAGAGCGGGTATGGCCCAAGTCCTTAGCTCAGATATTTGTGGCTGGGGTGTCTTTGGTGTCACATTTGGCAAGGATGGTCCAAACAATCCTCTCCAGTCCCACTTTTTCAGCTGCTTTTAAAATGTCCCTGTCTTGTTTTCTTCCTCCCATTCTTCCCCTTTGCCCTCAGCTTCCTTCAACTGCTGCAAATAAAGTTCAAAATACAAAAGTAGAATCATAAAGCTAGAGGAGACCACAAGGGTCATTGAGTCCAATCCCCTGCCATGCAGGAATACACCATCAAAGCATTCCTGACAGATGGCTATCCAGCCTCTGTTTAAAAAGCTCCAAAGAAGGAGACTCCACCACATTCCTAGATAGCATATTCCACTGTTGAACTGCTCTTATCATCAAGAAGTTCTTCCTAATGTTCAGACGGAATCTCTTTTCCTGAAGCCATAACCTAATCTCTGGAGCAGCAGGAGACAAGCTTGCTCCATCTTCCATATGACATCTCTTCAAACATTTAAACATAGCTATCATGTCACTTCTTAACCTTCTCTTCTCCTGGCTAAGCATACCCAATTCTCTAAGTCACTCCTCATAAGGCATGGTTTCCAGGCCTTTTGCCATTTTGGTCACCCTCCTGTGGACACGTTCTAGATTGTCAATATCCTTCTTGAACTGTGATGCCCAGAACTGGACACAGTACTTCAGGAAGAGTTTGCAGTTTGCATTCAGTTAACTTAGCCAGGGGAAGAGGTAAAGAGGGGGCTCAAATTTGCATTTCCTTATAGACTCAAACAAAAGCAAACTTGCCTAACAGCCTTGCCTAACATGTGTGTTCTTCCTCATTTAATAACTTTTGCCACTTTGATGACTGTCTGATATTGCCTGGCCCCATATATCTCAGTTTTGATCTGTGAAATGTGAAATGGTATGCATTTGAGACCACTGAGGCCTTTGGAGAACTTGCCTGCCTGCCTGCCTGCCCTGTATCTCCCTCTGAGACAGAGGGGAGAAGACAAGGAGAAGACAAAATGAAGGTATTGTTTCAACAAATAAGAACTCTGCCCCACCAGTGAATTTTTCCTTCAATCCCAAAGTTTCTAGCATTACAGAGAATAAGATACTGAAAATTGTTCACACCTAGCCTCTTTTTCTTTAGATGTCTAAACTGCATCTCTAAACGTTGAGCTGAAGCTTTAAGTTACTGCAGTGCCAGAAATTTGGGGACTGAAAGAAAATTTCATTGAGAGTGAGCAGAACTGTTACCTTGTTTACTGGGGGTTCCGGGAGGGACACCAAAATGTGCTCAACTATAGGTGGGGAAAATTAGCTCAGAGCACTGCTTTAGCATTACAAGAGGCAGGATAACTTAGCAGGATCTTGTAACCCAGTGTTTACGGGATCAGGACAAGTCAAGAAGTGGACCAGTTTGAAAATAATGAATGATCTGTATTAAATACAGGCACACAATGTAAGCAACACAGAGATAACTAAGGAAAATAAAGGCATGAGTAAGATAGCGGGATTTTCAGAGGGATAGTTGATTCGGGTGATAGGAAACCTGTTCCTGAAGCCTGGAAGAAGATATAGAGCGATGCTGGGGTTCGGTGTATCTCAGCACATGGAGCTGAGGGGAAGCTCACCAAGCAATGTCGCAGCAAGGCGGTCTGGAACTCAGGAGCGATTCGAGGAAGGTCTCAGAATCAGGGGTTTTTATAGGGAGAAGTGTGACTGCAGGCTATGCCTTACTCAGGGACAACAATGAGTTTTGGGTGCGAGACAACGTCTCCGAAAGGTCACAATTTAGCATGATGGAACCAGAGCCAAATTAACAATGGTGTAGCCAGTATGTAAATGTGCAACGCTTGACAGTGGATGGCTCAGCCTTTGTCAAGTTGCCTGCTCAGGGCAGGGAGCCTTTTGTAGGTAGCATGCATACATAATGTGGTGTTTGCCAGGGAGGTCCCTGAAGCTGCGATCTGGCTATTTCTAGCGTGCCTGTATTGTTGAGAATATTTCAGCAGTTAAGTGCCGAGTCTAGTTTCGTGCTTGTCCAGAGGCCTCACAAACACGTGGAGAAGGGTGGTGGAATATGGCCGAATTATGATATCAAAGTGATATTGGGTGCTGTCGCCAGGCAGGCCTAAACTGCAGTAACAGAATGTCCTATGTCAGTCTCAGCAGCACAGCTGATAATTCAAACAAAACAAACTAAATGGCTCCCAGCTCCTTATTTAGTTTTATTCAGTAGGCACAAAGTCAAAATAAAGTCCAACAGAGTTCAAAGGCAACTAGTCCAAAATCAGTCAGGGTAATCCAGAATCAAGCACAGAGTTCAGCAAGGGATCCAGCAAACAGAGAGGTCAGATAAGCTCTGACAACTTCTGGAGAGGAAGGGCAGCAGCTATATAGGTCAGCCACCTAATGCAACTGTTGCCTGATTAATTGTTGCCAGTTATATATTCTCTGGGATTGGCATAGGCTCTCTCTTTGTTGTCTACACTCAGCAAAGGTAGGTACTGTTAAGCTATCTGCTGTATCTGATGGGGCAGGATTCTGTTCTGTTTGTGGCACTGTAACCTCTTCCTGTATAGCAGGTCCTGGCATGCCCCCTGCTTCAGACTCTGAGTCAGAGTCCATGTTCTGGAAGCAGGGCATTACACTGAATCCTTAATGGGGGAAATGTCCTAATTTTGCCCCCTCCAAGAGCTATACTGCTAAGGCAGCAATGTGATTGCATTTCAATTCATTTAAGAATTCACTGAGATTTAAACTTTTTTAAAAAAAAAAAAAAAGAATATGAGAGAAACTGCCCCATTTCACCCTATATATAAGAGAGAGTTGTGCTCCAGAGCCAGGGGGAAAGTGAGGGAGTGATGATGGAAGAAGGAGGTAGGCCCATAGAGATCATTCTGGTCTCAGTTCTGTTAGTGTTGAGCATGACTGAAATGGAAATCCACCTTTGTTTCTCAGGTAGAATCATGGAGCTGAAATCAAGTTGAGAAGGAGTCACTCTCATTCATTCTCCCTCCCTCCCTCCCTCCCTCCCTCCCTCACACACACAATTACTCTTGGCCAAGAGGGAACACCTTGGCAGCATGATAGCTATGTTTAAATATAGAGGATAGACCAAGCCTGTTTTCTGTTGCTCCAGAAACTGGGACAGAGAGCAATGACTTCAGATTTCAGGAAAAGAGATTCCATATAAACATTAGAAAAAACTTCCTGATGGTAGGAGCAGTTCAACAGTGGAATACACTGCTTCAGAGTGTGCTAAAGTCTCTTTCTTTGGAGGTTTTTAAACAGAGGTTGGATGGCCATCTGTCAGGAATTCTTTGATGGTGTATTCCTTCATGGCAGGGGGTTGGATTCAATGACCCTTGTGGTGTCTTCCAGCTCTACAATTCTATGATTCGGTGATCTCAGCACTGCTGTCAGATTGGCTATAACAGTAGTCTGATCAGATGGACAGAGATTTATTGAAACATCAGGATTTTTATTTTGCTTCCAAAGAGAAAAATTGTGTATGGGAGTTGCTTAACATAAATTGCAAGACAGGAGAATAGAGAATAGATCATTCTACCATAGCTGTCATTCTTTCTGTGAAGAAATACATGTTCACAGTCAGTTACTGACTTTTGACAGTTCTTTGAAGAAGACAGAACAGCTTGTTTAGAATTGCTTAGGAGCTTAGAAACAAAGTACTAAATGCTTGGAAAACTTTTTACCCTCAATATTGGTTAATCCTGTTGCTTAGTCCCAGTTGGAGTAGATAGAATGAATAATGAGTCGCATACCTTCCAACTGCTCCAATTTGGCAGGGACAGTCCCAATTCATCCTCTGTCATCCCATCCTTTCAGCTGCTTTTAAATGTCCCAGTTTATCTGTCCTGCTCCCCATTTTCCCCTCAGCTTAATTCAATTGTGCAAAGTGAGTTCTAAGTACAAAAGTAGCTTGCATTCAATTAACGTGGCAAGGGAAGTGGAGAGGAAGGGCATAATCTGGTCCTTTCCAGTAATCTCAGGTATAAACAAGCTGTTGCTGCCTTTTTTTAAACATGTCTTCCTAACTTCTGCCATCTTGACTAAGCTCTGAAGTCGTTTGGCTATACATGTCCCAGTTTTAATTTGTGAACTGCTAAGAGGACTGGGCATCAACACCTAGGTAAATACTAACCTTATTAAATAAATCATAATAATAGAACTGTTTTGAAATAGTTGTGTGGATCTAACAGAATGCTAAAAAGGCAACTAAACGGTGGCAACCCTATAAATGAGAGAACAGATCAAGCCTGAATTCTCACTATAAGCCAAAATGACTTAATTGAGGCTATTGTACTTTGGGCATATCATTAGATGACATGATTCAACTGTTAGCAGCCATACACCGCCATGCTTTGATATGGTCTAATTCACAAATATTAATTGGGATGAAATTAAATTATATATGCTTATAGCTGAAAGGCCATGTGAAGAGATGCTGGTTGGGAAGATGAGCAAAAGTAGATCAGAGGTGACCTCAGTATAGCCAGGGCATATGTTCGCTGTGGATTAGCTGGGAAAGCTTGAGTTAAAGGCTCTAAGATAATCCTCTCAACTGCCTGACCTGAGAAAACAATTGTCAAAGAAGCTGCCCAGCTGCAGCAGGCAAACATCCCTACTGTGTGCATTTCCTGTTGAAACCTTCCCTTAGTCACTTTACCCAACCAAGGCATTGAAACAATCAGTCCATTCCAGACCTCTTTTCTTTACTCTGCCAGAAAGCAATTAACTCACACCCCTTCAGGGAGGGAAATAAAAACCCTCCATTTTCAGCAGTTTGATACAGTACTTCACTTGCTGGTAGCCATGCTGTCACTCTGATTCTCAGTTGTGTACTGCCCTAAGACACAAGTCTAAGCTACAATGTTGCTTCTTTGCTGCTTTTCTGGAATGGTAAATATTGCCCACTCCCTGAAACTTTGCCATCAACAGCCTTTCCTCCCTTTACTTTCAGTTATCTCTTGTGTGAGTGTTTGAATCATGTGTGTGTGTTATTAATTCCACTACACATTTTAGTCTATTTTGGAATCTCTGGCTGGTTCTTTCCTGCAAGGCCCCCTGTAAACATTGGTGAAAGATCTCATTGGGTTACCCCCTCTAGCAGACCTCCTAATTGAGCTAATTAATTTCCCATTGCCACATGGAGGTATTGGCATCATGGGTAGACCCCTGAGTCACACATGTTTGGGGGTAACACACTGGAAAAGACAATAATGCTCAGTAAAGTGGAAGACAGTAGAAAAAGAGGAAAACCATGGCCCTTTCTGCACCTTACCCTTTTCCGGCGCTGGGGTGTGGGGATTGTGTGAGCAGCCTCCGGCGAGAGGCTCTCGCATCCGGAGTCCTTTGGCTTCACACGAGTTGCCTGTGCATGCGAGAGCCCTGCCTCTTCCTTCTGCAGTGCAGCCTGGGAGTTTCCCAGGCTGCGCTGGGGCAGGAAGTGTGACCAGCGCGGCTCCGGAGGCTCCACACGCCAGGTAAGTGCACGTGGGGCCCGGGAGCAATGCGTGATTGCGCACCATTTTTGGCTTCTAGCCGAAAATGAAAAGGTGCGCAATTGGCGCCTGCCGGCCCCTGGAGTATCGCACGATTGTGAGTTTATTATGCAGATCGCTCCTCACAATCGCATGATGCTCCAGGCCCGCTTTCACATGGAAAATGCCATGAGAAAAGGGCCCATGTTATAGATGGGCTGACTTAAGGAAGCCACAGCCCCAAGCTTGCAAGACCTGAGTAGGGCTGATAATGACCAGGGCTCCTAGAAATCTCTCATTTATAGAGTTGCTACACAGGGAAGCCAACTTGAGAACAAACAATAACAAGCAACAAAATGTTTTTTGTTGCGTGCCTTTAAGTCATATCTGCCTTATGACAACCCTAAGGCAAATGTAACACAGGGCAAGGCCATTGCCTTTCTCTGAGGCTGAGAAAGCGTGACTCGCCCAAAGTCACCCAGTAGGTTTCCATGGCAGAGCAGGGATTCAAATCCTCATCTCCCAGAATCCTATTCACTAGACCAGTGGTTCTCAACCTGTGGGTCCCCAGATGTTCTTGGACTTCAGCTCCCAGAAGCCCCAGCCACTATGGTCAATGCTCAGGGCTTCTGGGAGCTGAAGTCCAAGAACATCTGGGGACCCACGGGTTGAGAACCACTGCACTAGACCATTCTGAGGTCCTTTTCTCACAGCATTTGCCACGCAAAAGGGCCTCTGGAGCATCGCACAATTGCGAGGAGTATTTCAGACAACGTCCTCGCAATCATGCGCTGCTGCTGAGGCCAGCAGGTGCCGATTGCACACTATTTCATTTTCGGCTTGTAGCTGAAAATGGTGTGTGATTGTGCATCGCTCTGGGGCCCCACATGCACTTACCGTGCATGCGGAGCCTCCGGAGATGCAGCCCTCATGCTTCCTCCCCCAGCACAGCCTGGGAAAATGCCTGGCTGCACTGCAGAAGGAACAGGCAGAGCCCTCACACTGCCTGCCAGCCAGCAGGCAGCAGCTGTGGAGCCAAAGCAGCGGGGACGCAAGAGCCTCTTGCAAGAGGCTGCTCACATGATCCCAGCACTCCTGCACTGGACAGAGGTAAGGTGTGGAAATGGCCTGACTCTCAGCAAAACTCTAGCTGCGAGTAATAATACCTCCACCCCTTGTTTAGGGGCCTAAACCCAGAGCTTGGAAAAAGTACTTGTATAGACTACAACTTCCAGAGCCCTCCTACCAGCAAGAGAAGCACAACCAACTCTGGAAGCTGTAGTTCAAAAGAGTATTTTTTCCTCCCCATATTCTGCCAGATCCTGAATTAACACTGAACTATTGGCAGTTCAAAATGGAGTACTGCCACTACCGTTCAGAATTTTGGTGATCAGCTAATTCCAGAATCACACATCTCTAGCCTTTCATGAAGGGTTCAGAATGGTTGAAAGGGCAGTGGATGACCCTTGTGTTATCCCTGTACACTTCCTCTGCTAATCTGCTTACTAAACAAGTACATACCAGTACTCAGACCTCAAGGTGTAATGAATTATTAGTGGGGCCCTCAAAGATATGTCACTGGGCTGACCCTTTCCAAAGAAAATAGCAAAATTATATCACACACACAAACACACACACACACACACACACACACACACACACGGGCTGCTAGATGGCCTTTATTAGAAGAGATGTCCCTTATTTGGGGTCCCAAGGGATATTCACTGTTTGAGGGTTGGAAAGTTTTTCCTTTCATATAAACTGAACAAGATGCCCAAAAATATCCTAAATTTTGGAGTGTGGACCCTTCATAAAGACAGAAATGTGTACATCATGTAACTGATGGATATGGGCAATATGTTAGCTTTACAAAGAAATACCTGGCTAAGTTACCAAAATCAGTACTGTCGTTTGTTATTTCAGAAGAACACAAATTTAATCATAGATATTTCTTGATTGTCAGCCCTGCACGGCTTGAATTTCAACTGTCGTTATCACTGTTTCGAAAACCTTACACTGTACACACACACACACACACACACACATGTGTGTGTGGCTGGGTATGGCTTTGTTGGCTGACATATCCTCCCCAGTCAGCATTTAGTAAAATGAGGTTGGATTTCAGTGGTATTAGAATTGCTTCTTTAACATGATTCAAATGCATGCTGGAAAGAAGCTGACCTCAGAGATCAGCTCAGGCCATTTTATGATGAAATGCTTCCCTGTATTAAAATCTCCATGAATCTTGAAAGCTAGCTCATCAAGAAGGAAGCTAAGGAAGCTGCACATTTGTTCCCTGGCGTAGGTGCGTTTTCAATGCAAGCAGATGCTGATGAAGGCCAAAGTGATGTAAAAGAACAACATGAAGCTATTACCTCCAGGATGTCTGCCCCTCAGGCTGTTTCCGAACTTTCAAACCAGCAACGTTTCTTCTGCTTCGCCTTCCCTCCAGCATTGTGGCAGGGAGTGAGTCCACCGGCTGTCAAACTGCCCTTCATCTGACCTCAGCCTTGAGCTGAACTTGTAGGGTGAGAGGAAAAACAACAGGAACCTTCAGAAAAATTGCTGCCTGATTTGTTTTGTGCTTTGGTTCATGTCTACCTAAAGGTGCTCAGAGAACTGGCAAAAATAAAAAAAAATGTGCTTGAAATGGGGAGGAAAAACAAGCAATCACTGTCTCCTTCCATTTCTCTCTATAGTAACTGAATGAGTAAAGCTGATGTTGCAGCTTGTGGCAGCACTCAGGTTCTCTCGTCTGTCCTCCATTTTGTTTACCACCACACAAAATACCCCAAAGACAGCTTTCTGTTTGGTGCAACGGACTGAAGGCAGCCATCCAGAAAGAAACATGGAGCCTTGTCAGCTTCAATCCGCCCTCAACTCTTCATTTCAAATCATATTCGCCAGCTCTTGGGTGGAGGAACTGGCTTCCAAAATGTGTCGAGGTGAAGCGTTGTCAGACGTGCTTTATTCAAAGAGTTCTCTAAATTATGCAAGCTCAGTGGCAGGTGCCATGAATCTCAAACCACAGTCCCTGGAGAGAGATTCGGGAAGCCAAGGTAGCTGGGCAGGTGAAGGAATTAGGGCTGATATCTCCAGATGCTTCGACATCAGAACACGGAGAGCAAACTCAGTTACAAGCACCCAGTTCCTTGTCACCCCTTGTAATAATTCTGGGGTCCTCATTCCTTCAGCCTCCCAGCTCAGCCAGGCTTGATAAACTGGCTCAGAGTGAAAGAAAGTCACAGGTACACTCCCTGTTGACACAGAGATTCTTAAAAGAGATTAAGCAATAGCACTTAAAAGCAAAGATCATTCACCTTCCTTCTGCTGTCATCACCAGGGTCCTCACAACAAACCAGACATTGCCCCAAGAACTGAATTCCTGAGTTGGATTATAAGCAAATGCACGCCATAATACTGATCTCAGCAGAGGACTGATCTGACTTTCTGCTGATCTTCAAATATATTTTCTCCTTTCTTCTGAAAAGTGCTGACACATTCATGGGCTCAAGGAAAAATCACCCAGCTGTACATTAGGGAAGGAACGAAAATAAAAAAGACTTGAAGGTAGGGGAAAATGACAAAGAGGCTTCTTGGATGTTGAGAAACCCTGATGGGATAAATTCTGACCAAAGACCATGTTTCAGTGAGAAGTCCCTTTTTAACACCATCTGTTCCAAATCTTCAGATAGTGCTGTAACACTACTTCACTCCTCCCGAGACTCACTTTTTTTCCTCCCCCTAACACAGTCATGGAGTGGTTGGAGAAGAGTGGGGACAGCCAAGGATCATCTGGCTAGGCTGTGACAGTATCCTCACAATGACAGTGGACCTTTCTACACTACACTGTTATAGTGCTATTATTCCACTTCCAACTTCCTGTGGGATCCTGGGTTTTGCAGTTTAGGGAGCGGCCTTAAGAATTCTCAGCAAAAAGCTCTATGGCCTCAGTAAACTAAAAACCCCAGAATTCCACAGGATGTCAAAAGTGGAATAATAGCACTCTAATAGTGTAGTGTGGAAAGACCCAACATCATCTTCTGGGACCATTTCCAGAGGTCTTCCCAAAAGTTCTAGATCAGTGGTTCTCAACCTGTGGGTCCCCAGATGTTTTTGGACTTCAGCTCCCAGAAGGCCTGAATACTGACCATAGTTGCTGGGGCTTCTGGGAGCTGAAGTCCACAAACATCTGGGGACCCACAGGTTGAGAACCACTGTTCTAGATGATGTTTGCATCCTTGTGCGCCAGTTAGAATATGGCTGGACAATCGTCAGCGACCTCCTATGCTCCCTTGTCTACTATATGCTCATGTTGGGGGGGGCAGCAAATAGTGGGTCTCTAAGAGGCAGATTTCCTCCTTGATGCAAGAATCTCTTTGAAAACTACACAGATTTTGAAGATGTTCTCACAATGGGCAGAAAATTAAATAAACTGCATCCCCCCACCTACACCACAGGAATAAATTTTAAGAAGAATCACATCCCTCACCTCCACAGAAAGAGTTTCCCAAACATTCCAAAGTATAACATCCTTATCTCTACAGAGTGAGCTTCGCTTTGAATGGCTTACTGCCGCTGCTAAAGTAACTGCATTGCTGATGTTATTGTAGAGACCTTTTTGATCAACTAGTAAACGCCTGCTTTCTGGATCACATCTACTATATAAAAGTCAAAGTTTGTCTGTGAGTTTGTCTGTTTGTCTGTGTCAGGCAGGCAAAGACCCCATATGATTGGCTGTGTGAGGTGAGAAGACCTCATATGATTGGCTGGCTGTGAAGATTCTATGGAATCCTGGGATTGACAGTTCAGGGAGGGGCCTTTAGAATTCTCAGCCAAAAGCTCTTGGGCCTTAGGCCAGTTGCTATGGAGACGAGGCCTATCAGCAAGATGAAGGGCAGTGTATTCTCTCAGAAACCAAACCCTCGGTATACAGATTGGATTGGGGAATATGGAGATCAGTTATAGGTGCTGGAATAGGCCAATTTCTATAGAGATGAGGCCTAGCAGCAAGGAGGAGGAGGACAGTGCTTTCCTTCAGGAATGTAAATAACTCTGAATACAGATAGCATTGGGAAATATGAGGAAAAGTTATAGGTACTGGAGAAGACAGTTTGGTGAGTTCTTAAGAGGGAAATAAAATCTCAGGCAATGTCAGGTAAATAAACTAGTCTAATATGTAAAAGTCAAAGTTTGTCTGTTTGTTTGTGTCAGGCAGAGAAGACCTCATACGACTGGCTGCCTGTCAAGATTCTATGTAATCTTGGAGTTTGCAGTTTAAGGAGGGGCCTTTAGAATTCTCAGCCAGTGAGCTCTTGGCCCTCAGGCTGGTTGCTATGGAGACGAGGCTTAGCAGCAAGATGAGGCCTAGCAGCAAGAAGGAGGAGGACAGTGTATTCCCTCAGAAACTGAGCGTCTGTATCCTGATAACTCTGAATACAGATTGGATCAGGGAATATAGGGAAAAGTTACAGGTACTAGACAACACAGTTTGGGGAATTAGACACAGGATCTCAAACCTATGTATTTCAACCACATCTAATTCCTAAAGTAAGGTAAGGTAATTCCTAAGGTATTTCTAACAAGTGTTACCTATGAGAAAACAAAATCCTAGGCAACGCCAGGTAAATACGGTAGTATATTATAAGCATAGAAAACTCACAACTGGGGTGGGGAGGATATGAAGCTCACCGAGATTCCTTGCCATTTTTCTGGAAGTCTCACTCAATGCTCAGGTCAACATCTAGTTTTGTAGGATGGCCACTCCCAGAAGGAACAGAAGACATTTGAGCAGAGGGCCAGATCCCTTTGCCCCACAGCATTCTCTAAGCCAGATAACATCAATGGGTATGGGAGCTTTTGGTCACACTTTCTAGGCCTTCTGCTCCAGAATGGAGGAATGAGACAGTCTCGAACAAAAAGAGGCCCTTTAGAAGAAAAGCAGCAGTTTTCTTCCAGTAAATTCTTCTGAGCCAGTAAATCCGCTGTCAGTGGGATGGTGAATTCACTCCAGGTTTTCATCCCAACTTGGAAGGAGCTATCCAAGGTTCTGAATCTATTTGGGGAACAGGTTCTGGCACTTTGGAGAGTTCTTTTTAAGGCTTGCCTGAAACCCAGAATAAATTCCCCACTTGAAATGGGAGCCATCAGCTCCTGCCGGAAGGAAGGCATGTGTATTCTCACTCTTTGGAACCCAATGGCAATTTCTTAATGAGCTGTACGGACCTGAGTAATGGCTACGAAAACAAAGGAAGAATGCACTTCGATGCCATTTGAAAGAGCTTTCATCCATTTTAGTGAATCTAAAGGTGCTTTAATGTACTTTGCCAAAGTGTGTATATAAATAGATACACACACACAAACACCAGGCTATATTTAGAATATTTTTAGGATGAGATAACTTAAAGACAAACTGCAGTAGCATGAGAGCTAGGCCAGCCAAACTGATGTTCTCTTCAGTAAGAACGTGGAGGTAAAGTGGAAACCCATTACGTGATTGAGATTATTTGGCCTGGTGTTCTGTTTTTAGAACGGTGACAGGGTAGGCTTTTGACCATTAAAACACAGGATTTTATTATATAAACAGAATACTTGACTAATTATTACCATACCAACCCGAACATACCTGATCTCATCTGATTTCAGAAGCTAAGGCCCTTTCTGCAACGCACCTTTTCACGGAGCTGGGGTGCGGGGATTGTGCGAGCAGCCTCCAGTGAGAGGCTCTCGCGTTCCGGTCCCTTCAGCTCCGCAGCTGCCGCCCACTCGCGCGAGAGCCCCGCCTCTTCCTTCCGCAAAATGAAAAAGTGCACGAGCGGCGCCTGCCAGACCCTGGAGCATCGCATGATTGCGAGTGCGTCGTGTGGACCGCTCCTCACATTCACGTGATGCTCACGGGGCCCTTTCTCATGGCAAATGCCATGCGAAAAGGGCCTAAGTAGGAGCAGACTTAGTTAGTACTTAGCTGAGATACCATGAGGGAATTGCGGGGATCTCCTGGCAGTGGTAGGAAAGAACTGTGCCTGAAGCCCTGTAGAGCCGTTGCCAATCTAAGCTGACAATATAGGAGTAGATGAACTAATCTTCTGGCTCAGCACGTGGCAGTTTCTTATGCTGCTATGTACAGACTGGGGGATATTGCATTATATGCAGTTTGCAACAATCAAAGCAAATAGTAACAACATGAATTAATTTTACTTTTCTCCGGTGAGCTCAAGGTAAATTACATGGCTCTCATCCTTCCCTGCTTTATCCTCAAAGCACTCTCTGAGGTAGCAAAAGACTAAAATGGAGTGACTGGCCCAAAGCCATGCAGGGAGTTTCATAGCTCAGGGAGAACTGAACCTGGATTTCCCAAATCCCAGTCCAACACTCTAACCTCTGTACTGCGAAAGCTCCCTGGCTTTAGCTGTTAACACCTTTGGGCAACAACCTAAATTGTGCTAATATTATTTGCAACGTTTATTTAAAAGTTAAGACTCACCATAGCCGGGAGAGGCAAGATACAGGCTAAGCTAGAATTCATGCATTTTGGCTAAGATTCTGGAGGAAGCCTCATGCTTTGCTTGCAGTTATGCACCTTCTTCTGCCAGTAGCTGTCACGCCTGGGGTGAGGCATTGCTGCAGCTCTTCACTGGCTCAGCCAGAAAGGGAGGATAATGAAACCCAATTGGCAAAGAAGAGACTAGTTTGACTACAAGGAGGAGAGAGATGTGTTCTGGCCCCCAAAAGGGAGCACACCCTGGGTTTCTCTTCCCCAGGCAGTCATGACCAGCCACTTCTTTGTTGTCTGACACAGAGCTCTCCTTCTCTCCTTTTCCTCCCGCTTTGCTGGTAAAAAGCAGCGGTAGGAGTAGCCCTTGATAGCTACCAGGGTGCAGGGTTGGACAGGGCACAAGAGGCCAAAGCTTTAGCACCTTGGGCCCTATTGAAAAGACAGCGAACTCATACATGAGGCAGCTGTGTATGCTTATGGCCACTTCCGCACTACACTGTTATAGTGCTATTATTCCACTTTCAACATTCTATGGAATCCTGGGCCTTGCAGTTTAGGGAGGGGCATTTAGAATTCTCAGCCAGAATGCTCCTTGGCCTCAGTAAATTACAAACCCCAGAATTCCACAGGATGTTGAAAATGGGATAATAGCACTATAACAGTGTAGTGTGGAAATGGCCTAGGTCACCAACAGGACTCCATCCATAGTCTACCAATGCAACAAAAGACATAAGCAGTAGGGTCATTTTTACTGTTAGGTCTGAGTGGAATCAGTCACCTTTAACAGCGGCTTAAGGGTGATAAATCTGAAATAGAGCAATGTGTGACCTCACACCCACTAAGCTATCTGCTACTTTCAGGTGAGATGTAGGCTGCTGTCACTTCACAAGTGCTGAAATAAGGTTCACTTGCTGATCAGGTCAGCATTTATACATGGAATAGGAGAGGAACCATCTTACTGTTTGCTGTAGGTGGCAGATATCTTAGGAAGAAAGTGGACATATATCTCAAGATACTCAAAAGATGGTTGTTTTATTAGTTTAAAAGGCTCCTTTTTACCGTTTGGGGCTTTTTTACTAACAAAACAACCATCTTTTTGAGCATCTTAAGATGTGTCTCCATAGCAGTGGGTGCTCCCCAGTTTCTACTTTTTTACTAAACATCTTAGGTCAGCCCTGAAAGGTAGGAAGAAGTTACAATGGGGTGACCAAGGCCTATGAGTTATGATGGACTAGCATATTTACTTGGCATTGTCCAGGGCTTTTCTTTTCCTTTTAAGAACTCACCAAACTGTCTTCTCCATTTCCCGTAACTTTGCTCCATATTTCCCAATGCAATCTACATTCAGAGTTATTTGCACACACACAGTTCGGGTTCCTGACGGGGTACGCTGTCCTCCTCCTTGCTGCTAGGCCTCGTCTCCATTGCAACCGGCCTATTCCAGTACCTGTAACTTTTCCGCATAGTCCCCAATCCAATCTGTGTTGTCTAGTGATGTCGATGTACTGGCTTTTGACTTTTTTGCTTTCTGTTGAATTTGTGCAATGGTTTTATGTTTTTCTGGAAGCATTTTTTTATTTGAAGTCCAACTTTAAGATTCCTCACATACAGAACCCATCCACTCTACTGTGTGAGGCAAGAAGACCTTGTAACTATGTTGTGTATGTCACTTTAATTTCTCTCACACGTGCCTCCCAAATGTTTTCTGGCATCCTTATTGATGGTAGGCCTCATCTCCATAGCAACCAGCCTGAGGCCCAAGAGCTCTGAGCTGAGAATTCTAAAGGCCCCTCCCTAAACAGCCAACCCCAGGATTCCATGGAATCTTCACAGCCAGCCAATCATATGAAGCCTTCGACTCACACAGCCAATCGTATGAGGTCTTCGACTGCCTGATGCAGACAAAGTCACAAACAGACTTTGACTTTTATATAGTAGATATACATTCCCTCTAATATCCTTATATATCCTTTACTGGGAAATGAATAAGAGGATATGCACTCATAAGCAGGATATGCAGTCATAGCCTGCTTAGGGGCCTTCTATGGACAATTGGTTTCCCGCTGTGTGAACAGAATGCTAAACTAGTTAAGACTTTAGTCTGCCCAGCATGGCTTCTCTAATGTATAAATAAAAAAAAAGAGAGAGAGTGGGAAATGGGCTGCTGTTTCTTTATTCCAGCTCCATGTTTTCATTTCTCAACTGGCATAGCTAGACATCATATTCTCCAGCTGTCCTAATTAATCCTCTATTATCCCATTTTTTCAGCTGCTTTTAAAATTTCATGGGCAGTTGCTCTTTCTCCTATTTTCCTCCTTTGTCCTCAGCCTACTTCAGCTGCTGCAAACTGAGGCCCTTTCTGCAGATTATCTTCTTGTGGCAGTGTCCGATTTCTGCTGGGAAGGGATCACAACAGCACACTCCTCTCCACACAGGACTGGCTCCCTGCGGAAGGGAGTGCAATGGACGTGCCGCTTCCTTCTGCAGTGCAGCTGGGTGTCCACACTTGGTCTGGGCTAGCAGCCAGGGGCAGCTGGTAACACACACAGAAAGAGGTTCTAGCAGCAAAGTAATTAGTCAGTTTACCTTAGCAAGGAAACAGTCTTACAAATGAAAAGCAAATAACAGTCCCAGCAAGGTTGATAAATCAGATGCAGGCAATATAAACACAAGCCAGAGGCAAGAACAACAGGCAAGGGAAACAATCAGAAGCACAGCAGGAGAAAAGGTCAGTTAATCACTGATAAGAGCTGGAGGGGAAAGGCTCAGCTGTTATGGGTTCAGAGATCAGCACAGCTGGTGCTTGATTAATTGCTGCTTGGCATAAATTCACTGGAAGTGGAGTAGGAGTCCCTTTTGGTGTCTATGCTGGGTGAAAGTAGGTATTGGTAAGTCATTCTCTGTGTCAGAAGGAGCAGGGCTCCCCACTGAGGCTGGCATTGCCTCCTGTTGTCTCTCTGGGGTGGATGGTGGTACTGTCTGCTTTGCAAGTTCTACAGTTACAGTCTCTGCACCTGGGCTGAGAGCAGGTTCTGCTGTCTCAGACTCTGAGTCTGAGTCTAGGTCCTGGAAGCCCATGACACTGGGTACTTTCCCAGGCTGTGCTGGGGCAGGAAGCACCACCATGCTGCTTCCTGCCCTTTTGCAGGACAGAAAAGTGCAGGATGGTGGTGCGATTGTGAGTCATTGGAGAAGAAAACCTGTCAATGATTTAACCCACAATTGCATTGCTTGAGGATAAGAGAAGGACGGGACCACAATGACATGATGCAGAAATGTCATCACGGTCTTGTCCTTCTCCCATCCCCATGGCGGGATGGGAAGGTGCTGCTGAAAAGGCCTGAGTTTAACCTGCAAACTTGGTTGGACTCCATTAACCCAGCACTGGGCAGATGAGAGAAGGAGGTGGAATCTTTGCCTTCACAGTATGTTCATGTAAAAGCAAACTACTGCAGTCTCTGCTAGTTTGGGTAGTCTTCATCATTATTAACTTTTGGCTTTTTGACCACTCTCTGATGGTGCTCAGCCATGTGTGTCCCAGTTTTCATCTGTGAAATGTTGGAGGGTATGAGATGACAGTAGCCTGCCACCAGGAACTATGTGCAAATGTTTCGGGGGGGGGGGGAGCTTGGATGTGCATATTTTTTACCCAACAGCATAATGTCTAGAGATGTCTATCCACGATCCATTGTGACCAATTTGCCTTGCCTGGCTTTTGGAAGAAGTGAACTAGGCAGCTGTCCTCTTTCATTATGAAGGAGACAGGAAATAAAAGAACAGAATCAAAGAGAGGTGTAAGATTTTAAATAAAAACCAAAATCTAATGCTAGCAGATTATATCAATGTTAAGTGGGGAAACTGTACCTTTTGTGAGGACTTAGACAGAATTATCAAGTTAGAGCAGAAGTTTTGAATCAGAACTGCAAGGTCAAGACAGAAACTCTGCATCAAACTTGTGCTGTTGTGATGCTCTGTGTCTACTGACAACTTTTAGTCTAGGGCTATGTTTCCTTTCAGGCATAATATTGAGGAAGTATGTAGGGATTCTGTACATCCAGTGTCCATTCAGTGAGGAACTTGCATATGTATCACGATGAGAGACCGTTTTAACACGGATCAAGTCACTGTCAAATGACAGCTGTCCAATAAATCTAAATGGTAGGAGATTCAGAGCGGATAAAAGGAAGTATTACTGTTCAAATTGTGTTCTTGTGTGTTATTTACCATCAAGTTGCCTTTGGCTCATGCACTGCACTGTTATAGTGCTATTATTCCATGTGCAACATGCCATGGAATTCTGGGGTGTGTAGTTTACTGAGGCCAAAGAGCTCTTTCGCTGAGAATTCTAAACACCCCTCCCTAAACTGCAAATCCCAGAATTCTATAGGATGTTGAAAGTGGAATAATAGCACTATACAGTGTAGTGTGGAAATGGCCCATGAAAAGAGACCCCCAAGAATTTTGGTCATCAACTACCTTGCTCCAGCCTTGCAAATGCAGGGCAACCATGTCTTCCTTGATCAAATCAATCCACCTTTGTGGTGTAACCTTCCTCTTTTCCTATGGCTTTCCTCTTTGCTGAGCATTATTATCTTTTCCAATGACCCACAAAGTAGATAGGTTGTGGAGTTTGTAGTCGTGGCCACCAACTTAAAAGATGTTGGATAAATTCATGGAAGATATGAACGTCCATGACATCCAGCGTGGTGACGTGGTCTGGCTTTTTGACTAGCACTTCAGGAAACCAGTTTTCAAATCCCTGCTCAGCCATGGAAACTCCCTTGGACAAGTCACGCTCTCTCCACCTAAGAGGAAGATAATGGTAAACTTCATCTAAATAAAAAAAAAATTGCCAAGCAAACTCCATGATACATTCACCTTATGGTTGCCATAAGTTAGAGTAGATGTCAGGATATGTAACCTCTGCCATATGTTGGTCTGCTAGACACAATTGAAATAGTATATTGTAGAACTAACTGCTGTAGAACTCCATTAAGCTGAGTTGTAATGCTACAAAGTATCCAGTGCTAATTGGTTATTGCAACAATGTATCTGTTCTGAGCCTGCATGGATGGCTGCAAAGTATCAATGGTTAATTGTTTTATTGCCTATGGCTACAATGTATCTAGTGAGGGGCAATCAAAGCTGGAGGAAAAAGGAAAGTGTTGAGGCTTGTGCTTTGGGATCCCAGTGCCTCTAAGATAAGGGGCAGGAAATATGTGCTCAGGTCAAGTAGGGTGAGAAGTAGGAACCAACACAGGTCTGGGAACTGTCTGAGAAATTGTGTGACCCACTCCAATCACAGCTTTGCACACTTAAATTTTGGAAGTGTACCTGTAAAAGATGTAAGCTCCATGCATGCTTTATTCTCAGCAACTTCAGAAGAAGTGTCCTGTGTTACTTGCATTTTCTAAAAATAAACCTACTGTCTACCTCAGAGTGTTGTTTGTAGAGTGTGGGCTACCCAGTAAATGACAATGGACTTAAAAGCTCACAACCACAACAAAAAAGAATCTTTGGCCATTTCTGCACTACCCTGTTGTAGTGCATTCAACATCCTGTGGGATCCTGGGGTTTGTAGTTTAGGAAGGGGCATTTCGAATTCTCAGCTGGAAAGCTCTTTGGCCTCAGTAAACTGCAAACCCCAGAATTTGACAGGATGTTGAAAGTGCACTATAGCACTATAGCAGTGTGATGCAGAAATGGCTTTAGTCACTACTATTCACAATATATGATACCTCCAGAGTAAGAAGCAGCTTGTCTTTGACTATACATTTCTTTATCCGATTTATATTCCACCTTGCTCCCAGCCTTGGGCCCAAAAGTGCACAGCTGAGGAATAATTATAAGAAACTGTGGTGTCCAGGTCCTACTCACAGGCTTCCCATAGAAACTGGGTTGGTCATTGGGGGAAATAGGCTACTGGACCATGACTTGAAAAAGTGATTTTTTTAAAAAAAATTACAGTGCCCAGATTAGATGGAGAATTCATGGAGTGCTGCCCAAAAATCTGACCTTTCCAGGCTGACCTAGTTTCCCCTGCAGAATTCTTCTCAAATCCTTCCATCCTAAATTCCACTTTGTCTGCTTCTGGTCAAATAAACAGAATTAATCTACCCTCCCAAGTGCCAACCCAGTTTCTCAAAGAATGCCCTTCTGCCATTTTACAGAGTGCAATTATAGATTAAAAATGGACTCCCTTGGTCTAGTTGTCAGGAGAAGAAGGAAAATAATGTCACTTTGCTGAAGTTCCGCTGCTGGTGTGGTTCAGGTTCTTCTAACTCAAATGAGAATCCATTATAAGAACCCCACCACACAGCAAAAGATTGCAGAGGAAAACTCTTGCTCAAAATGACTCTTTCACTGGTTTGGCAATGCTATGTATTTCTCTCTTAAATGGAGTCCAAGGTGCTAATTTAAATAACAATCCTTATCAGAAGGCTAAGTGTCTAGAACAAAGAGTATGGTTCTTTGGATTTCTGTGAGCAGCTTGTTTTTTAGTATATTCCATATGTTTGAGTATTGCTCAACATCTCCAGGAAAATATTGAAAAGTGGTAAGTAAGAAGAAGAAAGAGGGAGGTAGCCTTCATGTGGTCAACCCAACTCAGCAGCCCAGGGTTGGGGAACATGTGGTCCTTTCATATATTGAGAACTCTCATCAGCAATTCTCAGCCTAGCCAATAGTGAAAGATGATGGGAGTTGTAGTTCAATGATATCTAGAAGGGCACATGTTCTCCTCATTTAGGGCAACAGAATTCCATAGGTTCCAAGCTAACTGGTTTTCAGTATTGAGATGAACCAGATAGAAGACACAAGCCAAGAGTCAAGGGCAAACTGAGAGGCAAGGTCAGCCAGCAATCTGAAATTCAAGAATGAAGAATGACCAAAAATTCCGGAAGGCACTGTAGCCTGAGCAAGGCTCAACTCGCCCAAGAAGCCCTGGTGTCATACTTTACCCTCTGGAGCTGAAAGATTCAAACACAGGGATAGCTCTATCCTTGCTCTCCTTTTGCTGGCAAGTTAAAACAGTCTTATGCTGTCAGACTTTTAGAAACTGACTGGGATGTGTTGTCCTGTTTTGTTTTTGTTTTTTGGGGGGGTTGTATATAGTCTTTTAATGATGCATTTCCTGTTCTGTTCATTTGTATATAGTCTTTTAGTGAATCTTAATGGTTTTAACTTTACAAATTGTTTGTTTTTAAATAACTTTTATTTTTATACTTTTTAGTGATGTTTTAATATAGTTTTTATTCTGTATTGCTCTTTTAAAAAGGTGCAAGCTGCCCTGAGTCCCATTATTGGAAAAAGAGCGAGAACTAATATGCAAACAAACAAGGCAATTTCTGCCCTACACTGTTATAGTGCTATTATTTCACTTTTAACATTCTGTGGAATCCTGGGGTTTGTAGTTTACTGAGGCCAAAGAGCTCTCTGGCTGAGAATTCCAAATGCGCCTCCTTAAACTACAAACCCCAGGATTCCATAGGGTGTTGAAAGTGGAATAATAGCACTATAACAGTACAGTGTGAAAATGGTCAAACAAACAAAAAATCACTAATAGGAGACTGGCAAAGAGTCAGCTAAACTATTTGCAGTATCCTGACTCATCCTCTTGCTGCACCATTGAAGACTTATGTTCCTGCAGGTAATATAAATGGAGAAACATATGTCACTCATATTTTGACTTCAAAATTCACTTCCCCAAGTTGAATGTCAAATCTAAAACTCAAAATGTAAAAGCTGAATGTTTTACTATAAGCATCTCTTATCTGATAGCTGCCAAAACAATTGTAAGATCTCATAAGCTGTCAGATACCTAATGACACTGCATGTCACATATCATAGTCTACGAAATAATAAATATGCCCGGATGATAGCAATTATCTAGATTGCTTTCACTGGTTTGGTTCTGACACTGAAGCAGCATTGATTGCCCTGAGAGTTAAGCTGTACTGAGAAAAAGATAGGGAAAGAGCAACTGTGCTAACTCTCCTGGTCTTCTAACAGCTTTTGAGACAATCAGGGGTTCGTTATGAGTGGCTAACTATGACGGCAATTGGGATTGGAATGGTTCTATCCATGCACTAATGGTTGATTCTAAAGGATACTGTCCTGAGACTGTTGTTCAGACCCATGCTAACTATTGCCCTTTTTGCACGGCATTTCTGAAGCAAAAGGGCCCCTTCAGTGTCATGTAAATGTGAGGAGTGGTCCATATGATGCACTCACATTTGAGCAATGCTCAAGGGCCTGACGCAGACCACGCACACATTTTTTCATTTTCGGCTCAAAGCCAAAAATGCTGCACGGTCACGCATCGCTCCAGGGCCCCATGTGCACTTACCTGGGGTGCAGAGCCTCGGGAGCTGGGCCGGTCACACGTCCTCTCCTCAGTGCAGCCTGCGAAGTCCCAGGCTGCACTGTGAATGGAAGAGGCGGGGCGTTCACGCGACGAGGAAGGAGCTGCAGAGCCGAAGCAGGAGGAACGTGACAGCATTCCTCCCAAACCTTCATGCACAAGCCAAGCAGCTCAGCACCGGGAAAAGGTAAGGTGCAAAAAGGGCCTATGTTATGAAGTTCCATAGGTCTCTATTCTCTTTGAGCTTAAAGAGGGGCTTTCTCTCAGTCTCATCCTCCTCAAAGACATGTTTAGTGTGGTCACAGAAGAAAGCTTTCTCAATGGCTGCTCCTAAGCTGTGGAACTCCCTTCCATGGGAGTCCCTGCTCTCTTTCCACTGTTAAGACCTTTTTATTTACTGTATTTGCCGGTGTATTAGATGCACCAGTGTATAAGATGCACCCTATTTTCAGACTGTATTGCTTAGGAAAAAAAATTTTAGTATCCTGCCCGCCCCTTCCTGTCATTTCAGTCTGGGGGGGCACCCTGTTGAGACAGAAAGAACAAGAAGGGGTGTGTGTGAAAGAAGCTCCTTTCTCTCCATTCTAGTCATCTCTGCCTTGCAAGGAGACTTCCCTGCCAAGGCAAAAAGAACAGGAAAGGGGTGTGTGTGTGTGTGTGTGTGTGTGTGTGTGTGTGTGTGTGTGTAGCGCCTTTCTCCCCATTCCTGTCCTCTCTACGGCCATTTCTGCACGAGTCTGTTATAGCATGATGATTCCACTTTCAATCTCCTATGGAATCCTGGGGTTTGCAGTTTCGGGAGGGGCTCACCAGCCCCTCCCGAAACTGCAAACCCCAGGATCCATAGGAGGTTGAAAGTGGAATCATTGCGCTATAACAGACTTGTGCGGAAATGGCCCACCTTGTGAGGAGACTCCTCTGCTGAGGGAAAAAGAACAGGAAGGCGGGGTGTGTGTGTGTGTGTGTGTGTGTGTGTGTGTGTATGTATGTATGTGTGTGTGTAGTTCCTTTCTCCCCATTCCTGTCCTCTCAGCCTCACAAGGAGACTTCCTTGCTGAGGCAAAAAGAACATGAAGGGTGGTGCGTGCGAATGGGTGTGTGTGTGTGTGTGTGTGTGTGTGTGTGTGTGTGTAATAGCTCCTTTCTCCCCTATTCCTGTTGTCTCTACCTTGGTGGAGAGGACTCCCCCCAGGTGAAAAGGAACAGAAAGGTGCCTTTTCTTTCCTTTTTGCCTTGGCAGGACTTCTCCCCAACCAGGCACTTGCGTGAGCACTCCTTTCATCCCCCTGGCTTTTAAATGCCCTGGCAGGAGTTACCATATTTGCTGGTGTATTTTCAGAAGGCATTTTTGGGGGGAAGAAGTGCACCTTATACACTGACAAATACAGTAGGTGGGCCTTTGAGATTTAAATTATGTAGCAGCCAGTGTGGTGTGGTGATTTGAACATTGGATATGATCCTGGAGATATGGCTTCAATTCCCCACTTGGCCATGGAAACCCACTGGTGATTTTGAGCATATCAGACACTCTCAGCTCCAGAAAATCCCATGATAAGTCAGAAATGACTTAAAGGCATGCAACAATAAGTATGGGTGAAATAGTTTGCTTTGTTTTTATCTTTTATTTATTATTTATTATTCTTTATTTGTATAGCATAAGAGATTAATTTGTCAGACTCCCAGGGTAAGGGAATAATGCAGGGAGTTTGGGTGTCCTCCTTGGAGAGGCTTAACCCTTCTGATGGAGGGAGAGGGATCATCACAGATCTACCTATGTGTGAGTGACCTTTGGTTCATCAGCAGGGCTCCAACTGACATTTATCTCTTGGAATGTTGTAGGTTGGTGGGGAAAGGCTGTGGATCCCTCCTTTCGAGATTTTATCAGGAGATATGATGTAGTATTCCTTCAAGAGAAGTGGGAGAAGGAAGAACTGGAGTTGTATGGATTTGTTACTCATTAAAAACTGAACCTAGTTCTAGAAGAGGCCATCCTAAAGGAGGGCTTTGGAGTTTTGATTTCCACAAAGCTTTGAGCCATCCACGTTAATGCTACTCGGATGGCTAATATGGCGCTCTCATTGGTAATTAAGTTTCAAGCATTTACTTTACTACTAATTAATGTGTACTTGTCTCCATTATAACAAAGAAAACAAATACACGACAGATGGGTAGATTTACAAAAATTTATTAGTAAGATGGTATCATCATACCTCAATGTTTCTTTAATTTTGGCAGGAGATTTTAATGCCAGAATTGGTTCAAATGATGAAGCTCTTTATAGCCATTTTGATGAACATGCTCCTGAAACAGAAGCAGCCCGCCCAATTCCTGATTGGCAATCTAAAGACTGCATCTGCAATTACTCTGGGCTCTGTCTTCTACGGATGATCAATAATTTAGATTTAGTATTACTAAATGGTGATGTGGATGGGGACAGACCAAGAGAATATACTTTCTTGACTGGTCATGGTGCTTCAACTATCGATTATACTATTATCTCTTATAAGCTGCTGAATCTGGTCCATAGTTTTGAAGTGAGTACTCATACCAAGAGTAATCGCTACCCTTTAAATCTCTCTCTGTCCTTCCGAAATCAGAATGTGCATGCTGATTTTGAACCACCATTGAATACAGAGATGGAAATAAGAGCAGCTAATGTGAGATGGTCAACTAAGGTGGAAGATGCTGTAACGGCATTGCTATATTCAGAAAACAGTCTTAGAATACGGGAGTCTCTCTTATTAACAAGATCCCCTGAAAAGGTCCTGAATTTATATCAGGAGTTGGTTTTATCTTTACAAATGTGTTTGACTCGTAATAATCCCAGAACACAAAAGACTGCTTTCTTCAGATCTACACCTTGGTGCGACCAGGAATGTCTGAATCTGAAGAATCTTCTAATAAGCCATTACAAGAGATATAGAGAATTGAATTTGCCATCTCTACCATCTGAATGGTTCTTGTTAAAGAAAAGATACAAAAAGTTCATTAGGGGGAAAAAAGGGATTAGCAATGAGAGCCAATTGGGAGAAACTAATCATTGCATCAAGGCAGCAGGAGTCTTGTACCTTTTGGAGGATAGTCCCCAGGGATTAGATTGTAAAATAGGCCTAGTAGATTCCTGTATTCCTGTTAAGACCTAGGAATCACATTTTACCAGCTTGTTTGCCACAAGGCAATCGGAGTATGAGAACTCACAAGCTACACTGCAGCACCTCTCAGATTGGCCCCCTGTTACCATCTCTGAAATCAATGGGCTTATATCTAAACTTAAAAGGGGTAAAGCACCAGGGAGAGAAAATATTCCTCTTGAGATGCTTATAGTAAATAGGAGTTGGTGGGCCTCAGTCTTAGTGGCACAATTTACCCTCAATGATCGCTCTGCATGTATACCAGAGGATTGGGGGCTTGCTGTCATTCTAAGAAAGGAAAAAGATCAGAGCCTGCAAACTACAGGCCAATCAGCTTAAATGTCATCAGTAAGCTGTATGCCCATCACCTTCTGGAAAAATTAACAATATGGTTGGAAGAGGTAAATTTCTTGGCTGATGACCAGACAGGATTCAGACCAGGGGGGACAATGGTTTAGTCTTACTGGAGACCATGGTTTAGTTTTACATCATCTTGTGGATAAATACTCATCTGTGTCCAAAGGGGCTCTTTACACAGCCTTCATTGATTTCAAATCTGCTTTTGATTTGATCCCCAGAAACAGACTGTGGCAGAAATTAGAAACAACCAATATTGATGAGCGTCTCCTGACTCTGATCCACAGCCTTTATACCAAAACATGTCTGAAAGTGAGATGCATTAAGGTAGACCACCTCATTAAATCTATTCCATAATAAAGATAAAATAAAAGAGAGATTGCAGGAAACCAAAATATCTTGGTTAAATTATATACAGTTAGAGCAATGGACAAAGAATATGAAAAGATATGTTAAAGATTTTAAAGAACATACTAAATTTGAACAAATTATTATTCAAAGAGAAAATACGCAAGAAAATGAATTATTAAAGGGTATTACAAGTGAAATATATAAAATGTTGGCAAAAGATCAAGAAGAGAATGATTATCTTAGAAAAATGTGGGAGGAAGAGACATCACAAAATATAGATATACAAGAATGGAGAAAAATTTGGAAACAATGTCATTTAAAAAAATTATCGGTAAAAATAAAAGAGAATTATTAAAAATAGTTTGGAAATGGTATTTGACTCCAGTAAGATTAAATCAGATAGATGAGAAATATTCTAGATTATGTTGGAGAAGATGTCAAGAAATTGGTACATACATGCATATGTGGTGGAATTGTGATAGGATAATGGAATTTTGGCAAAAGGTTTTTAAAGAAATAAAAAAGATACTAGGAATTGATACGCCAATATGTCCAAATATAGGGTTGCTGTCTATATATAATAAGGTTGAGTGTACTCAGGCAATGGAGGAATTAATAACAAATTTGTTAACTGCAGCAAGGTTAATAATAGCAAGAAAATGGAAAATAAATGAAGAAATTCAAATAGAGGAATGGTATAAAGAAGTGCGGAAAATTGCAATTAATGATAAGTTAACTTGTAGGATTAGATTTATGAAAGGTCTTGTAAAAGGGAATGACTTTGAAGAAATATGGAAAATATTTTTGGAAAAAGCTTTGATAAGAGACGGTAAAGTTACTCTTCCACAAGAAGAATGGCAATTTTGGAAGTGGAGTAAACAAAAAGTTGGCTCTGGGGGGTGGGTTTATTCACTATTTTTTGTTATATGTGGGGTTTTGTTTATTTGCATTTGTATTGTTTAAGTTTATTTCATAATAAAAAAAATAATAAAAATTCTAAAAAAATATAGTTGAAAAGAATAGACTTAGGAATGATATTATAGCAATAATGAGTATAAGGAGAAAGAGACTTAGATACATGAAATAAAAATATATAATTAATGTGATATAAAATATGTGGAAAAAGTATATGATGATAAAGGATTTGGAGAGCAATAGTAATGTAAGCCATTTGTGCTGTAATTTTTCTTTTTTCCACATTTATGTTATTCACGTGGTGTTTTTGTGTTATTCTGTTATGTATTGTATTATTTTTTTCTTTAACAAAATATAAAAAATATTAAAATAAAAAAAATCTATTCCAACATATTCAGGTGTTAGACAAGGCTGTGTGTTAGTTCCTTTTTTGTTTAATATATATACAAACTCCATAGTTGGGAGCTTGTCTGACCCAAACTTTCACCCACCAAACCTAGCAGGTAGACCTTTGTCATCTCTCCTTTATGCAGATGATGTGATACTGCTCTCTCCAACATCAGGTGGCCTGCGGTGATTATTAAGAGCTTTGGGCAGTTACTGTAATACTGAAAAGTTAGTAATCAACTACAGTAGGTCCAAAGTCTTAGTGTTTATCAGGAAACAGGAGACACATAAATGGCAAATAAATAATCATCCAATTGAGCAGGTAAAATCCTATAAATATTTGATAGTGATTTCCCAGTCTTCAGGCTCCTGGAAAGCTCAAGCTTTTGATGCCATTGCAAACAGTCAGAGAAACATCAAATCTCTTATATCTTTCCTCTTCTCCAAAGGAGGCCAACATGTACCATCAGTTCTACAGGTCTTCAATGCTAAGGTCTTGGCACAGATGTATATGGTGCGCAGTGGTGCACATATAGTAATTTTACCTCCCTGGAATCCACCCAGACAAAATTTTTGAGAGTTATCCTTGGCATCCCTAGCTGTGTGCTAAATGCTATTCTACACTTAGAAACAGGCCAAATGTTGACTGAGTTACAAGTATGGATCCTTAAATTAAATTTCTGGCCAAAAATGTTATTTACCCCAGTAGGCTTTGCCCCCCTGGTATTAATGGATGGGTTTTGCTTTAAGTGGAAAAAGACATTGGATGGGAAATTAGTCAATTTAGGTTTCTCACAAGCTACTATTCTGCCAATGGGATATATCAAGGCAAAAAAAGAAACATACTAGGGTATTATAGACAATGAGCTGCAACATCAAGTAAGTGTAGCAACCGCTTGCCCTGACTTTATAGATACTGGCCAGGCTTTTTTACCAGCAAATCATTTGACTAATTTAACCATTCCAAAATTCAGAAAAGCATTCACTTTGGCAAAATTTAATATAATATAATATAAAAAATATATAAAATACCATATGAAGAAGCTGGCTCAGTGGACACAGTAGGGCATGTATTATTTTACTGTTCTTTTTACAATGGTCTTCAACATATCTATATCCATACAATTTTCCAGGTATTTCTGGAAGAACTGATAAGTTCTATACACACTATTTGCTGGCAGATCGTATCCTTTAGTAACAACTAAAGTGGACAGCTTTTGTGCTGCTGCTCTGGTTTGTTGACAAAAAACGGTTAAAATGTTATTATAAAACTATATAATGATTAAACTTTATAAGTAATTTTATTAAAATTTTAAATGAAAAAGAATAAAAAAACCTTCCGAGCTTCCAGACATCAATTTTCCCAGTTGAATCTGAGTTTAACATTCCATTCCGTATAAACATTCCATTCCATACATTATCTCTGTTTTACAACAATCACAAACTATTACTTTTACCTTATATTTAGCTATTTACATTTTAACTTTTACCACCTCATTTTGTCTTTCACCTTTCTCACAATCTTTCTTTCTTTTCCCCTATCTTATTCTTTTATCCAATTCAATACCTCTCGCCATTCTCTTTCAAAGTCCTGGACTGGCTTATTTTTGAGTGAAAAAGTTAACTTTTCTGTCGTTACCATATCCAGGACTCTGAATTTCCATTCTCTTATATCAATATATTTTCTTTCTTTCCAATGTTGAGCATAAGTCAGTCTTGCTGCAGTTATTATATATAACAATGTCTTTTGATGAGATCTTATTTCTCTTTGTTGCCCTAACATATTCAACAAATAGAGTTCTGGCTTCATTTCAAAGTTAAAACCATACAATCTTTGAATTTCACTGTGTATTTCTTTCCAAAACTTTTTTGCTATTTTACAGGTCCATCACATCTGGAAAAAAGATCCCTCTTTCTCCTCACATTTCCAACATTTTCCATTCCCATTTCTTGTTATTTTTTTCAGTTTTACAGGTGTTGTGTACTATCTATATAACATTTTATAAAAATTTTCTCTTAAATTCAAACTTGGTGTAGATTTTACATCTGTCTTCCATGCCCTCACCCATGTATCCAACTCAATTGGATGTCCTATATTTTGAGCCCATCTAATCATGTTATTTTTAACAATTTCTGATTCCATCTCTCTTTGTAGCAATATTTTATAAAATCTAGAAATTCTCTTTTTCTGGTCCCCTTTCATCAATACATCCAGTTCATTTTAATTTCTTTCATACCCATATAATTTTTGATCCATTTTAAATTTCTCTTTTAAGATTAAATTTTAAATTTATGCTTTTACAACAAAACCATGATTTGCAAATATTAACATTTATTTGTACGCAATTTTTGATGTTATTTTAATTCTTTGTATTTGTTCTTATCTGATCTATTGATTGTAATAATAATAAACTAATTAAACCAAGTGTCTTCTAGATGCAATGGACCACAATTCCCATGATTTTGCCTACAGATGATTCCAACATCTTAAGGAGCACCATGTTAGGGGAAAGGTGGACTTGTAAAAAAAAAATCAGTTGCAATGATCAGATCTAATTTTTAAAATGTGAAAATCTGTTCTAGTATTTTGTCTTAGTTTTACTTTAGTTCAATTTAGTCTCGCTTAAATTTAATTTTAGCTGTGTATCTATACTGTTTATGCACAATTTTTTTCTTTTCCTCCTTTCTTTCTGTTGTTGTGATTTAGTCTGTATTAAAATTAATAAATATGAGTTTGAAAAAAAAGAAGATTGAAGGTTCTTTCTCTTATACCTGTCAGTCTGTGACTGTTCAAATTTTCTGGAATTTGTCATATTGATCATCTGGGCTCTCAAGACTGCAAAGCCTAGTCTTATCCAAGAGTCAGATCGACATCCATATCCCTCCTAAGTATTTCCTATTCCTTCATCTAGAACGAAATTAAAAAGTTGTAGCTTTATATTAATATTTATTCTTGTAACACAGGTAACAAGCACACGGTTCTCAGTGGCACTGTTTACATAGACCTTGCACAGTCTAGGTTTGCTTCTCATAATAACCCTCTGGTCTCTTTTAGAATTGTACCAAAGTGTTACAATCCCTCTCCTACGTATGTGTTTAAAACAATTTGTACATCAGTATTTGTAGTGCTGACAATTCGAACTCCCCGCCCACTTGATCTTTACCTTTCTGTTACCTAAACACTAAAACCATTAGCTCTGTCTGGACTTCATTGTTTGTGTTGCAACTCCCATTGTCTGCACAACTGAGACAGAGCATAAGAACCTCCGGTTTCGTGTAGTTCAGTGCACTTTCTTGCCTTCCTGAATGCCACACTATCCATTTGATTCCCAAATGAGACTGTCCTTAGGTGCATACCGAAGCCACATTGCCATTTTCTTCACTGCTCTCTGGACTGGCAAATATCACCTCAACCCTGGAAGTCCTCTGTCCACACTTTCCTCCCCTTTCCTTTGGCTAGTCCTTGTGTGGATGGGCAAGTGTTTGGATCTTTGTGTGCTTGTGTGAACCTTTTTCAATAAACCACATTTTATTCATTTTTTAAATCTCTGGCTGGTTCTTTCCTGTGTGACCCTGTAAACATTGATGGAAAGATCTCGCTAAGTTGCCTCCCTCTCTCAGGCCTCCTAATTCTGAGCTAATTAATTTCCCTCTGTCACGTGGAGGTAGTGGCATCATGGGTGGACCCCTAAGTTACCCACATTTTGGGATAACATGGCTATGAAATATACTGGGTGACCTTGGACTCAGCCTCAGGGGAAGGCAAAGGCAAACCTCCCTAGAAGAAACTCTGCCAGGAAAACCCCATGATAAGGTTGCTTTAGGATCACCATAAGTCAGAAATGACTTGAAGGCACACAGCAACAACGACAAGCTTCCTTTAACATCTCTCTCATCCAATCAAAACAAAGATCTTAGATGTCAGACACTGAGTAGAGTTGGTTCTTGGCTGCCTTCCATTCAGATTGCATCGGCCAGTAACCCAATATAGTTGGATTTGTTGGAAGTCAATCATTTACTTTTATTCCCTTCCAGGCTTTCAAGTTTATCTCTATAATTAGGTTGCCTACATGCCTGGAACCAGCATGCATCTATTCTTATAACAGAGAAATATAGAGTTGGAAGAGACCACAATGGCCATCAAGTCCAACATCCTGCCATGCAGGAACAACACTTAAAGCACCCCCAGCAAATGGCCATCTAGCCATCTGCTTAAAAACCTCCAAAGAAGGAGACTCCACCACAGTCTGGGGCAGCATATTCTACTGTCAAACAGCTCTGACTGTCAAGAAGTTCTTCCTGGTGTTTAGGTGAAATCTCTTTTCCTGTTGTTTGAATCTATTGCTCTGTGTCCTAGTTTCTGGAGCAGTAGCAAACAAACTTGCTCCATCTTCAACATGACATCCCTTCAAATATTTAAACATGGCTATCATGTCTCGTCTTAATCTTGTGTTCATCAGGCTAAATATACTTAGCTCCCTAACTGTCTCCTCATAGGGCATGGTTTCCAAGCCCTTCACCATTTTCATTGCCCTCCTCTGGACATGTTCCAGCTTGTCAATATCCTTCTTGACATACTGCTATCTAATGCAAAGGCATTCCAGCTTCAGGGACTTAAGTTGGGCAAATGTAACACCAGATATCTGTATCAAATGTACCAAATCACAGTGAGAGGCACAACTGGACATCCAACCAAATATCCATGTGAATGTGCAAAAGAATGCACAACTAAATATATCCATGTTTGCAACTGCACTGCATGTACAACTCCGTTTCCATGACCTGGAAATGAAAGTGAACATTGTACATATACGGAAATACTTCCATGGGGGAAATAATACTTGCATAAAAGACTAACAGGATTCCTATGATAATCTGGACTGGACAGCCATTCAAGTTAAAGCACTGTCTTCATACAGCACTTCAAAGAGAGGACTGCCTTCTCTAAAGTAAGACACGTGGCCACAGTAATCCTCTTCCTTCTAAATAGAAGGCACCACTAGGTTTTGCTGTACTTTTTGCCTAGTTTCAGTAGAACATGTTCCATTTAAATGAAAGGAGATCTCTCTATAAATTCTATCCTGCCAGGCAATTCTGGATTGTCTTTTAAGCGGGGAAAGTTGAATTTTCTATCACTGCCTGT
Organism: Iguana delicatissima; assembly: GCA_948472985.1. Classification (NCBI taxonomy): domain Eukaryota; kingdom Metazoa; phylum Chordata; class Lepidosauria; order Squamata; family Iguanidae; genus Iguana; species Iguana delicatissima. The sequence goes on from CAOKZL010000011.1 coordinate 1,277,380, forward strand.
ACAAGTTGTTCTCTTTGTAAGCCTTGATGAATTTGCCATGAGTGCAATTTGCAGAAGGAATAGTCAATGAAGCACAGCTATGTGAAGTGATGAGCACAAGTTTTTGATGCAGCAAGTTGTTTAATTCAGTAGAGAATGGTTACCTTAGGAAGGTTTATAAGATTAGCGTCCCTACCTTCAGCAGGAGATGCAGGGTGTAGTGGGAGAGTAACAGGAGCAATGCATTAATGTACCATCTTAAGCATGTGAACAAGACCCCACGAGGATGTACAGGTTTAAAAATAAATGAATATTTTTCATGGAACAAAGAAATAAATGCATTAAGAGAAAGGGCTTTACAAGCAAAAGCAATCCATAATTCATCCCCTGGAGGAAAGGAGAAACTGGATGTGGAAAAGCTCTTTTAGTGAAGAACAACTACAGATACGTCATGGTCAGAATTTTGTGGTGTTTCACGCACACATAACTTCCACTGTGGGTCATTTTTTTTGTCCCATATGGAAGGCCCACATTCAGCACTATGGTGCCAAAGCAGAACTGCACACTCAATCCTATTATGCGTGTAGATGTGCATGTACATTCAGTTGTGCTCACTGTTATGCATTCAGTTGTGGTGTGTTGCAATTCAACACAACTGTGTAGCACAACAAAGTTTTGTATCTGGAGATGTACACTACCCCAGCCTAAGGCAAGACCTTAGCATTGGTCTCTCTTACAAAGAACTGCATAATACCAGCATCTTCTTTGTTACTATCACTTGGAAGCAGAGGATGAATAATTGAGAGTAATGCCTCTATGAATCCTGGTCTTTCGTTTATTACCTTTATGTCCTGGCCTTCCTCCAAGGAGGCAGGGAAGAGTTTACATAGTTTTACACATATTTACTAAAAAGTAATATGGTGTAGTAGTTTGATGTTGAACTAGGCATCTGGGAGACTGGGGTTTGAGTCTCTGTTCATCCATGGAAACCCATTGGGTGACCTTGAGGAAGTCACTATCTTTCACTCATAGAGGGGTCATAGAATCATCGAATCATAGAGTTGGAAGAGACCCCGGGGGCCATCCAGTCCAACCCTCTGCTATGTAGGAACACACATGAAAGCACTCCCAACAGTTGGCCATCCAGCCTCTGCTTAAAAACTTCCAAAAGAAGGAGACTCTGAGGTAGCATATTCTACTGCTGAACAGCTCTGACCGTCAGGAGGTTCTTCCTGAAGTTTAGGTAGAATCTCTTTTCCTGTAGTTGGAATCCATTGCTCCTTGTCAAAGTCTCTGGAGCGTCGGAAAACAAGCTTGTTCCCTCTTCAATATGACATCCCTTCAAATATTTAAACATGGCTATTGTGTTCCCTCTTAACCTTCTCTTCTGCAGACTAAACGTACCAAGCTCCCTAGGCCGTTCCTCATAGGGCATGGCTTCCAGACCCTTCACCATTTTGGTTACCTTCCTCTGGACATGCTCCAGCTTGTTAATATCCTTCTTGAAATGAGGTGCCCAGAGCTGGACACAGTATTCCAGATGAGGTCTGACCAAAGCAGAATAGAGTAGTACTATTACCTTCCTCGATCTAAACAGCATATGCCTATTGATGCAACCAAGAATCACATTGGCAACCCTCTTTTGAATAAGTCCTGCCAACAAAATCCTATGACAGGGTTGCCGTAGGTTAGCGTTGACTTGAAAATGCATAACAACAGCAGCAAACATATATGTACACATCATATATACCTCTATTTTATCTTAAGAACCAACAACTATATGAGTTGGGTTAGGCTGGGGCAAGGGGAATTGCACATGAAGGCTTAATCAACACTTAATGTCCAAAGTGGGAATGTGTCATGCCTAGACTCAGGACTCAGGTGCAAACACAGACAGGATCTTCCCCAACAGCCACAACATAGACATGTGAACAGGACAATACTTATTGCAGGCCAGCATAGATGAGAAAAGGAGAGCGCATGAGACTCAGAGCATTTATATAGGGAAAACTTGATCAGGCAAACAACTGAGGATGCTGCTGGCCAATAAAAACCAGAGATAGGGTGGGGAGAACTCCATTGCAGGCAACTTTTATTTCTGGTGGAAGCAACAGTATCCTCTTTTGATCCTTGCCTTGCATTCCTGAAAAACCCTAATGTGGAGTTGGGGTGAGACCAAGTATAGGCCTGCTTTTCTTTTCACTTAGACTGGAGAAGGTGGCTGCCTTCCCAGTCTCTCTATAGCACCCTGCCACCCTCCACCATTCTTATTCAATCCTGCTTTTCTCCCCAAAACCACCACCCTAGTAGTAAAGGAATAAAGCGTTTCTGCTGTTATCAAAAGGATTTGAATATCTGTGGTACCATGTCTCTATACCGTTAGAACTAAAGAAAGGTACTCTGCTGAGTCAGCAAGTCTAAAAATAAAATACTATCTTTATTAAACAATAAGACGGAAAAAGGTATTGTGTTTTATACGTATATACAGACAAAATAAAAATTTCCAAAATGTCTAACCAAATTTTTCAGTTCAATTCAGTGTTTAGAGATAAGATTTCTATGCCCACTCAAACCTTTGGCTTCCCTAGCTCAAAGCACTACTCCTCAAGTCAAGGTTTTACTTCCTATCCCACTCAAAAAAGACTTAATCTTCCCCTTGCCTTAGGCCTCTAAGGAAAACAAACTCTTAATTCACTAAATCCTTCCCTCTCCCAGAAGAAATCTGCCTCAAAAATGTAAGTCATGCCCTACTATAGGGCTCCCTACCCAGAAAGCTAATTTCCTCCCAAGGACCAATGGGCTGTTTCTCTCCTATCCAGAAAGCTCTTTGGTTCCTTGGCAACTTGTTGCTAAGGCTGGTCTGCTTCTCAGGCCTACCACACTTCCAGGTTTCCTTACACTTGACCCTCACTTTGTATGCTGATTGGCTGCTGGTTACTCCTTTGAACTGACACTCTGGCCATTTCCACACTAGACTGTTAGAGTGCTATTATTCCACTTTAAACATCCTATAGATTGTGTGACTGAGAGCTACACTTTCACCAAAGGCTCAACCCCCAATCTCAGTCACATTTTCTGACCAGATTCTATGATGGTTTAATTACTCTTCTGCCTCTCACTAGGCTTCTCCTGAAAATTAAACCCTTCCCACACAGTTACCCTCCCTGGCTGACTGAGGCACTTTACTCCACAGCTCTCTCTGGTAAGAATTCACATTGAAGGACTGCCCAAAAAAGAATCAGTGTGGGCCTTTGTGTATCTTTTCCTCTCAGCCACCATTCCTTCCCACACACTAATGAGCTGGACTTCTCTTCTGAGGAGCTATTCTGACTGCCTGGCAACAGGCACTCCAGATAGCCACACTCCCAGAACTCCATCACAGTCACCCAACTGCAGAGCCAATCTCATCTGGCTACATATTGGCGTTAGTGAGTTCAAGTAATGGCAGTTAAGAATGAAGGCAAGAGAGGATGCTTTAACAACTAAGTTGCCATATTTGCAAAACATGTTTTCTAAAAAAGACAAACACCAGAACACAAAGTCCTTTTTCAGTCCTGTGAAAGGGTATGGGAGTGGAGGACAAATACCATAAATTTTAAATGGCCTAAACAGAATTGGGCTGCTGGAGAATGAACTGGACTAACTGAAGTGGAGAGCTCATTAAGGCAATCAAATGACCCATTAGTTCAAGCTTCTTGTTTGGTTTTTTGATGCATTTGTTCTGACATGATTATAGAAGCATTTCAATGAAGAGTAAAGAGCATTGTTAAAGTCAGCAGTGCCACCGGCTATACAATTAAGAAATAAGAAGTGACAGGTTTCCAACCCAAGCCTGACAGAGCTCAGGTATGGCATGAGGTAGAGAAAGAGAGGCCAAATGATTTCAGCTTCCTTGAGAAACATTGTCATAATCATACTTTTTGTTTATGGAGCCTATTACAGTCACTCAGAACATTCCACTGATTTTGCATAATCCTTACAACCTGCATACAAGATATATTAGTATTTCTGATAGGGAAGTGTGATGGATGGGTAGCAGTAAATGTTCCAATTGTCCTGGTTAAATACTTGTCCCTGGTCCTTACCCTCCAACTGTCCCAATTTGTCAGGAACAATCCCAATTAATTCTCTGTCATCTCACATTTTCAGCTGCTTTTCCAGTGTCCCAGTTTGCCCATTTGTCCTCAGTTTAACTTTAACTGCTGAAAAAAGAATGAGTTCAAAATAGAAAAGTAGTTTACATTCAGCTAATTCAATAGCAGGGAGAGGAAAAGAGAAGGCATCTTGTCTTCCCCAGTAGATTCAGGCAAAAGGAAACTGACGTAACTCCTCTTACTTTGTGTATTCTTCCTCATTAGTAATGTTTGTGTGTTCTCCCTCATTGATAATGTTTGCCATCTATCCAATGCTACTTGGCTACATATCTCTCAATTTTCATCTGTGAATGTTAGGGGGTGTGCTAATCACTCCTTTCTAAGATAAACCCAGATCACCTAAATACCATCTCCTTTCCTGTTTTTCCCTTATAACAAGGATAAGAATTGTTTGGCCCTTTGGCAGCTTCCAGCAATGGCCATACAAAACATAGTGAGGAATGCTGGAGGTTGCAGTTCATCAGCACCCAGGGGGCCACATGACCTCTGCCGTACAGTCTCTGAGATCCCCCAAGGACTCAGGCTTAAACACTGTTAACTGCGGAAGAGACTCATACGCAGTGATTGATGATGCATTACTACAGACACATAAGAGTCCCATTTTCACCTGCTAAACACTGAAAAGCGGGCTGTGGCTCAACCTTGTGACTGTAGTGGGACAAAACAAATGATCTCCTGGCTCATAATTGAGACTTGGACACTATAGTGCACTGACACTCAGAGAGCTGCAATGTTTAAGAATCATAGAATTGGAGGAAACCACAAGGGCTATCCAGTCCAACTCCATTCTGCCATGCAGGAGTACAAAATCAAAAATTCCCGACAGATAGCCATCCAGCCTCTGATTAAAAATCTCTAGAGAAGGAGACTCCACCACACACTGAGGCAGCCTATTCCACTGTCAAACAGCTCTTATTATCAAGAAGTTATTTCTAATATTTAGACGGAATCTCTTTTCCTGTAGTTTGAAGCCATTGCTCTATGTCCTAGCCTCTGGAGCAGCGGAAAAGAAGTTTTCCCCATCTTTCATATGGCATCCCTTCAAGTATTTAAATATGGTTATCCTGTTACCTCTTAACTTTCTCTTCTCCAGGCCATGCAACTCAAACAAACAAGAACTGGTACAGGCTTCCCCCTCTCATCTGACAGATTAGAGACTGGAGCACTGTCAGAAAAGGGAACTGGTTGAAAAGTATCCTTGTACTATACCACCAATGAGACTTAAGGAGGCTCACTTGTTACCAACCGCATGTGCGCAGCATGCAAAGTCTCTCAGCAGGAGTAGCTCCTTCTTCCTGTTTGCAGTTCTATTTGCAAGCAGCATTGAAGTGTGAGCAATTCCAAACCAGCCTCAATAGGCAAGAAGAAGTGAGGAAAGAGTGGAACCTCTGTGGAGTCATCAGATAACAGGGTGTCAAAAGGTGGAGGGCTTCCTGTATTAATGCTATTAACTGTGAAGTGCAGATATACTTCAGGTTTTAGGCTATGGAGGAGAGAATTCTAATTATCTCTCTAGACTGCAGATTCCAAGATTCTATGACGTGGAGCTACAACATTTAAAATAGTTTCAAACTTCTGTAACCTTGCAATATAGACACAGGCCAGTTCCACCCAACACTGTTATAGTGCTATTATTCTACTTTCAATACCCTGTGGAATTCTGGGGTTTATAGTTTACTGAGGCCAAAGAGCTCTCTGGCCAAGAATTGTAAACGCCCATCCCTAAACTGCAGAGCCCAGGATGCCATAGGGTGTTGAAAGTGGAATAATAGCATTAGAACTAGGGATGGGCCAACCGAATCCTTGAATCGTCCAATCCTGGGTAAGGATTCAAGATTCCCGAATCCGAATCCCTGTGCCAAAATAGGCAAATGGAATCTTTCGAATCCAGCAACTAAATAGATTATTGGAGACCGAGACGCCTGAAAGCCAGGGACGCCTGAAAACCAGGGAGACCGGGATGCCTGAAAACCTGGGAGACCATACACACAAGGGAAGATAGTGAGTAGGTGAGGTTTTCCCTTGGAGTAACTATGGCCTTTGCTGACAATTTCACAAATTACATCTGGGCTTATATTCTAAGATATTTAAATTGAACAATTCATATTTAAGTATAGTACTTGACTGGAAGCTACAGCCTTGAGATTTCAAGGACAGCTGAAACATTCCTTTGCATAGCTCCCCGGCAAACCTCTTTCAGACACAATACTGAGGCTTGGAGTTTTACAAGATGTCACAGCCCTCTCTGCCAATGTGTGCTGGTGCATCATCAAACTACAAACCCCACAATGCCAGGAGCTATGCAACGAAAAGCCAGTTTTGACCTGGGTTATCTCTCTACTGTAGTATGTGGCCCTGTTTACACAGGCAGGAAAATGTGGGATTAATCCACATTTTCCTGCCTGTGTAGAAAGGTCCTTCATGTCATTTTCAATCTGGGGAGATCCTGGGGCAAAACTAGGACAATTGTCTTGGCCAGATTTCTTCAGAGGGAGGTTTGCCTTTGCCTAGGCTTTTGCTAAGGCTGAGAGAGTGTGTCTTGCCCAAGATTATCCGTCTTTCCCTTGCTTTTTAAACTCTTTTTTAAAAAAGGATTCAAAAGACTCAAGATTTGTGAGATTTGTAGATTCCCAGAATCTTCCAGAGATTTGGATCCAGATTCGGAAAATTCTGGATTCATCCCATCCCTAATTAGAACAGTGCAGGCCAGAAATGACCACAGTCCTGGAAGCAGGAGTTGGGGTGGGGGATTTGCTATCTTTGGAGCCTGTAAAGTTAATTTGCTTCTAATTGAGATACTTGAAAGCCCTCCTAGATGAGAAAAATCTTTCTGGATGTCTCACATTTTGTTCTTGTACAAACTGATTTTATTTTGGCGATCAACATGATGTTTTATTCTTCCCAAAGTATTTCCTGGGAACTCCCAGCGTTACCAAGGAATTTCATTCCCACTTCCCAGGTCAGTGTAAATTAACCTAAGTGAAATGTATCTCTGTTTGCATTACTATGCCAAGCAGGCTAAGTTGACCACTACCAGTAAATCCAGCTATTGTTTCCAGGACCCAGATTCAACTGAGATCAAGACAGGGAAAGAGGAAAGTTTGCACAAAAACAAAATAATTCTATTGTAATATTGAATCATAGTATTATAGAATCATAGAACTGGAAGAGTCCACAAGGGTCATCCAGTCCAACCTGCTGTCATGCAGGAATGCACCATCAAAGTATTCCTGACAGTATTCCTGTTTAAAAACCTCCAAAAAAGGAGACTCTACCACACTCCCAGGCAACCTATTCCACTGTCAAATGGCTCTTACCATCAGGAAGTTCCTCCTAATGTAAGGAAATAAGGGCCTATCACAGTGACATGTTCGCATTTATGACAGGAACTTTGATAGGACTGAGACAGTGAGAAGGAATAAGGAGCACTTGGAGTGTGGGTTGCTAGACTGACAACTAGAGAGGGCTTCCGTACCTTTAATGATTGCATTGAAGAGGGAATGTCCACAAGAATCTCTTTTCCTGAAGTTTGAAGCCATTTCTATGTGTCCTAGTCTCTGGAGCAGCAGAAAATAGGCTTGCTCCACTCTCCATATGACATCCCTTCAAATATTTAAACAGAGCTATCAAGTTGCCTCTTAACCTTCTCTTCTCCAGGCTAAACATACCCAGCTATCTCAGCTGTTAAGCCATTGCTCTGTGTCCTAGTCTCTGGAGCAGCAGAAAACAAGCTTGCAAAAGCCCTTTAGCACTTTGCCTGTAACTCCTGAATAATAATAAAGAAGGCTCAGTGGAAATTGGTGAAAATCAATTTGTGAAATGTTGCATGAGTCTAGGGAGAGGTGAGTAAGAGAAACTCATGATATCTTAAGAAAGAGTTTGGATGTAGACCTGGGAATATGCAACTATACTAAAAACAACAACTGAAAACTCAATATTTTCAGAGACCTTTTCTCCCTTCTGTACGAGTCCTGAGAGGACAGAAATCAGGAAAGGGAAGACAAAGAACACAATGAACTTTTTCTTCTCTTGCATTCTACTGCTGCAAGTTTAGCAAGGCTCTGTCATGGGAACTAGCTTACTCATGCTGGTAGGACAGAATTGTAGAATTGTAGAGTTAGAAGATGGTCCTAAATACCCTAAAAGCACCAGATCCCTTTTGATCTTGGAAGCTAAGCAGGGTCAGCTGTGGTTAATACTTGAATGGGAGACCCCAACCAATACCAGGTGCTGTAAGCTATGTTTCAGAGGAAGGAACTGACAAAACCACCTCTCAGGATTTTTTGCCTAAGAAAACCCTATGAAATTCATGGGGTTGCCATACGTTGACAGGCAACTTGAAGTCACATGCACACAGGCCATTTCCGTACTACATTGTTATAGTGCTATTATTCCACTTTCAACATCCTACGGAATCCTGGGGTTTGCAGTTTAGGGAGGGGCATTTAGAATTCTCAGCCAGAGAGCTCTTTGGCCTCAGTAAACTACAAACCCCAGAATTCCACAGGAGGCTGAAAGTGGAATAGTAGCACTATAACAGAGTAGTGTAGCAATAGCCACAGAGTCAGAAGGGAATCCAAGGTTCATCTCGTCCAGCCCCTTGCCAGTGAAGGAGTCAACAGGTAGAGCTTCTATCAATATTGCCCTGTCAGTATTCTGAAAAGGCTCCTCGTGGCGAATTTTGTCTCATCCACATTTAAATCTGTCCCTCCTTTCCATTCAATTTCTTTGTTGCATGTTGTTTGAAAGCATAGTGAGGCCTGTTTCCGAATGTAGACAGCCCTTTCAGTTCTCAAGCCTGTTTCAAGAGTCCTCTTTCCAGTGATGTAGTGTTACCACCGTGAACTGGCCTGGCCTTTGGTAACCTTAGATATCATTTTGATATCATAATTCGGCCCTGCTCTGCCACCAGCCAAGTGTTTGTGAGGCCACCGAACAAGTGCGAAGCTAGGCATGGCTGTATTTGTTTACACCAAAGGCAAGCCAGAAACTGCCAGATCTGCTTTAGGGGACCTCCTGAAACAAACACCTTCATTACAGATGCGTATCAAAACAAAGAGACCTCTGCCCCGAGAGGGCACCCTGGCGAGCTAAGTGCTTAGCAGCCAAGCTAGCCGCATCTCCATACTGGCCATACTATCGTCAATTCGGTTCATAACTCAATCGTGTAAATTCTGACCTTTCGGAGACATTGTCTCCAGCCCAAACTTCATTGTTCTCGCCCAAGACCAGACTAGCCCACGGTCATTCCTTCCCCTATAAAAATCTCCCACTCCGAGAGCTCTTCGGATCTCTCGCCGGAACGCTTGGACTTGTGTTCGGACTGCTTTCCTGCCTTGCTGTCTCTTCATTCTGCGAGCTCCCCTCGGCCGCCACGCCGGCTTTCCTTCTCTCTTCAACTGGGTTTCCCCGGGACTGCAGGACTGGTGACGTATCACCCATTCCCCTAAAGCTCTATTTCCCGTTTCTAATTAACAGTGTGTTTGTGTTTTCCTTAATAATTGCGTAATACATCTTATTGCTATTTTTGAACTGTTTGCCTTCTCACTGACCTGGACCTGTATACATAGTGTAAAAGCTTCCCGCTAAGTTACCCTGCCTCTCGTTAGCCAAGAGAGTGCTCCTGCTAATTTCCCCATCTTGCTTGTGTTAGGTTTTGGTTATTTGGGTGTCCCTCCTGGGACCCCCAATCCACAGGGTAACAGTAGACTCAAATCAATACTCAGACTCAAGTCAGACTTAAGTCACTTCAGTGACTTGACTTGCCAAAAATTACATATTGACTCGACTCAACCTGAGACTTGCATGGCCGTTTCTGTTGTCAGAGGCCGTTTCCACACTAGACTGTTTTGGCGCTCTCAAAGGCCGCTCCCTAAACTGCAAACTCCAGGATTCCATAGGATGTTGAAAGTGGAATAATAGTGCTATAACAGTCTAGTGAGGAAATGGCCAGAAAGTAGGGTTAGGATCCTTCTCTCTTCAATTGGGTTTCCCCAGGACTGCAGGACTGGTGACATATCACCCATTCCCCTAAAGCTCTCTTTCCCATTTCTAATTAACAGTGTGTTTGTGTTTTCCTTAATAATTGCGTAATTGGTCCTAACCCTATTTTCTGGGAATGCTGTGTTGCTTAAAAGATGAGTTTGGGGGGAATTTTGGTCCTTTCATGGTTGAAACAGAATTCCAACCACTGCAGTGACCCAGAAAGTGATTTCCAAGGATGTAAGTCTGACTTATGCTATTATAATTTACCAATGTGATGTAGTAGTTTAAGCATTAGCCTATGGCCTATGACCCTGGAAACCAGGGTTTCATTCCCTGCTAGGCCATGGAAACCCACTGGCTGACCTTGGGGGTGTTACACACTCTCAGCCACAGAAAAGCCTGTGCTAGGTTTGCCTCAGAGTCTCCATAGAATTGCATTGGCTGTTTTGGATGCTGCATCACACGACTCACGTGTAGTTTGTGGTCTGATAGGATCCCTAGCTCCTTTTCTTTATATATATATATGGGTGTGGGTGTGTAGGTGTATATTTCAAATCCATAAATTAAAACTTTATACATCTTCCAGATTTTTTTCATAAAAGTTAACATTCTTCTTCCCTCTGCTCCCCTAGATTCCATTTTTGTGCATATTCCTCAAATCACACCCTCTTTTGAATTTTATCATACAGCCTCATTTATATGTATTTTCCTTTTCTTAGCCATTTATGTTCATAATATTTACTGCAATTAAACAAACATTATTCAGTTTCAACCATTAGATAACTGAACATCCCTGAAATATAATTTTTACATTTTTGCACCCACTTTCTTGTTTCTTAGTTCTTTTACTATTATATTTCTATGTATTGCTGTCCTTACATTCTGTCACGCCTTTCCATTCTCTGTCGAACTGCTAAATAGAGATATTTTTAAGTAGGCAGGATAGCTTTTCTGTCTCTTTCATTTCCATGACTTTGTGTTTCCATTCATCCACAGTTGGGCCAATTTTCTCTTTCCAAAGCTGGGAATGGAACATGTTGCAAATGTGAGGCACTTCAGGCATTTATTACCATATGTGGTGGATGTGTCACTTAGCCAAGAATTTTTGGGGAAAAAGTCCACAACACAATTCAGAAGATTATAAAATTTGAGGTTCAAAATGAAACGAGAATTATATTTGCTTAATATGTTGGGATCTCAGAAAGAATTGAAAAAGATTAAAAAGATAATTCTGTATTTGATAACAGCTGCTAGATTATGTTATGCCCTAGCTTCTTTTCACATGTACAGATATCAAGCCAGGGGTCATCCATCTTGTATTTGTGCAGTTCATTTTTCCTGCCCGTGTGTTGTACCTTACCTTTATCCCAATCCAAATGCATAATAGAATGGACTACCCGGCAATATTTTTTCTAACAGCAAGACAGAGTCTGTTTAGCCTTGGGCTCCTTCCTCGGTGCATTTCTGCAGGCTGTATGTAATTTTGGAAAGTCAACAGCTTTTCTCCAAGGCACAAATCTGCAGCTACCTGATGAGGCTAAGCTGTCAAGCGCCAAAACAAAACAGAAAATAAATCCAACCTCCTGCCAGCCAAACTTCTCTTTCTAGCGGACTGGGGAATTGCTCAGCCTCCTTGGTTATGCCTTCTATGAACTTTTTTCATGTCAGTCCTGCCAAGGTAGTCACAAGAGGCATAGGATCCTTCATGTCAGAGTGTGTAGAAATGGATAAGCAATAATGACCTCATACGTCCTAATCTTCAGCCATTTTGCATGCTGTGTTAATCTGGGATGAAACATGGCGCCCTTCTGCACTACACATCTATCGCACTATGATTCCACTTTAACGGCCACCATTCTGTTCTGTGGAATCATGAGATTTGCAATTTAGGGAGAGATATTTAGCATTCTCAGCCAGAGAGCTTCCAGTACCTCCCAAAACTACAAACCCCAGGATTCCTTAGGTGGCAGTCAGGGTAGTTAAAGTGAAATTATAGTGCGATAGTTGTGTAGTGTGGAAAGGCCCTTGATCTGAATGGCAGGCAACTCCTAAATGCAGAGGATCAAATGTGGAGTTGAGACCAGTGGGCAACCTGTGGCCCTTCAGTTGTTCCTGGACTACAATTCCCATGAGTCTTAGCCAACTGTGGTGAAGGATCATGGGAGTTGTAGTCCATCCCTGCTGCAGCAGAAGGAGGAATAGAAAGTTGAATCATATTAAACTGAAGGCTGTCCAGGCTACAACTGGAGTAACCAAGAATTGAGCCAGAGAGAGGCTTTGCTGCTTCTGGGGAGAACAAGAAATGATCTAAAGCAAATATGTGAAATAGGTGTGAAATCCCTAAGAAGGGACTTGCCTGATGGATCTGCTTACATGCATAGAGAGTTCAAAGTCTGGCCTGCATCAACAGAAGTATAGTGCGTAGGTCAAAGGAAGTGATAGTACCACTCTCTTCTGCTTTCATCAGACCTCACCCAGAGTACTGTGTCCAGTTCTGGGCACTACAGTTCAGGAAGGATATTGACAAACTGGAACGCGTCCAAAGGAGGGTGACCAAAATGGTAGAAGGCCTTATGAGAGGCGACTTAGGGAGCTGGGTATGTTTAACCTGGAGAAGAGAAGGTTAAGAGGCAAAACGATAGCTGCGTTTAAATATTTGAAGGGCTGTCATACGGAGGATGGAGCAAGCCTATTTTCTGCTGATCCACAGATTAGGACGTGGAGCAGTGGCTTCAAACATCAGGAAAAGAGATTCCATCTGAACATTAGGAAGAACTTCCTGACAGTAAGAGCAGCTTGACAGTGGAATATGCTGCCTCAGAGTGTGGTGGAGTCTCCTTCTTTGGAGGTTTTTAAACAGAAGATGGATGGCTATCTGTTGGAATGCTTTGATAGTGTTTCCCGCATGGCAGGGGGTTGGACTTGATGGCTCTTGTGGCCTCTTCCAACTCTATGATTTTAACTCAAGTAAAGGGATGTGTGATGGCTTAATTTTCCATTACTTTTTTGCTGTGAAATTCCAATTTATTTTTTCCCCTATTTGTACCTCTGTGCTATTGTCAAGGCTGGCTGTACTCCCATACTTAAAAATCCCAAAATCTCTCCCCCCCCCTTTCAACATGCACTGTTAGAAATATTTTTGTCATCCAGTAATCGTATTGCTTGACATCTTTGCTAACCGCGGAGTACTGTAGAGCCCCAAGATTAAAAGGTTTGCATTGTGTTTCTGTCAGTGCCATAGCAAGGCTTTCCCACAGCCAAGCAGTCTTGGCTCATTATTTCTGTTCTTCTTTTTTCCTTCTCTTGTCGTAATATTGCCTCCAAAGAGTTACTTAATCCCAGTGCTGCCAACATATTACAAGACAGCAGTCTTTGATCTCAGATCTGCTCTTCAGATGGTGGTCCATGTTCTGAGATGCCAACCTAACTTCCACAGAAAAGTGTTTGGGAGGTGACGACTGTAAGAAATCTCTTGGTTCCTTAGGATGTTTCTAATTAGTAACAGTGGTTCATTTATTTTTATTTATTAAAATATGTATACTCTGCATCATATCTGAGGATTTCAGGGCAGCATGCCATAAAATCAATTTAGGGAAATAAATAACAACAGCTTAAATCCTGTTTAGTTTTGACCCAAGTAGACCCATTGAATCAGCAAGATTTACCTATGTGTTGAATCATCATTCAAGAATAAATTGAATAGGTCTGCTCTGGTTGGGATCATCCAATAGAATGCCAGCCAATAAGAATAGCTGTAAAAGATTAAAACTATATTACATATATCACTTAAAACTAATTTAAAACAAGTTCAAACGGTGTAAAATAATCCCAGTTGTAGCACGATAATGCTGACCATAGTTAGGAATACCTTCCACCAGACCGAAGTTAAATAAAAGGAAATTAACAGGGGGTGGGGGGAGAGGTCAGTTGGCAGATAGGTGCAAACTATGCTAAAGAGGAGAAAATGCTTTAATAAGAGTTTTGACCATGAAAACAGGAATTGTGGCGTAGTGATTGTGTTACCCTGGCTTCTGGGGGTTCCTGGGGGAACACCTGGATTTTACAAAGGTTGGGGAAATTAGCAGAGCACAACTTGGCAAAACGGAGGGCAGGGCAACGCAGTGAGATCTTTTATCTTATGTTTACGGGGTCAGACTGCATGAGAAGGAGAGAAGTCAAGTGTCCTTTTAAATGGTCTTTTATTTGGTAGAATAGGCAAAATTTCCTCACACTGATACAAAGCATTCACTCACACAAGCACACAAGGACTACTGAGTTTGAAAATCTTAAGCGAGGGAAGAGTTGCATGGACAAAAGCAAATATACAGCACCGGATCCTGAAGGCTGCTGTTTTGGGACAGATCGGTAAAACAAAGAGAGAGAGAGAGAAACTTGAAGAGAATCAGAGAGAGAGAAAGCTAGCTAAAGCCCCAAAAGGGAATGCAAAAATCTTGCAAGCATGCCTGGGGGGCAGACCCTTTTTCTGGGAAAGGACAAATGGCAGAAACAGGTAGATGGGGTAAAAGATTTTTATGGCAGTGTAATCAGGGATCAGCAAAAGGATAGGTGTAAGGATGGTACAATTATGGATTTGTTTGAAATCTTCCTGTTTTCCTGACTCAGAGTTATCAATCAACCAAAAATGCTTTCTTTGAAGGTTCCAACAACTGGGAGTCAAATTAAGTTGGTGGTCAGTTTTTATGGCTTTTTATGGCTTTTCCAGAGGATATGCAAACCACGGGATTCTGCTCTTCTCTCAGGAGATTCCTTTTGTTCTCCTTGCACGAGCCATTAAGTTGAACACAGCCATGCTCTGAGATCATCTCTGACCTGTTTTTCAGTCAGAGCCTCTTCCACATGGCCTTATCCAGTAATTGTATGTGATTTCTATTTTATGCCAATTAAGCATCTCTACCTATATATGTATGTATGTGTGTGTGCGTGCGTGTGCGCGTGTGTATATGTGTGTGTGTGTGTGTGTGTTGCTAATAAAGTGGTCAGGTGTAAGTGGGTTTACAGTTGGACTAGTGTTGGACCAGCACTCTAGGAGACCAGGGTTCTAATCTCTGCTCAGCCGTAGAAAACCCAGTGAGTAGCCTTGGGCAAGTTACCCTCTCTCAGCCTCAAAAGAACACCATGGAAAACTTCTTCTGAACAAATCTTGGCAAGAAAACCCTACCGTCGGAGTCAGCCTGAAGGCATATATCATCAGTTCCACAACCATGAAATGAGGCTTCTCAGGACAGTTGGTTCATCATATCATAAGTGTGACATGGAAAGTTATTACCTCTTTTATAAGGTAACCCTAGAAACAGGAAGCTGAAAGAGACAGATCACATAATGAAATCTAGGGGACATAACCATTTCCTCCTGATTCTGGTAAACATCACGTGAATAACAGCTCCAGGGCTGGAATCCTATTGGTGTCTCACACATGCACAAATTCCCCTACAAAAGTAGTTGGACATTTTTGTCTGATAGAGAACATCTGCATTCAGTTCAAGGTAGGAGCAGAATTGCTCATGCAGTGCAATTTTGAAGGAAGGTGCCTTGCACACTGGGCATAGTTGTACACTGCACATTGCATATTTGATTGTGCGCTGGGTTGCACATTTGCTGTCTTGTGCCATTTCGGCACTATACTGTTATAGTGCTATTATTTCACTTTCAATCTCCTGTGGAATTCTGGAGTTTGTAGTTTCCTGGGGCCAAAGAGCTCTCTGGCTGCGAATTCTCAATGCCCCTCCCTAAACTGCAAACCCCAGGATTCCACAGGATGTTGAAAGTGGAATAATAGCACTATGACAGTGTATTGTGGAAATGGCCTTGATTTATTTGGGCAAGGTTGCCACACATCACAAATGGTGTGTAGCATAACACAACTGATGCATAATGCCCTGTGCAAAGATTTACACTATACAACCTCAGAGTAGCATTGCATCGTAAGATACTATTTGTAGCTTTTAGAACTTATTCACACATTGCTATCAAAGCTTCTTTGGAACATACAGAGAGAGAAATGTTTGTAAAAAAATTCCATATATTAACCTGCCCCAGGCATACAGTTGTTCTCTACTCTTGTGTCAGGTTGCCCTGGTAGTTCAAGATCATTTTCACTACTGGATACATTGGAGAAGATGCACCCTGGCATGCTTTAGTCAATGGAAAACTGCCTGCAGAAGTTGCTTGGGACCAGAAGTGTTCCGTTTTTCCTAGTCATTGATTCATTCATTCATTCATTCATTCTTTCCTGGATTTGGAATACAGTACCTTTTTCAGAATAAACTTGCATCTCCTTTGTTTGCTATTTGTGTTGTATATGAGACCTGAAGCTGGAGAGAGACCGAGGATCTCTAAAATGGTGAACTTCCTGACAATAAGAGCAGTTTGACGGTGGAATACGGTGCCTGGAAGTGCCGTGGAGTCTCCTTCTGTGATAATGGGGCTTCCCATTATCTAAGCTTAGCTAAAGGGGGACACTTCCCTCTTCAGGTAAACCAAGGGTTAATGAGGTCTTGGGATGAGATTACATTTTGGTGTGGGTCAACATCACAGGTCACAGGGTGAGGATGGACCAATCAAAAAGGAAAAATGTGAGCATCTTCGGGATGCTTCGAATGCTCTTAGGAGAAGTTATAAAACTCTTGGGAGGCCATGTGGCCAGGAGAAGAACAGGGAGAAGAAAAAAAGAACATGCAAGAGATGGGATCTGTGTCAGTCGTAGGCTGCAGGCAGGCATGCCGCGCCTCCTGGCTCTCTCTCCTCTTTAGACCATCTAAGCCTAGGAACGTCTGTGAGTACTAGAACCAGTTATCTAGTCGTGTTAGGGACTTTTCATTATTTTGGAGACTGGCTGATCTTAAGAATGTATCTGTGCTTTTATATCTGTTTTTGTAACTACTTGTAACTTAAGCGTACCTGGGAGGGGGGAGCCTCTCATATGTATTATTGTCTGGTTTATTTGCATGCCTTGAATAAATACTTTCTGTAAAACCTCTATTTCTCTCCATGTCCACGCCATCCTTCGGCACACGCTAGATAGGACTTCTCTCACTCAGAAGAGGGGAGGTGAGAGGGAAAGACCATTCCTTAGCATAGAGATTGTTAATTCTGGACAGTGTCTCACTGTACTGTTCAGTTGTTTCATAATTCAGTGAGTGGTGGCAGCATAATTAATAACGCTGGAGGAATTACCAGCCTTTTCCAAGGATGAGAGTCAACCTTGGGGGGCTGGCAAGAACCCCAGTATGACACTGGAATTCCCATTCCAGTATGACACCGGAATTCCCATTCCAGTATGACACCTTCTTTGGAGGTTTTTAAACAGAGGCTGGATGGCCGTCTGTCAGGAGTGCTTTGTCTGTATATTCCTGCATGGTAGGCGATCGGACTTGATGGCCCTTGTGGTTTCTTCCAGCTCTATGATTCTATGAACGAGCTGGACACTGCGGCCACCATTTCAAAGGTAGACAAGGGCAGCTGGTGGCAAAAAGTTTTGGTTTTTAAGGTTTTCAGATTTCCAGATAAGGGATATTCAACCCATATTTGGGAGGATGTGTATTCTGAGGGAGGCACATAACTGTAGGAAAAAATATATATGAATTTCGTTGTGGGAAAAAAGGAAATGTTTCTCAATGTGGAACAGAACCAGCACAGAATGAAAATTCCAATAGGACAGTAAGAAAGCAGCCAGAAAAACACTGTCAGATCTACATATCTCAGCTTGTATATCATGACAGTCATCTTCTTATAGTAATAATAAGAAAATAAAAATCCATCCATTAATCTATGCTGACTCTGTCATGCCCATTCATCTGAAAAGGAAGTACAAGTTCCTCAGATTGTGAACACAGGAAGTTGTTATCTCCAATCAATAGACATTATTTCTTCCCCACGCAACACTATTGAGGTCAATACCGCTGATGAAAGCAATCATTGTTATGTTGTGGGTTTGGGTTTTTTTTTTTACAGGTGTTAGGTTATTTGCCAAATAGGAAAGCTGTCCTAAAAAAATAGATGTCCTCTATGCCTGCAGATATGCTGTGAAACAAGATATTAGGAGAGATCTTACAGTATGCTTGTGTGCTACACCAGCCTTCTGCTGAATAAAGGAAGAAAGGAAGAAAGAATATCCAAAATATTTGGGAAAAAGTAAAACAAAAAACAAAAAAACCTCAAGTGTCAAGAAAATCTAATGAAAAGAATAGAGATAAGACCCAAAAGGAAAAATTAATAAATCACACAGAGTCAATAAGATTATAGCAATTAATTGAATTTACTAAGATATGCTACAATTAATAAATTTACATTAATATATAGCAGTGGAGTTCTACTGAAATTACAATTGTGTTATATTTATTTGTTGGTAGCTTATATATGCCTAACCATCCATTCCTTCATTAGAAGAAAGTTTAAAGAAGATCTTTGGTTTTGTTTTGGTATATCTATTCCTACGCACATCTATTACTTATAGCATACAATATGTCGCATTATACCAATTCTTTTATGTAATGTAATCTTGACATTATTGTTGTTATTCATTTTTGATAACTATTTAATAATCATTTTTTTAAAAAATGAAAAAAAAATCTGATGAGAAGAATCCAGAACTGAAAAGGAGCATCACAGTTTGGAACTTATTCTGCACAAAATTGACACCTTTTTTTTTTCACAGAAAACTTTCCTGTATAGAAAATGGTGGGTTTTGTGCAAAAATACCATGCATGAATTTGATATAGAATAAGTCCTGAACTGCAAAATATGTCTTGGAAAACTGTAGTTTGCAAAGATTTAATTGCAACAGAATGCAAATGGTTAAAATTATTTATTCCTTCCTTCTAGAACAAACTGAGCAAAGAATTATGTCCCTGTTGAATGCAAACTTTGTGGAACCCTTTGTGTTATCTGCGCACGTGCCTGCTTATTGGTCCATTGTGCAATGGGAAATGCCAAGTGCGGAAGCCACGGACAGGTAGTTACGCACCATCTACGAATGCTCATCTGCATATGAAATGGTTACACTCATGTGTGAGCGGGTCGAAATCTCGTACCCATCGTATCCGAATGGGCTGGACATAAGCTCTGAAAGTGGGTAGGAAGTGAGGCAGCAACACAGAATGCAAAGTATGCAATACAATAAAACAAACAAAAGAGTTTCTTTGGCCAAAGGATCCTGCTGATAATCAGAAATGTGTTCAGTCCAACGTACTAGCAGTAGTGATCCAGACTTTATTCTTCAAGCTTCACATTTTTATACTCTTTTCTTGATTAGGAAACCAGAATAAGACATACACCAGCAAGATTAGCATTTCACTTAAGACTGACTACTTGTTATTTCTTATCTAACTCTTCCGTCAGCTGTCTGGAAGAACAGAGCAGTGTGTAACTATCTGTAACTATCCTAATCTTCACAAACAGGGCTATCACTGATGCAGCAAAAGTACTCCTGATTTCAGCAATAATAGTTTCATACAGGAGTTAACAAAACAGAGGTTATTCATATAATTGGTCAATAGAAGCAGTTAATCAATATTCTTGTTAATCATACAGCAACATGCTTTAAGATTCCAGGCACTCAATTGTATTTTATTTTCTCTTTCTTCTTACATAATTATGACGTTTCACTTTAGAATATTCTGGCGGCCTCACTAATTTCTCAGGCAATGATACATAACATTTTCCTATTGTTACCCTGTAAACTGGGGTCCCGGGAGGGGGCCCAAATAACCAAACAACAACAACCAAGATGGGGAAAACTAGCTGGAGCACTCTCTTGGATAACAAGAGGCAGGGCAACGCAGTGAGATCTTTTATCCTATGTATACCGGTTCAGGTCAGTGAGGAGCCAAGCAGTTCAAAATGCTAACAATATTTATTAAGCAGAATAATAAAACACAAGCACACCTAACTAGAAAGAAAAGAAAGAAAGTTTGGAGAAATAAGCAATACGCCACCTGTCCGAAGTCCTGGAGACACCAATTGAAGAGAAGGAAGGAAACCCGGCGTGGAGACCAAGAGGAATCTGTGGAACCAAGCGGCAGCGAGGCGAGGAAGAAGATCCAAAAGGAGCTTCAAGTGATTTCAGCTTAGTGATTTCAGCTAGTGATTCAGCTTGGTCCAACAAGAGTTCCGAAGAGCTCTCAGAATGGGGCATCTTTTATAGGGAAAGAACGACCGCAGGCTAGTCTGGTCTTTACGGGAGAACAATAAGTTTTGGTCTGGAGACAAAGCCTCCGAAAGGTCAGAATTTACATGATTGAATTATGAACCGAATTGACAATAGTATAGCTGGTATGTAGATGCGGCTAGCTCGGCCGTTAAGTGCCTGGCTTGCCAGGGTGTTTTCACAGGCAAAGAGTTCTTTTGTCTTGCAATCAAGGTGTTCGTGTCGGGTGGCTACCTCCTGAAGCGGAACCGGCTATATCTGGTACTTTTGATGAGAGTACAACTATCACCCATGCCTAGCTTCGCGCTTGTTCAGCGGAGCCTCACAAACACTTAGCTAATGGCGGGAAAAAGGGCCAAATTATGATATCAAAATGATATCTTTAGTTCACCAAAGACTAGACCAGATTACCATGGTAACACTATGAAGGACATTGATATTGGGGGAAAGTCTATCAGAAGATGCAGCCAATAGCCAAGGATGCCCTGGATGGTGTGTGGAACCAGAGCCAGTTGGGAGAGAAGCAAAAGGAGGCGCTTATAACATTGTCTCTGTCTCTAGCTCCAGTCATCCTCTGTTTTAATTTCATGGGTCCCATGAAATTAATTAATGGATTCTGTGTGGTGTACCACAGCATTAAAGATACATCTGTTCCTGGACAGGAATCATGTGGCCCTCTAGATGTGGGACTGCAGGCCCCAACAGGCCTACCCAGCCTGATAAGGAATGATGACAGTTTCAAGTCATTTCAGATTTATGGTGACCCTAAAGTGGACCTATCATGGAGTTTTCTTTCTCTGAGTCTGAGAGAGTGTGACTTGCCCAAGGTACCCAGTGGGTTCCCATTGGTGAGTTGGGATTCAGACCCTGGTCTACAGAGTGGAAGTGCAACAGAGACTGTTGGACTGTCACACTGGCTTCCATGTAGAAAGTTACAGTCCAGCAAAATCTGGAATGCCACATTATTCTCCTTACTAATGTATACAAAATGCACAGTCCATGCTGGTTAACATTCTGGGAAGTGTATTCCAAAAACTTTTCTGAAAAATTTCGAAGCATATGAGACAGGTATGGCTTCACGTGGTATATGCATGCTTTTGAAAAGTTGTCTCATGATTACTCTTTCCAAGAGCATTCAATGCTGGATGTTGTTCAGTGCCTCCAGTCCTTCTCATACAGTTAGAAACAAGTTTAATATACCATTTTTCAGCCCAGATTTTGCATGTTAAGAAAAAGATTCTGTTGTGTTGAGTGGAATCCACCCCCCACCCTAGCAAAGTATTGACAATTGCAGCTTTATAATCCAGTTCTTTGGCTGGTATCTTCCTAGTGATTTACACATACATAAATTCCCTACAGAAGTCTGTAGTGTTACCATACCTTAACCCCTATCACATGGCATAGCATGATTGGTAAGAAATATCATTTAATTGGCATGAAATAGTATCTAAAAATTGGACATTTATGGCTGGGAAACATGTGGCAAGCAGGACTCTGGCTGTACACATGGGCTAGGTCAGCATGGCCAAGTCATAAGGTCAAGAAGAGTTAAGCAAGAAAGTCCAGAATAAACAGACTTCCAATAATCCTGTCAATGACCCAACAGCGAAACACAATAGTCAGCAAAACTGCCCAGAGGCAGCAGGTAAGCAGCCCTGCTGTGTGCATTTCCTACCAAAACTTTTCCCATTAACTTTACTCAAATAAGACATTATGAGACTGTCAGGACTCCCATCAATGTTTTGTCACCCAAAGTAAGGCAATCAGTCCATTCCAGATCCTGTTTGTTTACTCTGCCAGGAAGCAACTAACAATCACCCCTTCAGGATAGGAGAAAGGGTATAAAACCCTAGTTCCAGCCCAGGTAATTTTGCAACACAGCAAAATGCTAGCACTTTTGGTGTCACACTGCACCCCAGCCTCTTTTTCTTCCATGCTGCCCTCAAACTCTCATGTTTGAGCCACCTTTCTTCGATCCTCTGTTCCCAGACCCGTAAATATCACACTTGAAATCTCTGTCTACCTAACCTTTCTCTCTTTTCCCTTCACTAGCCTTGTATGGTTCATTAGCCTGCTTGATTTCTTGCACATGTCTGTGAATCCCACAATGAAGCATTCTTTTGACTTTCAACTGGTGTCTTGCAGTTAGTACCAATATACACAGGTCAAAAGTTCCCATAGTTACCCCCCTGGTGCAGGCCTCTTTTTGAGCTATAATTCCCCACCTTCCTAAAGAGACACTGGCATTGCTGGTGGACCTCAAGGTCTCCTACCTTTTGGGGTAACAATAATTTGTAGCCGAAGTCTATGTTTAGTTGAAAGCTGTGGAAGTAGAATCATAGATGGGGTACCATTGGCCATCATGCATGCAAATATGCATTATACGTGTGAATTGCACATACAGATGTGCATTTCACACTACAACCATGTATTTCACATATGCACATTGATGTTATGCAAGTGTTGCAGATTACTAATGAATAAGCATCATGTAACTCCAGGAGTGTAGAATTACATTCCAACTGCAATCCAACATCCCCTTAGTGTAGTGTAAATGTCCAGAAGCAAAGATACACTACACTAGCCCTATCCAACCCTCATGCAGAATAGCAGCATTGTACAACACATGTCAATGAGCAGGTACCATTGCACAATGCATAATGCATGAAGCACACCTGCAACGCAAAGGATGGAATGCATATCCTCCATGCAAAGTTTACAATGACCACCACAATGTGCAACGCATATGATGCACAATCACAATGTACACCCTTTACACACAAGGCACAAAGAACAACTTGCAAAGACAAGGCACAGAGGAGCATGTTTCTACACAACTCTTCTTTTGCCACTATCGAGAGAACGGATCCATTGGGCAGTGCTCCCTTTTTGGGTCTGCTTTTGCAGCATGACTTACGCACGTGTATATCCCTAACAGAATGCTAGATTCTGTATCTGTGATGTAGGATCTCAGTCTTTATATGTTAATGCTGGAAGTAAATCTCATTACCCAGTGCAGGCATCTGCCTGGTAAACATGGAAATCAACTATATCTGAATGATTCATTCCTAAACATGATTACTTGGAAGGATATCTTGCCAAACTCAGTGGAATTTATGTTCAAGTGAGTGTACTCTGAGATACACCCTTCATTTGGTTATATAACCTCTAGCTGAAACATTTGATCATTTCCTTCTCTTCCCTTGTCATTGTTTTGCTCTGTCAGATCAAGGCAGCTGTATCTGGGTTTATTTCATGGTTGAGATGAACCTACTGCTGGAATAAATGAATGCTTCCAGTTTCCTATACCATTACAGGTTGAGTATCCCTCACCTGAAATGCTTGGGACCAGATATGTTTCGGATTTGGGATTTTTTCCAGATTTTGCAATATTTGCATACACTCAATGAGATGTTTTGGAGATGAGATCCAAATCTGAACAAAAATGTATTTATGTTTCATATACACCTTATACACATAGTATGCATGTAATTTTAGACAACATTTTTAATAATTTTGTGTATGAAACAAGTTTCTGTATGTTAAGCCTGCAGAAAGCACAAGTGTCAGTATCTCAGCCACCCATATGGACAACCTATGGTTGTTTGGCATCAGCATCATTCATGACTCAAAAAGTTTCAGATTTTGGAGCATTTTGGATTTCAGATGTTTGGATGAATCATAGAACTAGAAGAGGCTGCAAGGGCCATTGAGTCGAACCCCTGCCATGCAGGAATATACAATCAAAGCATTCCTGACAGATGGCCATCCAGCCTCTTTTTAAAATCCTCCAAAGAAGGAGACTCCGCCATGTTCCAAGGCAGCAAATTCCACCATCAAACTGATCTTAGTGTGAGGAAGTTCTTCCTAATGTTTAGGTGGCATCTCTTTTCCTGGTAGTAAGAGCAGTTGAACAGTGGAATATGCTGCCTTGGAGTGTGGGATTCCCCCCTTCTTTGGAGATTTTTAAACAGAGTCTGGATGGCCATCTGTTGTGAATGCTTTAATTGTGTATTCCTGCATGGCAAGGGGTTGGACATGATAGCCCTTGTGGTCTCTTCCACCTCTATGATGCTGATTCTATAAATAAATAAACCAGGCTTTTAGATGAAATGAAACATTGATATGATTTTTATGTACACATGTGCCTTCAAGTCACCTGCCAACTTATGGCGAGCTCATGAATATGTTAAGGTTTTCTTAGGCAAGGAATATTTAGAGGTGGTTTTGCCCGTTTCTTCCTCTGAAATATAGTGCACAGCACCTGGTATTCATTGGCAGTCCCCCATCCAAGTAGTAACCAGGGCTGACTCTGCTTAGCTTCCACAATCAGATGGGATTGGGTGCCTTTAAGGATAAGATACTTTCAATATTAACAGGGCATTTTGTGCATTGATCCTGTTGTGCATCAATCTTCATGCACATCTGTCAATTCGCAGGATCCCCGGTGTAGTAATGTACCAGCAGCCCTTTACTGGATATGGATGTTACAGAAGTGCCCAATTCTAACTCCAGGAGATGTAAGTCTACTTACAAAGACATAAGTCCTCACCAGGATTCTGGCCAACAATATTATTATTATGCAAACCCCTTCTTCAGATCACTTCAACCTTCTGCACGAAAGCAGTGGCAATGTTAAATCCATCTGTTGGATGTTTCTTACAATCAGAAACTCTCAGCTTGCAGTCAGAAACCAGCAAGACAGCTGAATTATTGATACAGCTAGGAGTGGAGCTTCATACTCCAGTGCTCTGTAAATATTCCAGCTTTACACCACTCAGTATTATTTACTCCTGTCTGTAAGATTAGCCTTTTCTGCTCCAGCCACCATCAGTAAATAATGAGGAAATATTAAAGAACTGTAGGTCCTGTGTCATATATCTTTAGGGGAATCCAAAAGGTTTTATACACAAACACATATACACAATTCTAACAGCATTTTATTTTTGAGTTGCCTGGTTCTGTATGGGACTTTTTTTCCTTTTTTAAAAAAATGTAATCCTGCTGTCCAAGACTTTGGACTGAGCGCAAAACGGGAGAGAGAAGATATTTTTTAAACTCCTTTCGTGACGTCCATCCACTTAAAATGATCTCCTCCCACCATCACAGACGTTCTATCATCTTTGGAAGAAAGGATATGAAGTCTTCATCATGCCTAGTCCCCAAAGCAGATGAAAGCCCCCCCCATCCCAACTGCCACTGTCTTGGCATCGAAGGAAGAGAAGAAGAAGGAGCAAGTATAGCTCCATCACATCTAGGCCCAGGAGCAGATGAAGGGCTCTCCCTCCATCCCAGCTGCCACTGCCACGGCCTCAGAGGAAGAGAAGAGGCAGCCATAGCTCCAGCGTCCCTAGGTCCAGAAGCAGATGACAGGTCATCCCTCCATCCAACTGCTGCTGGCCTGGCCTCAGAAAGAGAAAAGAAGAGGCAATATCTGCTGGTCTTAATCCTCTCCCACACTGCCATTCCCTTCATTTTGTGTGATGTCTGAATTAGGTTATAAGCCTGAGGGCAGGGAACTATTTGGGTTGTTCTTTTACTTGTAGAGTCTCATGTACAGTGATGGCGCTAAAGAAATACATAAAAGTCCCCCAAATGTTTCTCAACCTGGGATCCTCCAGTTGTTTGGGACTTCAGCTCCTAGAAATCCCAAACAGCATAGCCCATCATCAGGGACTCTGGGAACTGAAGTCCAAAACCACTAAAAATCCAAAGGTCGAGAACCACTAAAAGTCTCCCATATCTTTTCCCCTCTCAGAGAGAGAAGCAGCTGGGGGAATCAATTTAGCCATTTTCTCACAAGCTTAAAAATCACAGTTCAGTATTGTACATGTCTACTCAGACATAATCGGAAACACTAGAGCCTTCAGTCTTGCAAAGCACAGCTCAGTACTATGCACATGGAGTCAGGAGAAATACAGCTGGTCTCTATGGTCTATGAGGCCATTTCAACTTGATGATTCTATGAAAGCAGCAGCACAATTGCTTCCCAGCCTTCAAAGCACAGTTCACTTCCATAGAACAGCTTTTCAGTCTGCAAAGCACAGTTCACTTCCATACAACAGCTTCCCAGTCTGCAAAACACAACTCAGGTCCATAGAACAGCTTTCCAGGCTGCAAACCACAGCTCAGTCCCATAGAGCAGCTTTCTGGGCTGCAAAACAGCAAGTTTTCCATTCTCAGCAAGCTTTTCCCTAGACTTTACATAGCCTTTTTATCTCCAGCCATTGATTGCCAACTGCAAGAGGAGAACATTGGTGAAGGAAAATTTTCACAGGCCACATCAAGCCCATCTCTGCATCTTTAGGCAATTGTTTGAAACTGAAGTATCCCTAGGCAACAACCACAACCGTTTCAGGGAGACAGATGCAGGTCTTGGGATTTTTGGTGGATGAAAAAGGAAGGCATCATGGTTTTCTGCTAAGGGGCATTGAAGGTGTAAAATTCCAATGGGACAGAGATGGATGGTGGATCTGGGACATAGAGTTGCAGAGGAGAAAAGATTTGCACATCCAGCATCTTCAAGCAGACGCGTAGTGTTATGGCCTCCAGGCAGCTAAAGACTCCAACAAAGCATTATTAACATTTCCCTTCTTTGGAGAGAAAACTAGTAAAAGTGCTGAATATGGATCTATCCTGCTACAAACAAGTTCACCATCCCATTCACCCACGAAACACTAAGATCGGAGAACCCCAATGCAAACATTCGCTATGATTAGACGTGAGAGGTGCCAGTCAAGAAATTACAGCCCCTTTCACGAAATCTTTCCTTTCCTTTGAGGCCCCTCCCTAAATTGCAAACTCCAGGATTCCATAGGATATTGAAAGTAGAATAATAGCACTGTAAGAGTCTAGTGCGGAAATGGCCAAAGAGAGAAGAAGATGCCCTCTGGATGGTACAAGTTGTTATTTCTCACATTTCTTCAGTTCTTGTATCCTTTCTTTCCTGGTTTCAAATTATTCTAAGTGAGCAATGGGAAAAGTATTAGTCACCAAAGAGCAGGGAAAGAGCTTCTGGACAAGGAATGGTTCACGGTAAAAAAAGAAAAAAAAGCAAACCTTCATCTTTTTTAGAAGAGGTGTTCTCTCTGATGGTAAATTGTATGTTTTCCATAGTATGAACTATTCCTCTCTTATATATCTTGCTTTTGCTGTGATTTCTTTGGTGGTTGGTCACTGAAAATACAGCTTAATTAGCAAGTTCTAGTTTCTGAGGTATGTATCTCAGAGGAAATGTTGTTGTGAGTTAGAAAACAAGGAAATGTAAATGGAAAGGAAATGTAAAGTCCCCTTGACATCTAATTTGACCCTCTAATGTATCTAAAGATACACATCTCTCAGAGTTTCAGCAGCTACCTCCAACCAAAGTGACCAACTGCTCCCAATCTGGAAAGCTGCTGATGTTTTGAACTGTAATACCCATTTGCCCCAGCCAGGGTTGCCAACAGCCATGGATGAATGAATCTGTGACCTAAAACATTTGGAAGTTGCTAGGTTAGGAATTACTGAGGTAGATCTTCTTTTGGACAAGGAAGATGGAGAGAAGAATTCCTGTTTCCAGTGAACTGATTGTGGCTTGGTTATACTGAACCTGGTATAGACCCACTGAAATTAATAGAGCAGTTAATCATGACTCAGTTAATTGACTTCATGCTTCTCTAAGTATGACTAGATCTGATTCCAAGCCAATGAAAATGATTAGGTCTGAATGCAATCCATGGAGAAAATGGGGAGAACCTGCAACACGCAGGCAGATCATAAAGTTCGGAGACATGCAATTACGGTTGACAGCCACACCCTGGATGCTCAACTTACCACAGCCATTCCACAGCTGGGGAGAATGGGAGGGACACAAAGGGCAGCTGGGGTAGGTCATCCTCCTGGAACTATTTTGGCATTAATGTTTGATATTAACAAAGGCTGAGAGAGATGCCCTTTTCTTCCTGCCAGAGACAGTAGGAACATGAATGGCCAGTTGCCACCTTCATTCTCTCCTGGCCCTGGATGGCCCTGGAGAGGATCATCCAACCAGGGAATAGAGAGGTGGCTCAGGGTACAAGTTATTACAAATGGAGGTGCTCAATTCCTTCATCTGCTGCAACCAAGAAAGTTACATACATAGGCATAACTTTCATACACTTCTGTTAGTATATCTCTAACCGGATGCTGCCCCAAATCTCCTTTCCATCTGGTGTCCCTTACCAATGTTTCTTCTATGAATTCTTAATAGTAACATATTCTAAGTGAACTTTCCCCAACTATGCCATTATGCTGGCTGGGGATGCTGGGAGTTGTGGTGCAGCGTATCTGGAGAGCTCCAAGTTTAAAAAGGCTGTTATAAGTGTGCTCTCAGTTTATGAATATTGGGTGAAGTTTAGCTATTAGGCAACCCCTGTTTTTTTAACATGATAATCAAGGTTTGATAGCATCTGAAATGAAGTTATCAATATTTGATAATAGCCAAACAGCAACATGAAATAACAGCTAGCATTTAGCAGCATCTAACAACTTACAAATGCCAGTTGTTAAATTTTGCACTAAGATTATTATTTCATTGAACCTGTGAAGCAACATTCCCGTGAATTGATGAATGAAT
Organism: Iguana delicatissima; assembly: GCA_948472985.1. Lineage (NCBI taxonomy): Eukaryota > Metazoa > Chordata > Lepidosauria > Squamata > Iguanidae > Iguana > Iguana delicatissima. Next base: position 1,306,259 of record CAOKZL010000011.1, read on the forward strand.
GCAAATGACAGGCTTTCAAATTTTAACATCAAACTTTAACGTCAAAATTCAAATACTGAATTCTATTTTAAACTCAGATTCTATCTGCAAGATCTAAGCAACTATAGTTTGCTCAATGACTATTCTAGTGAAAAATTGCTGCCTTGGATACACACACATTTATGGAACTCAGTACATTTGTAAAGGGTAACACAATGCGAAGACATAATCAACAAGCTGACGTAATATGAAGGTAATCACATAAGTTGTTACTAGGACAGTTACATTTAATCAACTGATCAGTCAGATTAACTGATTCAAAACAATTTGCTTAACTTTAAAAGGGCGTTGGATAATATTTCTAAGGCTATGGCCTAAATCCAGTTGCTAATCCCAATCAGAGTAGATTAGTTGACTCAGTTGCTTGATGGTAAATCAGCCCCCTTGTAAATGCCATTGATAGAATTGGTCTTCCCTATCTGTGACCAAAAATTGGATTTAGACCCATTTTAAATGCAAGTAAACTCTGCAAATGGGAGGCACCAAAATGGGCAGAGTATCTGACAACAAAATCTGCTTCTCCATTTGAACTGTTGTTTTTCTCGCGTGTGTGTGCTTTGTGCCTTCTAATCTTTACTGAGTTATGGTGTCCCTAAGGTAAAATTATCGTGGAATTTTCTTAGCAAGATCTGTTTGAATAAGGTTTGCCATTCCCTTCCTCTAAGGCTAACAGAGTAGACTTGCCCAAGATCATGCATGCAGATGCAAACCTATTGTCAGTTACTCAATTGAGACTGCAGTCCTATAATCTGCTGGGGATGGAACATAAGACAATGCAGGTGTGGAAAAAACTTTGGCCCTCTTCATGTTTGGGCCTACAGCTCCCATCAGCCCCATTCAGCATGGCCAATAGTCAAGGATTGTGGGTGTCGATGTCCAAAACCCTTGGAGTGTTTTCAAGGAACTTCTTCGCTGACTTCAGAGAAAGAGGTCCTTGAGCAGAAGTCTTTCTCTGTAAGGCTCTGTATCGTGGTTGCAGAAACTTTGTGCTCCATCACCAGTGCTCTGATAGAAATGGCAAAACACGGGCTTTTTGAGATTAGGGCCATTTCCGCACTAGACTGTTATAGCGCTATGATTCCACTTTCAACATCCTATGGAATCCTAGGGTTTGCAGTTTTGGGAGGGGCCAGGCAGCCTGACCCCTCCCAAAACTGCAAACCCCAAGATTCCATGGGATTTTGAAAGTGGAATCATAGCGCTATAACAGTCTAGTGCGGAAATGGCCTCGATCAGGCAAAGCTTTGCACACAGTAGATCCAAAGCCCTGTCATTTCCCTGACATACCCCTAGGATGGTGAAAAATGGGTGACTGCATACTTATTTCCCTTCCTATTGCAACCAGTCAGGTGAAAAAAATCTTTAAAGGAAAACAGTGGTCTGGTAAAAAAAAAGACATGAAACAGAAGACCATATACATTTGCCTTCCATCCTGCTGGTGCAAGGCCAGTAGGACTTTGGATATACAGTCGGCCCTCCACATTCTGTATGGTTAGAAGTACAGGATTCTTGCAAAAATCACAAATTCAATGTGTGTGTGTGTGTGTGTGTGTGTCTGTGGGAAGGGGGCTGAGGCATGGTGGGGAGAACAGGCACCCAGGATCCAAAGCAGATAAGAGAAAGGAGAGGGAGAGGAGGTGAGTCATCATGGTGGCCCTATACTTCCTCACTGTCACCCATCTCCTTCCTTGTGTGTGGAAGGGGGCATCAGGAGATGATTTGTGGTGCTGAGAAATTGGAGTGTGAACCATCCTTAGCTACCCGGGCAGTGGCTAGTGGAGGAGGCGGAGAAGGATCAGAAGAAGGTTTTCAAGGGCTACACAGCCTGATCAGAGCCACTAAGAAGGGAGGTTCCCCTGAAAAAGAAGCACATGAGATGCAGAGAGGGGTTGGAGAAACTCGCATATAATCATATCCATGAAAGTCAAACCTGCAAATGTGGAAAACCGACCGTATCAGTTTTTCTGCTTTGTATTCTCCCTCTTTGGTCTCCATAAGATTGCTCAGTTACAATCCTATACACTTAAAGATTCCACTGGATAAGTTATGTGACTAACTTGCTTAAGCTTTCCTAGACTGGATGGCAGTGCTAATGGTTATTATTTCTTGATGTCTCGTAGCTTGGACTTCTGGATTCACTGTGCAAAAAAGTTTATCTTGGAACGCGGACATAAGCCCAGGGTTTTAGACATCTTAAGTTTTGCTGCCACCTGTAGGAAAAGCAAGTGAATTCTCTGGTCACTGCTTGCTGTCTCACAAGCATCAGTTTTGGAAGTCATCAAGGTACAATGAGAGCCAGTATTATGCAGTGGTTTGAGTCTGGGACTAGGACTCCAGAAGACTAGGGTTCAGATAACTGCTCAGCCACATAAACCCACCAGCTGACCTTGGGCAAGTCCCACTCTCTCAGCCTCAGAGAAAGGCAATGGCAACCCTTCTCTGAACAAACCTTATCCAGAAAATGTGGTTATAGTCAGACTTGACCTGAAGGCACATAAAAAGAACAACAACTATAGCTCACATCTGCATGATCACTCAAAAAAGCCCTTTATTAGCTCTTACTCATTCACAGTGATCATTCAAGTACAAAAATTCCTCAGCCAAATTGTCCTAGCTTAAACCTCCATATAAAGAGCTTTTCAAATTTATATTTTAACTTAACTGTTTATTTACATTACTATATCTGATTAATCCTTTATTTAGGTAGGGAGAAAAAAACCCAAAAATACTGTATTTGCAGGTGTATAAGATTCATTTTTTTCCTTGAAAAATACTGTTTGAAAATGGGGTGCATGTTATACTCTGGTGTGTCTTACGCATCAGCAAATAGTATTTGCCAGTGTATAAATGGGGTGCATTTTATAGACAGGTGCATCTTATATGCTGGTATATATGAGTATTGCAATTAGTAAATAGAAAGTTTGTCCATGATTCTATATCGCAGTCTATGTTAAGTAACTTAATGCATATGTAGCTATGTAGCAGAGGCACTACAAAAACCTCCTATCTATAGAATCATAGAGTTGGAAGGGGGTCCATAAGCCATTGAGTCCAACCTCCCCCAAATGCAAGGTCTCCAGCTAGACCATCCCCAGCAGGGAGCTGTTCAGCCTCTTTTTGAAAATGTCCAGAGAAGAACTGCTCTAGGCAGTTGCTTCCATTGCCAAATCATTCTTGCTGTCAAGAACTTCCTTCTAATGATGAATTCACAATCTACTCCCCTGTAACTTCAAACTGTTGGACCAGGTCCTACCCTCTAGGACAGCAGAGAACAGGGCTTCCCCCTCATCTCTCTGGTAGCCCTAGAGGCACTGAAAGAGGTATTGAAGTATTTAGTGAATTACAGAGATGCTTATCAAGGTACCTCCAAGAGTGTCCCAAAGTACATCAGGGTTTACTGATGTACATTGGCACTCCCTAGCCAGTGCCCTCATACTCATCAGGCTCTACCAATGGGCATTAGCAGTCTCCAGCCATTGTTCCAATGTGCAACAGTCACTTTACTGGGTCCCCTATGTAGTAACATCGTAGCAGCCTCTTGCTGACCTTTGCTGAATATAGTGTCCCCACTACATTTACAAGGGTTCAGGGCACAGAACTCTCATGAAAGTGGAAAAACTGTGAATAACTCCCCCCACAATCCCCCTCCCATTCCCCTCTGGAGCTCCCTCCTCCCATTCCCTTGCCTCTGGACCTAATGCTTCCAAGGGGAAGAAAAAAGACAAGGTAAAGGGCTTACTAGTACTTTCCCCTTAGACAGAGAAGAGTGGAGTGCTGGGTTCTGGTGTTCTAACTAGTTTCAATTGCCATCTTGAGAAAGGAGATTCCTCCCAGAGCGGAGGGGTAGGAGCAAAAAGAGCACCTGAACAATCAATGGCCATTACACAACAGAATATGCAATCATGTGGCAGAGAGGACACATCTCCAGCGGGGGCGGGGAGCCTTGCTCACCCTAAAGGAAAAAACATTCATTTTAAACTCAAGCCTTGCAAGCCTGGGGTGAGGAATGCAAAGGAATGGGAAGGGGAAGGCAAGTACATGCTTACAAATAATCAGATTTGTGAAGATCAAACCCGTGAATCTGGAGGGAGGACTGTACAGACATTGCAAAACTTTTCAATTCTATGCTCTGCAGATGTAAGTCCATTTACATAGACTCAAGTCTCTATACTGAATTCCAGCCATGATGATTTTTATTTAAACCTCACGAATAAGAATAGAGTCAGAATGCTGGAGAATTTTCTTTGGCCCATATATTTAAGCCAACCACTCAGTTTGTACTTCCTAGAGTCTAAAATACATTACGAGTAAACATAAGGAATTGTTAACCTTTTGGCAGTTCCTGGCCCTGATAGATTTTTAAGAGATTTTAAGGCTAACCAGTTGTGCATTCTCTTTCTTGTACTTTGAACACTCAGGGCAAACATTGTAGGGTTTTTTTTTAAATCCACTAGACTAAAGAAGGATGAAAACACGCAATATTTATCAGGATGCACAGAAACATTAACAGATCCACTCCACTGAGATTTCAGCTCAAGAGCACCATCTACAGCAAAAAAGAGAGTTTCAAAATCTCTTCAATTTTTTTACAGTAAAATTTTCAACATCAGAAGAAATGGGATTGGATGAATGCATTGAAGTATCTATGTGGACCCTGGAACTGGGGAGTGCAACGTGGGCCTAAGTCTTCTCCCAGAGACTTCCAGGAAAAGCAATTCTCTCTTCTGAAAGCAGCAGAGAAAGCTCGGTCTGGATGGCTGGAGAAAACAAGGCCTGCAAAAACACCCTGAAGAGCCACATTTTACTTACCCTGACTTAGACTGTAGACAAACAGGCAGGATTTGCTCTCAGTGCTGTGTAACAGGTGTGAGGAAACCTTGTCCCTCCAGATATTTCTGTCTACAACACTCAGATTGAGAAAGCCAGGAATAAATAAATAAAAATTATTATTTTTTTGTCTTTCTTCCTCTTCTATCCCTCCATCCATGTTTTGCAACAGTAAACAACAGCAAAGGCATTTCGGATCTAAGAATTATTAAGGCGATATCTAACCACCCATCTTGAGTTTAGATGGGAATTTGGGAGTGTCTCTGACTGACTATTGGGATACCTTTTCTACTTGCCTTTTACCTCTTTGTTGTTTCTCATTCACTCTGTGATTTGGTTAGCAGATGTTTTTTCAACATTGGTCAGAATGAGCAGGGAAAGAGATATTTAAGGATCTAAGCTAGGGTACTCTGAAGAACACCCCAAAGTATCTAGGACACTTGGTCAACCTGTTTGTCCTTCCAGTAAAGCTCAAGAGGATGGAGTGAGAAGATAAGACTTTGGGCCCTGAGGAGGTTTAAGCCACATTCAACACTTATCCACATATCTTTTCAAAAAAGGAGCATGAAAATTTCATGCTTTGATATTATTCGAGAGAATTTCTAGCCTCAGTTCTTCACAATTTTGGAGAGCTGAAGCACCTGCCAATAATTCTCAAAAGGTCATCTAGGCCAGAATTCTGTTGGCATCTTACATACATATTAAGTTGCCACATGGAAGCAGATGGGCATTTTTGTCCAATTAGGAGCATCGTCTGGCAGCTGAAAGGTACAGAAGCAGAGTTGCTCACAATGCAGATTGCACATTGCATGGGTATACAATGTGCTTTGCTCATAGATTAACATTGTGCACAGATGCACGTTGTGCAGTGCTCAGGGATGCACATGAACATTCACTTGCACCTTTGCTCTCCAGGTTCAGATGCCATTCAATACAAGGAGCGCATAACACAATTCATCTGCACAAGAAGATTTATACTAAACAACATCAACATATGCTATACAACCCTGATATCAGCTGGTGAGAGGCAGAAGATCCCGATAGCACAGGCTAAGTTCTTGCATTCATGTCTCAGACAGATTTCACACAGAAATGTGCAACAACAGTACAAAAAACCCCTGAGAGATGGCATTAATTCTACCTGGATTCTTAACTTGCTTCCTATAATGTTCCTTTAGTTGGATTCAAAAGATGTTCTTCCCTCATTTGGTTCAAATATGTCTAAATAGGTAAAATTTAGGGATGATTCCATTGCAGACACCCACAGATCAGCTGCCAACCCATAGCAATCTGGCCACTCTGTTTTGGACACATTTAATATGAAATTTAAAGAAACTGTCCAAGGTACTGGATATGTTTTGAGGATACAGTTCAGCACCCTTGGATAGCTCCCTCACAGTCTAAAATTAAAACCCAGAGCAGATTGTCGTTCTCACTGAGAAACCACCAGCCTTCACTGCAGAGGGTCTATATTGTCCACGCAAAAGCATGATGCTGATCCTAACCGTACATAAAGAAGACAGGAACAGTTTTGACCTTGTGATTTGTCAGCCAGGGGTTCCATGTGATGAGTCATGCTCAGAATAAATCCCAAGAAGACACCACTCTTTCAGAGACATCTGTAAAAGGAGAGCCACTTAGAAGGTCTGAGTGACCTGGAAACACTACAACTGGAGTCAAGGATGGAGGCCATTTCTGCACTACACTGTTATAGTACTATTATTCCACTTTCAACATTCTATGGAATCCTAGGGTTTGTAGTTTGGGGAGGGGCATTTAGAATTCTCTGCTAAAGAGCTCTTTGGCCTCAGTAAACTACAAACCCCAGAATTCCACAGGATGTTGAAAGTGGAATAATAGCACTGTAACAATGTAGTGCGGAAATGGCCTGAGATCCTACATGAAGCAGGTGGAGTAGAGTGTGCTCCCTGCACAGTTTCATGTCCTCCCAGTGGCCCAGCAGTTGTCAAGGCCTGGGAAGGGCCTCTAGTGTTGCTTACCAATGGGGAAGGGGATAGAAAGGGAAAGGAATTCAGAGAAGGACAATGCAGCTAATTTGGCTTAAAGGGGGAAAGAAATGGGGGTGTGCTCACAGACGATGTGCTCCCTCCTTTGTCTTTCCCCAGAGACCAGACCAGCTACATCTTTGTAATCTGAATTGCCCGCTATGACAAAAGTCTGGGGAGTGTGGCTCTCTGGAGTGCCAGAGCAGCCTGAAAGCAGGTTGCTAGGCAATCAGAATAGCTCCTCGTGGGAGAAATCCAACCGAACAGTGAGTGGGAGCGGCTGGTGGCTGAGAGAGAAAGTTATATAAAGCCGAGTATCAGCTATTGTTTTTTTACTTCTTCAGTAAGATTTCTAGCAAGAAGCCACGGAATAGAGACCCTTAGTGAATCAGAGGGTGTGACTGTGAGGCAAGGGTTTAATTCTCACTGGAAGCCTACTGAGAGGCAGAAGAGCAATTGAACACTAGTAGAATCTGGTCAGAGAGTGTGACCTAGACTGTGAGTTGAGCCTTTGGTGGTAGTGTAGCCAAAGGGCTATTTACAATGCATGTGCTAGGTAGGAACTACCTAGAAGTACACTGAAGAAATGTGTTAACTTTGACCTGCATATGAACTCTAATACATTATTCTGTAGGTTATCTTAATAAATGTTACAGTTTATTTTTATAAATACTGACTCAGCTGAGTTGCATGCAGCAAAGAAGCAAAGAAAACATACTACCATAAAGTTATTGAGTAAGCAAACATCGAGAACCTCTCACCCTTTTACACAAAGGTGGTGTTATCAGGAGGGAAGGTGGAGCTGTGTAGTAAAGACAGAGTGCCTTAACAGATTGGGAATGGCCACTCCAATCTGATAGAAGTAAGAGTCTGTCACACCCGCCCTCCCACCCACCAGTAAACCACAGTAATCTTTTCCAAGGCTTGACAGCTGCCAGGAAATGTTTTTGATGGGTTGCAGATCACTACAGAACAGCCTCCTGTGCCCCATCCAAAAATAAAAAGGGATGCAATCACTTGCAAGTCACATGCATGCACATATGTCACTAGCAGAACACTACCTTGTACCTGATGATTTAAGCATTTTTCACTTGAACATCAGTTACTTTCTAAGAGGAGGAGGAACTAGAAACCTGTGGCCTACCAGTGACCTATTTAAACACTTAGGACAGAATCCTCTTGAGATGTTACACTAGCATAATTACTTTTTCTGTCATTGTGTGAAGAGGTATCAAATACCTCCCTTTGCAACAGTTCTGGCAGGCTGTACAACAGGCATCAGACCAGTGGCATAGCTAGCAGGGGCAGAGAGGGCAGTCCACCCTGGGTGGCACGTTTTTGAGGGTGCCACCAGGCCACCCTCCACACTCTGGCAGATGCCCAGCACCTAGATGGGCACTGGAGCTTCCTGGAGAGGTCTGCTGAAGGGGATATGCCACCTTGAGAAAGGGGGCCATCCATTACCCACTCCCCTCCCGTCCCTCTCTCCCTCCCAATCTGGAGTCAAATCTGTTTCCAGCCAAAGCAGTGGTGCCAAAGCCAGTGGGCCTCAGGTCAGTCAGGGAAGGAGGGAAGGAGGAGAGGAGAGGAGAGGAGAGGAGAGGAGAGGAGAGGAGAGGAGAGGAGAGGAGAAGAGAAGAGAAGAGAAGAGAAGAGAAGAGAAGAGAAGAGAAGAGAAGAGAAGAGAAGAGAAGAGAAGAGAAGAGAAGAGAAGAGAAGCGAAGCCCTGAGGAGGTTGGGAGAAGTGTCTACCTTTCCCCCCGACCCCACCTCCAAGACCAGGGATGAGCCCAGTTGAGCTGAGCCTAAAAGAAGGGAGGGAGGGAGGGTTCTCAGTGCTGCAGGAATGCCGATGTACCTCTGAGTGCACGCAAAGCAACCCCTCTGAGCATGCTCACCCAGAGCCCAATCAACCAATGCCAATGGAGCAGCTTTTATTTGGTATTTTGGACAGACCGTCCCTCCCCTGAGAGGGGCAGCAAACTCAGCAACTGCCCCCCGGGTGGCAAATGCTCTAGCTATGCCATTGCATCAGACAGTGCCTGAGCACAGCTGTACCCATTCCAACCCAAGCAAACACTGGTTGGCCTTGAAGGTAGATCAGCAAAGCCCCCTTGCACTGCCACTTGGCCTGCCACCTTCCCATTCCCAAACCTCCAAATAAGTGCAATAGCGGAAATGTATTCTCTCCCAGCTCCAAACAGAATGTTGGCTTCAGATGGTTCCAAGCCTTTAATAGGGCAACTTTCTGGTCTGCTGTTCTTCCACCGAACTTCTCCTGAAATGGAACAATGACTTGGTTGTCCACAGTCTTCAATTCAATAGGCACAGACTTTTTGCATGGTTATCATGGCCAAATTGCTATCCCCAGTGGATTAGAGTTTAGCAAGAATTTTGTATAACCTCAGGTACAAATCGCAGCTAATCTACCATGTGTGGCTGTTGCAATTTTCCCAGTTTTGCCTGCTTTTGCTTCCTTGTGATAATTCTTCAGTTGTAATTCCTAGAATCTTATTTTAGTACAATGGATCTTTTCTGCCTCAAGACACTTGTGCTTTTGGAGTGTCACTCTAAATGAAAATAGCTTAAATTTGTATCTCTTGATTTATTATTGCTTTCCTAAAATAGTTCTGGGCTTAACTCACATCCCTTTTGGCAGTGGTACATACAAAAAACCAAAGACTTGTCATCCACTCATTAGAACAAAGGGATAATCAAAGCACACTTGATAAAGGAAGGCTTTAATAGAATTAGAATAAAAGCCTTATTCAGGGCTTCTATAGTCCTATTCAGTTTCTCACCTTGTATTTTCAACTATAGCCTTATTCAACTAACTAACTTATTAACTATAGTCCTATTCAGAAGTTTATCTCCTGTTGGTCACAGCATCTCCATCACATCCTTGTTGCCATTCTCTACAGCTCTTCATGCACTTAAGGGGTAGCTTCTGCAGTGAGAGTGTTCATATAGGCCAAGATTATATTGGCCAGTGTAACTATGGCAGCAGAGTGGCAGAGGTACAGTGGTCATGGCCACTGTAATGACAGGAAGGCAAGAATGGAAGAGAAACCCCCCTGCATTAGGAGATAAAACTGTCTTGCTGCCTCTTGAGCTTAGAAGCCAGCAGGTCAGCTTTCTTTTTTGATGAAGATGATTTTCATGGCTGTATGCCCTACTTTTCTGGCTTCTAAACCCTATGAAGAACCTACACAAATAGAGTTCTCCTCTGCAGACATATGGCTTTTGTCCAGGCTATCAGAGACCACATTCACCCTTTCTGCCCAGCATTCCCAACCCACCATGAGGATGGGAGAAGGATGGGAACAGGATGATGCTTGCGCATGAAGTTGTCACCATCCCATCTTTCTCCAGTCTCCAGGTGGCATGATTATGCCACAAATCATACATGGGTTTTTACTCGTCTATGACTGGCGATCACGCTGCCATCCCACCATGTGCCTGCACTTACCTTATCTGCTGAGGCCCTGGAAGCACCATGGCTGTACTTCCTGCCCCAGTGCAGCCTGGGACAGTACTGGCAGCACTGCAGCAGGAAGAGGCATGGCCATTGTGCTTCTTGGAACACAGAAGCAGCCAGCACAGAGGGGATCACTCCTATTGTGCTCCCCCCAGCAGAGCTAACACCGAGACCCACACCAGATGTCTCTGAGACCAGGTAAGGTGCAGAAAGGGCCATGGTCTCATGTTAGCCTGTCTGAGCTTTGAAATTTTGAAGAGGAGCTTCTCATGGTCTCACCATCCTCAGAGGCAAATATGGTGGTGATGAAAAACAGCTTCCTCAATTGTTACTCCCAGACTTTGAGCTCCCTACCCTGTTGTCCATCCACTAGCAGAAAGAAAAAAAAACTGGAGAGCACCCAATAAAACTCACAAGAGAAAAGAGAGACATATCTCAAGATGCTAGAAGATGGTCTCTATTAGCTGAAAAGCTCCACAGGCTTCAGCCTTGGATACCCAGTTGAGTTCCTGCACTAAGTGGGTGCAATGTAAAATCATCTCAGCACAGGTCTATGTCCCCACACCCTGCTAGCTACCAAGCCCCAAGAGGCTGCTGCAGCTGTTTCTTACTTATAGGGAGGAAACAGAGGGAGGAGGCAATTCAGAGAAAGAAAATGCAGTTGGTCTGGGCTCCTAGGGGAAAGAAATAACGGTGCACTCTTGGATGGAATGCACCATCATTTTTCTTCCCCTTGGAACAAAGACCAGCTGCTGCTTCCTCCTCAGAACTGCTTCTCTTCTTCCCCTCCTCCCCAACCATAAGCAGCTGCCAATCCCAAGGCTTGACAATTGTCTAGAAAGATGGTTTGGACAGGGTGCAAAGGGCAAAAAAATAGCCTGTTACCTTGAGTTCTGGGGTCCCTTGGGGACACCTCAATGTGCTCCACGTGATAGGGAATGGAAACTAGCCAGAGCACAAGCAATAGCAATGCGAGAGGCAGGGTAACCTAGCGGGATCTTTTACCCAATTTTTACGGGGTCAGGCCAAGCCAAAAACCAAACAAAGATGTCTAACAAATGATTTTATTGAATAAAAGTCTCACATACCAATGCACTCACCCACACACTCTCTCAAGACGTATTAAGAAGCAAAAGAGAGAAAATTGGATAGGGGAGTGTTGAGGGGGTTGCAGCTTGGGTAATACTGCACCTTTTCCTGAAGTCCTGGCTCCAGGAAGGCAGCGGAGAAGTGGGGCTCAGCACGGAGAGGGCTGAGGGGATTACTCAACGGACGGAGCAACGATCTGCTGGGATGACCGGGAGTGATCCAAAGAAACGCTCAAAAACTGGGACTATTCGTAGGGGAAAATGTACCTGGAGGGCTAATCCTTTCCTGGGGAGAACAATGGGTGTTGCAAGAGAAAGAAACTCCACAATGGCAACTTCCTTTGAGCGATGAGATTACAAGGTGTTGCCAACGTTGGCTGCATTTGGTTGTGGTGTGACTTCATGTAAATGGTCCTCGCCTGATAGGATATTTGCTCAACTTGGGGCAAACACGCTAATCCCCTCAAGTCGGCTTCTCAGGGGCCGAGGACCCGTTGTTTATTGTGGGCTTTTCCCAGCTTGAGGTCTCCTGGGGCTACATGACTGGGGATTTTAGTGGCCTGACCTGCTTTTCGATCATTTGACCATTGCTGCCTACGTGTCCATCTGGGCGACCTCTCAGGCTCATGGAATCATATTTAATATCAAAATTGTAGACCCCGGGTTAGGGTTTTTCCAGTGGAGTAACAAGCCCCTTGCACTCCATCCAGAATGAGTCATACTTTCTGGAGTATGTAAGTCACACTTATAAGCTTATAAACCACTAACCACAACTCTGTTCTCTGTCCTTCTCTAGGGACTGTTCTCTTTATTGTTTTATGCCAGTTCTTAAGTAATAAGGAATATTAAAACTCTATAACAGAGAGGAAACAGATGGATGATTTGAGTTTGAAATCCTCCTCCTCCTCCTCCTCCTCCTAATTCTCATTCTGGTTCTTGAAAATCAGCATGTATATTTTTTATACTTTTGGATATTGATCTTTTTCCTGATCCCCTTTTACATTGTCCAGTCATAATGCTATGACACAGCTGCATCCCATTCAGTCCTAGAAATAAACATGTCCCAGCCACAAGGATGAAAGACAGGTAAACAAATGGTAAATGTCGAAAGATGTGGGATGATGTGTACATGAATTTGTATGTGAAGGCATAAAACCTTTGAATGCCATGTCTTTCTTAGTCTCAGTAACTTTGGAAGAAGGGTGCTGTTTTGCTAGCTTGTCACAAATAAACACTGCTGTCTACTTCTAAATGGAGTCTGTGCATTGAAAGTTATCCAGGGCATGATGAACAGCAGCAAGTTTTCCCCTATTCATTCAAATGATGGAAGCAGATTTTCCTAGGTACTGTTGGTTGATGTGAAGATTTCCTGTTGTCAACAAAATGAACAGCACCACTGACATGAAAGAATTCCATGCATACACAAGAATACATACAGGGACTTTTGGCCATATAAAATATATATATATATATATATATATATATATATTTCATATTATAGACCCATCACAACACACTCATGTTTTCAATAGAAATAGAATTTTATTAGTAATACCATGCACATATACATGTATTTATTAAAAACCTTTCAGGTAGGTCTCAAATAGGTCCAAAATATTTTGTTGATTGTACAACATATATATCATGTCATCCATCCCAGCCCCATACCATCAAATCCCACATCACCTTGAAGTCTGAATAAAAGATCCAGATAGGTTCTAGTAATGGCTGCTTTGAGCAGTGTTGTATTTTTGATAGTGTCTAGGTCTGCAACTTTTACAGCATGTGTGCACACAGAACAAAGTCCCATTGAATCCAAAGGAGCTTATTCCCAATTAAGTGAGTATGGGATTGCAGCCATGATGTTGTCATCTATTGGTCTTACCCTGAAGACTTGCAGATGAATCATACCTCCTGGGCCTCCACCTTGGTTTTCTACTGGCTTGCTTCTTTCCCTAGATACATCATCGCTTCTTCTTCTGAAGACCCAACTACCATAGGTCCTAGATACTCTCCTGCACCCATGGAGAATCTGGGAATGCTGGGACACTAATAACAATGGTGAAAATCTGCAACATTGAATGGTTTCTGTGTCAAAGGGGTGACTAATCTTTTCTTGATGCTTGGTCAAAGTTTGAAAGAGCTATCCAGAGTGCTGAATCTATTTTGGAGATAAAGTTCAGTACCTTGGATAACTCACATGGACTGAAACCCCAAAGCAGTTTCAGCTTCCCACTGACCAGGGAGAAACAGGAAGAGATGATTTAAAGAAGGCCTTCCCGCTGAGAGATGAGTATATGCCTCTCATTGCACTACTGTTCTAGCATTCTGTTATCATTGCCTCTGTTTCAATTTCTGCAGGAACTAGTGGATTATGAAATGTCACTAACGAATTATGTACATTGGGCACCCCAATTCAAGAAGGATATGGATAAGCTGGAGCAGGTCCAGAGGAGGGCAACCAAAATGGTGAGGGGCCTGGAAGCCATGCTCTATGAGGACAGACTTAGAGAGTTGGGTATGTTTAGTCTGCAGAAGAGAAGATTGAGAGGGGACATGATAGCCATGCTTAAATATTTGAAGGGATGTCATGTCAAGGAGGGAGTGGGCTTCTTTTCTCCTGCTCTTGAGACCAGGACAAGGAGCAATGGATGCAGGCTGCAGGAGGGGAGATTCCACCTGAGCCTCAGGAAGAATTTCCTGATGGTCAGGGCTGTCCGGCAGTGGAATGTGCTGCCACAGAGTGTGATGGAGTCTCCTTCATTGGAGGTTTTTAAGCGGAGGCTGGATGGCCACTTGTCGAGAGGGCTTTGAGGGTTTTCCTGCATGGCAGGGGGTTGGACTGAATGGCCCTTGTGGTCTCTTCCAACTCTACATTTCTATGATTCTATGATTCTATGATTCTATGATACATTCATATTCACAGCAATGTTTTTCAAAATGTGCCTCCTCAGAGTCTGGGGGCAAGGTACAACAAGGTTGCCTTTTTGAGGCTACAGCTTGCCAACATGGCCATTGTAGGCCAAAGGAGTAGCTTTCCCAAACTCTTCAATCTCTCCTTCTTCTATGTGTCCTTCTTTGGAACCCAGGAGAAAGGTGACATTTAAACGTGGGACAGAAGGAAACTAACATTTTAAAATGTGTTTTTAAAAAGTGCTGCACTTTAAAATATAAATCTAAAAATTTAATTTAAAATTATTAAATGTAATTATAATTAAAAATGATTGTTTAACTGAACAAGTTGAAAAGTTACAGCTGTAATTATTGTTTTTTTAAAAAAAGAATTTTAGACACAAGCCTCAGCAGAGAGGGACAGGAGAGAGATTCCAACATGTTGAATTACTGTGCAGTACAATCTGTGAGCCAGGGTAGTATAGTAGTTTGAGCACTGGACTATAGTTCTAGAGATCAGGTGTTGAATCTCTGCTTGGCCATGGAAACCCACTGGGAGACCTTGGCCAAGTCCTACTCTCTCATCCTCAGAGGAAGGCAACAGCAAAATCCCTCTGAACAAATCTTGCAAAGAAAGATACATTGATGAACTATGATAGGTTTGCATGAGGGTCGCCATAAGTCAGAAATAAGTCAGAAACAGAAGTCCTGTTGAGGGCTTGCATCTTCCTAAGTGGACTTGCACCTGTGAGAATTAGAACTGGGCACTTCCATAACAGGTCGCTGCTATGTTACTAAGTAAGGGAGCCAGTGAAGTGACATGTGCTCTTTGAGACCAATGCGCATCGGTCCCATTGTGCCTCAGTTCCAATGCACATTGGAGGGCCAATGCGCATTGGTAGAGGCCAATGCAGATTGGGATGCTCTTGCCTATGACCTGTTATCTTTGCCATTCATTAACAGGGTTCCTTAGCCCTTCTGCTATGTAGCTAAGTAAAGTTACACTAAACACACAGTAATAGACAATCCCAGCTGGGGTGGCCAAGTGGGGCAGGATGAGGAAGCAATCTTCTGCCCTGAGAACCCCGTACAGTTCCAAAAATCCACCCTCCTCCCACAAAAGAAAACCCTAGCTGTGGCCCAAGGACTACTTCAAGTTTGGGGGGGGAGTATTTTTTTTTATGTTAAACAATGCAAGGGAATCTGCATCCTATTTAAAAGATGAAATCCTCCTCTGGGAGCCTGCAGGGAAGGCAGTTCTCTCCATCTTTTGTTGTTGCTGTATTTTCACCCCCACCCCACCCACCCCCAAAAATGGACAGGTTGAGTATCCCTTATCTGAAATGCTTGGGATCTGAAGGGTTCCATGTTTTAAATTTTCCTTCTTTCTTTCTTTTTTTCAGAATACAGTGCCTTTTTGGAATAGCCTTGCATCTCAATCATTCACTACTTGTGTTGTGTATGAGACACAAGGCTGGAGAGAGACTGACGATATGTGAAATGGCAGGATTTCTGTTGGAAAATTCCAGCATTGTCTCTCTCCTAGGATAAGTTCTAGGGTAAGGGGGGCTTTGGAAACATACAGACTCTTTTTCCTTTGCATGACAAAGCCTTCTGCTTTCTCACCTTAAAGTCTCACCACTTGCTCTTGTGTTATTTACATGCACGGCTATAAATACCTTTGGTATCCAGGTAACCAGATCATGTGACCCAGGATAGTTCCTAGGGTCATCAGCCTTACCAAAAAAAAAAAAAAAAAACAGACCTCTCTCTCTTCTTCACCATTTTTCCTTCTACTTCCTTCTCTCTAACCACGCTTCACATCTCCATCAAGAAGATGTTGAGTTAAGAATGAAGCAGTTATCATACCTAATCTATTTGTTAGCCAGCTAGGATATAGGCTCCCCCAATGCATATGTAAATACAAAATTCATTAGTAAATTTTTCTAAGTTTGTAATTTGAAACTGCCTGCCTTGTTTTGTTTTCTTAGTCAGTTTTTGTTCAGGGAAGCCACACAGAGATTGGGGCATGCTTTTTCTGCTATTCTGCTAAAAGAAAGCTGATTCCTAAGAGTTATGGCTGTCATAGAATTTCCCAAAAAGGACTAGCACCCTGGGAAAGTCTAATTCCCAACAAATCCAAGCATAGCACTCAGTGCAAATCCACACTTCTTGCCATTTTCACAGGTCCTTGGTCTCTTTCTTTTTTGCCACCAGCCACTCACTTCCACCTTTGAGGCAGTGGCTCAAATCTGAGAGTCAAAGAGCAAGATCACCTCAATTGTCACCTTGAAGGCAAAAGGTGGCAGCTAGTGGCAGAAAGTTTTGTTACTTGGAGGCTTTTTGATTTCAGATTTCCAGATAAGGGAGGTTCAACCTGTGCAGTCAAAAAGGTTTGAAAGTCTCAAAACTAGCTATCCCTCTGTTTAAAGACCTCCCCCAAGATGGAGAGTCCATCACTCAGTGAGGCAATTTATTCCACTGTCACACTGCTTTTCTGAGTGGATTTTAGATCATGCCTACAGTGTGTATGACTCAGCTGTAGTTAAAACCAAACATTTTATACACAGGGTAAGACACTGAAAAGCAAAACAACATGGATCTCAGGGTATAAGTGTGGGTTTTTAGGGCTGGCTACGTTCTGATGTTCCATCAGCGTATGTAGAGAACAATGGCTTTTGTTAGACCCAAGTACCAAGCACTGGATCTTCATAGAGCATCAAATCATCCTCAGCTATAGCACACTATATACAGTTTTCACAGAAAGGAAATGAAAGCTCACACAAGACGGAGACTTTAAGGCACAATATTTCATATAACTCAACCACACACACATTCATCAGCCACAAAAATACTCAAAAAAGGAAAAGAAAATGCAGAATACATGTTATTCCAGAAACAACAACTTGCCCATTCAATGGAGAAAGGGGGTATTTCCAGAAGTGGGTACACAGTTTATACAGTTCTTGAACTTGAAGCTGAGGCACAGAGAAACTAATCTAGCTGGCTACATTCACATAAATACAAACTAAGGTAGAAGTGTTGATAGCATTCACATGTCCAAATGGGCAGACTTTGACCTGGGCCCAAGTCCTCCAGGTGGCCTCAGCTTTTAAAAATATGATCATCATGACTTTGTTGGGTCTATAATTGATTTCCCTTGGGAAATAATTCTTGTTCTCAAACAAATTTAGGAAAACTGCAACAACCAACATTCAGATGACCTGAGCATTGGCAAGATCCTGGACACTTGGAATCACAGTATAACAGAGCTGGAAGGGGCCACAAGAGCTATCAAGTCCAATCTCCCACCATGCAGGAATACAGCTAAAGTATTCGTGAAAGATGCCCATGCAACCTCTGTTTAAAGACTCTCAAGATGGAAAGTCAACCACTCAATGAAGCAATCCATTCCAGTGCCAAACAGCATTTACATTAAAAAAATGTTCTTCCCAACGTTTAGGCAGAATCTCTTCTCCTGTAATTTAAACCCATTGGTTTATACTCTAGTCTCTGGAGATATCTGTCATCTCATTTCTCAGTCTTCTCTTCTCCAAACTAAACATGGCCAGCTCCACAATCGCTAAGGCTTGGGCTAGTTCTGCACTTGACTGTTACAGTGATATTATTCCAGTTACAACATCCTGTGGAATGCTGGAGTTTGCAGTTTACTGAGGCCAAAGATGCCCCTCCCTAAACTGCAAACTCCAGGATTCCATAGGATGTTGAAAATGGAAAAATAGCACAATAACAGTGTAGTGTAGAAATCTCCTTGGTTTCCAGACCTTTGCTCATCTTGACATGTTCCAGCTTGTCAATATACCTCTTGAACTCTGATTCCCAGAACTGGATACGGTGTTCAAGGTGATTTATGTATGTAAGTATGTAAATATTGCACCGCTTGGCACTGAGATGCACTCCCCGTCCTGAGGAAGCCCTCTTCATGCATTCTCAGGATCAAGGATGAGTTCATGCAAGCTGTTCCTACCTTAGTGTCCCCATGCATGCAAAGCCTTGTCCTTTCATATAGTTCGCAAGGAGGTCTGAACATCTCACCTCTAAACACATTAAACTGAACTTGAGTTGGACGTGTTGGCTGAGAACTTACATCAAGGTAGCATGGTTTAAGTTCCTGAATGTGGACCTACACATTATATGTCCCACACAAGCTTTGTGTTGAATACCTATGTTACACAACTGATCAACATACCAAATGTGCAACCAATGTATAAAAAAATTTTACACACACACATCTATGTGCACAACAGCACCAAATCCGCAACTCCACCTCCTCAGACCTGAATTGAAGATGGGCATTCTCCAGTGGGCCAAAATGTCCAACCACTTCCACAGGAACTTACACAAGGGTAAGACACCAACAGGATTCTGTCCTTTGTGTGATCAGGACTCTGATAATGGAGGGACCATTGTGTATGGGGACACTGTGGGCAGGACAGATATGTGGCTCCATCCATTCCCAGAATACCTGAAATGACCTTGAGTAAAACTAGTTACTAGAGATACTGTATCAAAAGAGAACTTGGAGGAGGATTCCTCTGAGATACTCAGTAGACTTGTTGAATGATCAGCTATCAGATGTGTTGTAGTTTGCAACCTGTATTGCCAAACCTGCATTCATCAGTAGATTGGACTAGTTGACCACTAAGATCCCTTCCAACTGTATGATTTCACTGAAGCTGACATTTCACCTCATTCAGTTGTCATTGTTGATGAAACCCAGTGACATCCCATGGAACTGCAGAAGTCTTTGAGAAATTTTTGCTATGCTACTTATCAAGAATCCTTGAAATCCTGTGATTCTCCTGGCAGAAGAGTAGCCACCAACTTGACTACAGGTGTTGTTGTTAACGGCATCTCTAGACTCTATCAACATCTGGTAATCATTAAAATCAGAGTTGAGGAGCCTTCCAGATGTTGTTGGAGTCCAGCAACCCCAGCAGCATCAGCTCACAGCTCACATAGCCAGTGATCAATGATAGTAAGAGTTGCAGACATCTGGAGGACCACTGCCTCCCCACCTCTAACTTGTAAAATGATGGGACTAAAAAAGGGTCTGGAAACTATGCCCTATGAGGAACGGCTTAGGGAGCTGGATATGTTTACTCTGCAGAAGAGAAGGTTAAGAGGGGACATGATAGCCATGTTTAAATATTTGAAGGGGTGTCATGTTGAGGAGGGAGCGGGCTGGTTTTCTGCTGCTCCAGAGACTAGGACAAGGAGCAATGGATTCAAACTGCAGGAAAAGATTCCACCTAAACCTCAGGAAGAACTTCCTGATGGTCAGAGCTGTCCAGCAGTGGAATATGCTGCTTCAGAGTGTGGTGGAGTCTCCTTCTTTGGAGGCTTTTAAGCAGAGGCTGGATGGCCATCTGTCAGGAGTGCTTTGATGTGGGTTCCTGAATGGCAGGGGGTTGGACTGGATGGCCCCAGTGGTCTCTTCCAATTCCATGATTCTATGATTCTGTGATTATATGAAAGAGCCAGCCTGGAGAAGTTGGGCAGAAGGTGCTATCATTCCACAAAATATGTTGAAGCACCCAATGAATATATTCAAAGGTTCTCAAGAAAAAACTGTCTAGGTTGATTTAAACTACTGATTTCAACTAAGCTGGGTTCTCTGCAGTATGGCAAACCCATGATGTCGATAGCAACAAGTTTATGGCCTTGGTTTTAGTTATCTACAGATCCAGGACTTTTTTTAAAAAAATTTTTAGAAAAAGCATGCAGCATTCTATTGAACATTCAGTAAAAGAAGCCACTGTTCTCTTAAGCACACCTCAACCTCTCATCTCCCCTGCTAAACTGGAAGTACTGCTTATATACTCCCTTCTGCCTGAATTATAATTCACCAGGAATCAAAGCATCCAAGGTCATTTTAAGACTATCAATGAACAAAGGAGTTTGAGCAACTCCTCATAGCATCCTACCGCTTATTCTTGGCCCTGGTTCTCCTTATTGTTAATCAAAGAAATAAAAATGAACCACTTTCCAATGAGGAAAGCATTTGCATATAGGCTTCAAAAGGACAGGAACAAATAGAAGGGAGATGGCTATAGCTTGAGGAGAACAGCATAGGCTCTGTGTACAGAAATTCCCCAGGTTAAACTTATGCTGCTCCCAGATCAGAGGGTATTAGGTAGTGGTACCTGGAAAAACTCCCACTGGAGAGGAGCTGTTGTCCAGTGTGTACGAAAGGTGGGCCATGGGCCTCTTATAGCCCTCAGTCGAATTTCAGTAGCCCTCCATAAGCAAATAATCTGGTTCTTTTCAAGAGCCATCTTTGCCTTTCCTAGCAGTGTGCTGGGCTAGGAGAGAGAGGGAGGTGGTGGAGAAATTTTTAAAAAATGGCTTTCTCACCTCCTTTTGGTTCTGGCCCTGTCCGTTGTTGGCTATGGCCCCAGTCATTACTGATACATGGCCCTCAAGAGGTTAGATTAGATTAGATTAGATTAGATTAGATTAGATTAGATTAGATTAGATTAGATGTGATGAACTGTGTCCCTTGACAGAGAAACCGTTGCCCCTTTCTGAAGTTGGCAATGCTCAAATGAGCTTTGGGACAGAGATTTCTTCTACCCCAAGGTTATCTTCTTTAATCTTATGTCAGAAGCTAAGCAGGATCAGGCATGGATACCTAGGTTTGGGTGTTGTGTCCTTTTGCAAACTCCTCTCTCCAGTTCTCTTCTTTGGCATTTTCAGAGCGCACCCCTTTTGCAGCTGCAGCACTTCTGACCAGTCCTCACAAACCCATTAACCTCCTGAAAAGATACTGAAAATTTCACAAATACCAACTAGATATCTACATCCACAGCAAACGCTATGACAACACTAAGTAGACTGATCTCTTCTTCCCGGCTTGAAAAGGTAACTTTTTGTACTAAAACTCCCAGCATCCCCTAGCCAGTTTGCCCAGTAGTGGTCCCCAAAATTAACATTCTTTTTTCCCCTAAGTTCTGCATTTATGGCCATTAAACACTGTTCACTGACTTTATCGTACGGTCTGCCCTTATCACTCTCACACATGCACATACACACACACACATGCACACTATTCTGACAAAGCATTAATACTGATACTAATAGGCCAACAGTGGGCAGAAGATAGATCAACTTCTTCTGATAGGTCTCAGAGCAATGTGCAAGACGTTGGCAAGAATTTCTGCCTACAATTGTTTAACAGTAGCAACAACAACAACAACAGACTTTCTCCACCCTAATTTAGACTACTGAAATGAACTGAGTTTTTGAGAGATGTGCTAAAGGAGTGGTTCTTAAACTTTTCTTTACCAGGAACTCCCTGTAAATATAATTTGTTGCCAGGGACCTCCAAGACTTAACTCAAGACTTAGATATTTAGATTTAAATATTCAAATATTTATGTAAATATTCAACTTCTTTATTAGAGGCTTCTGGAGACTAGGATTCAAATCCCCACTCAGACACTGGGTGATCGTGGATATGTCCATGTAGCAGGGGTCCGCGGACCCCCTGTGAGGGCTCCCAGGACCTCAGGTTAAGAACCACTGTGCTAAAGAGAATATAGCGAATTCATTTCTGAAAGAAACAAATTCTTCCCATGAGCAGGTGGTCAGAAGCACCTCTTTCTTAATTCTATATATTTATGCCCACTCCATTACTATTATGCGCCAAGTTGGTCATAATGCTATTGGAGTTGTATTGGGGATGTAGATTTAAAAAAAAATATAACAAAGTAGCCCCACAAGTGTGAAGACTGACCAACAGTACAGTAGGTCCTCCCTTTGCTTTGCTCCACACAGATCCTGGAAACATTACCTTTTAGACTGCAGTGCACAGAATCCCCCAGGCAGCATGGCCATTGCCTATGCAGGCTGGAGGATTCTGGGACTTATAGTCCAAGAAAGTAATGCTTCTACACTCTGGTTCAGAAACTTCAGAAGGGGTCAGAAATATGTTGAAAAAGCTGAGATTAGCAGGCGCGTGCAATTTTTCTTTCTTTTTCTGGCAGCCTATCCTCAGATCACTGTTTTGCTTAAATTTACTGAATTTCGAAACTACCAGAACAGTAACCAGGAAATGAATTTCTAATCCCATCCATTGCTGAACAGTTAATACTGAGTGCCTTAAGACCACCCCCACTCCCCATGAAAAAAGGATGAGAATGAAATCTGAATTTTTAACAGCAAAAAATCCTTTTAGTACTAAAGAATCCCATACAGAAAATGTACCTCTTATCTCAACCCTTCAGGGAAGTGAACTATCATCCTGTTTTAATCCTCACCAAATTTTTGCTATCGCATCAATCTCTTATATTCAGTTTAACTTTCACGGGAAGAGTGGTAGAGTTGAGCTGCTAGTGTTAATTCAATTATGTACAGACAGACAATTGAAAAGCCCACCACAACTATGTTAAAGGTCTTTCTGCTTCCTAGAAATCCCTCTATTGCACTGATTTCTTACAGACACCAAGTCGTTTTTACAACCAAGAGGCCTAAGTCCTGAACGCAATTGCTGGAACACTCCTTAATACAGCTGAAGATCTTCCCTTACATTTGGAACCTTTCACATGCTTAAAAGCCACCCCAGGCATTTGGGAACAAGCCATGGGTCTTTGAAAAAGAAAAGCCACCTTACTTCATCTGATAAATAAGCAACTGAGAGTTTTCACCCAAATGGCCACCGGAATAGCCCACTCCATAAATGGCATTCTCCGTAGGTTCGTAAGGCACGATATGATACGAATGCAGCTCTTCGTAATAAAGGGACTGAGACCGGCATTCCTGCACCATGAACTTCAGCCGTTTTCTCGCATCTGAGTAGGCAGTCCTACAGCACGGGGCTCCCTTAAAGTACTCATAGCGTTCCTGCTCGGTCTCTAGGTGAATCTTTCGCAGCAAATTGTTAATCAAGACTGACCGGCGGAGATAGACCTCAGGGTCTTCCAGAAACTGAAGCTTTTGCAGAGAAAGTTTCAAAATACAAGTCCGATCTTCAGGTAGGATCAGGTGCTATGGTAATTACAAAGCAGGAGGAAAGGATATTAGTGAAGGATTAGAGCAGAAAACTCATTTAGCACAGAGCTGAGCTGGAAGAACAGATCATGCCAAGGAAGACAAAGGTCTAAAAAGTTAGAGAAATACATGCCAGCCTATCACCTGATCCTCTCTCAATGTAGTGGGCATTGTGCATCCCGTAGGCTGCATGTGGCCCATGGGCCCCCCTTTTGTGCCCCCTGAAGTCCCCCAAAGTTCTTCAAACCTTCACCCAAAACAGCAATCGACACTGCTAGCAAATTTCCCAAATCTTGGGACCAGGTTGGCACGAAGATGGGATCCACATTACTCTTATTTTGGGGGGGGGGCTTTTTCAGGAGGGGTGGAAAGGACCCAAAACAGGCTAAGGGCCTCATGCAGCTGAAGGGAGCACATGTTGCCCATTCCTGCTTTAGATGATACAGTGATTTTAGATTCTGTAGCCACTTTTGAAAACTAACACTTTGTGGCTGACTGCTTCTATGCCAATCCATTCTAGCCTGGACTTGAAAAGTGCTCTGCAAGGTCCTAAATCTATTTGCAGGTCATTTAAAGTTCTTGCTGCAGTGTCTGCTGTCAATGGCCATGCGGGCCAAAGGAGGATGGTGCTGGGAACCAGGTTGGCATAGACTAGTGAAGACTGATAACATTACTATAGACATGGAGCACTAGACTCTACTTTCAAAGTGCTTGGGATTGCTTCATCTAAAGATTCCTGCATTCTCTGAGAAACAAAGGGAAAAATCAAACCATCCAGTAACAATTGCTGAAATTGAGGCCGCTTTTGATTCAATTCACCGGCCGCTGTTATGGGATAAGCTTGGTAAGCTTAATGTAGATCCTCATTTGTTGTATCTACTATGCCAACTTCACTCAAATAACCAGTGCAGAGTGAAATTCTCTGAAACCGGTCTATTAACAGACCCTATTCGCTCTGATGTAGGGGTCAGACAGGGATGTGTGTTGGCGCCCCATCTGTTTAACCTGTTTGTGGCGGATTTACCTGCTTTTATGACTTCAATAGACTCTCACCCACCTTCGTTGGGTAATCGGCCACTTTTTGTCCTACAATATGCCGATGACACATTGTTACTTTCATTATCTCAGGTGGGTTTAACAAGAGCACTGAAAAGATTTTTTGAATATTGTGACAAATATCACCTGCGGGTAAATCTATGATAAATCTAAAATACTGGTATTTTGCAAGCGATTTGTCCCGAGGACGTGAAAGTTCGGTAACTAGACAATGGAGCGGGTCAAGAGCTATGTATACCTTGGCATACTTTTCCACTTTAATGGACATTGCCGTAAACAGAGGGATAACGTAATTCAGGCAAGGAAAAAATCCCTGGCTGCTATACAGTCTTTTTATTATAAAAATGGGAACCAGGATATTTTGGCGGCCTTAAAAATCTACAAAGCCAAATTAAGACCTTTACTACTTTATAGTATACCTACCTGGATTCCAGTTTTTAATAAAGAGATTGAAAGGGTCCAGGCACATTTCTTTAGGAGAATACTATCTGTTCCCCTATGTATTTACCATCTGATACTTTATGGTGAATTGGGCCTGAACTCTCTTGAAATTAATGCCTGGCTGATACCTTTTTAAATTTTGGTTTAAGATCCATTTTAGGCCTAATAGATCTGGTCTCTTATGATTCCTATTATCCGATGCCTATTATACTAGATGGGCTTCACTGTATGAAAACAAAGTAATATCCCTGGGCTTAAGATTGGATTCCCTCCTTTTACTAACTGAAACAGAGTGCCTTAAAACTGTTAGGACCTGTCTCTTGGAGAGGGAATACCATCTTTCATATCCATCACCCCCTAGGGTCTGTTCTCCGTTGGTGCTTGGTGTGTCTCCCTAGCCGGGTAGAATCCCAGATTATTTTCAAACTTTCATGTTGCTGGTGGCAAGAAAGGCCTTTCTACTTGCAAGGTTGAATGTACATCCTTCGAATGTGGCCAATGGCAGATATTTACAGATCCCTTTCTTAAAGTGTACGAGCCATTGTGCACAAGCTCCCGATGATCTCTCTCGTATTACATAGAGCTGTCCATTGTATTCAAATTCAAGGGAAAAGCTGTTAAGGAGACTATTGGAAATGAATATCTGCCTAGATAGGCTATCTTTAGAATACTTATTGGATGACCGAAACCCGCAGGTTACTAGATTAATGGCCAATTTCCTAGTTGAGGTGGCAAATTTATGGTTTAAACTGTCGAGCAAGGATCCTTGATGTCTTATTGATAGATATATGTTTATGTTATAGTATGCCTAATAAAGGTCAATTGAATTGAATTGAATTGCTGAAATTACAGAAGCATTTCAAAAGTGTGAAAAAGATAAGCCACCATGTCCAGATGGACCGACTGCTATATATTACAAAACAGTGGAAGATGACTTAATGATGCCATTTCAAAAAACAGTACTGGAGGGTAAATTCCCTAAAACTTGGAGAGAAGCTAATATTGTTTTGATCCACAAAGAAGGCCATGACCAAACAAACATGAAAAATTATAGATCTATATCATTACTAAATGCAGACTACAAAATATTCACTTCTATTCTTGCAAACAGACTTAAAGAGTACTAAAAGCCTGGATCCAAGAAGATCAAAATGGATTCCTACCTCAGAGACACCTAAAGGGAAATACAAGAACAGTTTTAGATATAACCGGATACTATGAACGGCATCCCAATAAGAAATTTGGCCCTAATTTTTCTAGACATTGAAAAAGCATTTGATAATGTTACTTGGATTTTCATGGAAGAATTGTTGGAGAGGATGAGGATGAGAGATAATTATATGCAATGGATTAAAGGAACATATACTGAGCAGATGGCAGCACAAGTTTTAATAAATAATTTGAAAAACAAGGAGTATAAACACATAAAGAAGAAGAAGACAAAGAAGTCCAATAAACAGAGGTAATTTGCTGATGATCTAGGTTTTTGGGGTTGGGTTGGGTTGGGTTTGTGCGTGTGTGTGTGTAAGATCCACTGGATAGTACCAGAGAATTAAGAAGTACTATCGTAGAGTTTGGCAATATATCAAGATTAAAGGTGAATGAAGATAAGACAAATATATTGACTAGGAATATCATTAAATCTGAACAGAAAAATTATAGGAGACTTCTGGATATAGTATAAGTAAAAAAGGAAATATTTAGGGATAAATATAATGACAAGGAATTCTGATTTATTCAAAAACAATTATGAAAAAACATGGACAGAAGTTAAACCAGATTTTAAGAAGTGGAAGAATTTAAAATTACATTGTTAGGAGGAACAGCGGCTATAAAGATGAATGCTTTACCTAAACTGCTATTTTTGTTCCAAACTATACCAATAATTGATGATGAAATAATCTTTAAAAAGTGGCAAAAAGATATCCAAGATGTTTTTTGGAGTGGTTAGAAAAAAACAGAAGACTTTACAAGATAAAAAAGAAAGAGGGGTCTTGGGCTTACCAAACTTTAAACTTCATTAACATGCTTGTTGCTTAGAATGAGTGGAGGAATTATAAGTTTAACAAATGAGAGATTACTACAATTTGAAGGTGAAGACATAAGATTTGGATGGTACATATTTTTATGGTATGGCGAGGATGTGATTAATTTTAATAATCATTATATAAGAAAATCATTTTTGAAGATATGAAAGAAACATAAAGTTTGATGTTGCCCCAAAACACCTCTCTGGGTTTCATCGCATGAGGCTTTCTACAAAGACAAAAATTGATGAGAGACAAATGGATCAAACATGAAGATTTATTGACATTTTAAGGAAAGTATTATAGCATAAGAACACAAGAAAAAATCCAAAATGATGAAATGATTTGTCATTGGCTTTTATGCAGACAACTAAGGGAGAAATTTAAAAATAGAAATAAAACTAAATGGAATTCAGGAAAAACTTTCTGAGTTAGAAACAATATTATCTACAGAAAACACTAAAAGAGGGAGAGAGAAAGAGAGAGAGTGAGAGAGATGATAGACAGATTGGGTCATTGAAGAAGAAATGGTAAAAGAAACAACAGTTAAATGGGCCCAAAATATGGGGCATCAAATTGAAACAAGTGGGAAAAACATGGACCAAAAGGATGAAGTTTACATTACTGCAAGACATAAGAGAAAACTTATATAAAATGCATTTTAGATGATATCCGTCATCTAATAAATTATCTAAATTGTATAAAAATATGACCCTAGTTCTTGGAAATGTGAATCAAAGAGAAGTACATTTTACCATCTTTGGTGTCATGTGTAAAAATTAGGAAATTCTGGAAATCTTTACATATAGAAATTGGAAAAAAAAAATTCAAACGTTAAAATGCCAATGACACCTGAAACATATTTTAGAAGGAATAGCGGAAGATAATTTAGAAATGAGACAAAGGAAAATTAGTTTTATATGAGTGCAGCTGCATTAATTATATTAGCTCAGACATGGAAACAAAATACACTCCCAACAATAAACGATTGGGTGATAAAATTGATTGATATTATGTGGATGGATAAACTAACATGCCTAATGAAAGAGGAGACTATAGATATATCTGAGAAAAACTGGGAGATGGTAATACCTCATTTGAAGAATGAATGAGGTGAATTGGTGACAGCCAACTCTAAGTAAGGAAAGTAAACATGAATTTTATAAATCTAGATTATATGTAAATGTACATATACATGATGTTATAATTGGATCTATATTAAAGATAAGAGGTTGTTCAATGTATACTGGATCCGTTCTGTGATTTAAACATGGGGGGAAAAGATATGAAGAGCATAGAATTTCTTTTTCCAAGACCACTTGAGAAGAAGTGAGTGCATGTAGTTTGGACTGAGATGTGAATGAATGTTAGATATTGACTTTATGTTTTTAATAATAATTTTTTTAAAAAAAAGACAAGGAATACTAGACTCTACTCTCAAGGGTTCTTTAGCTGTCTCTTGGGATTGCTTCATCTATGGATTCCCACATGGCAGGAAGGCTAAATAATCTGTCAAATTTTTATTTTGGAAGCCATTTTAGCACTGGGTTTAATTTGTCTATTTTTGAATTGCATTGTAGCAAAAATTGGGACCTTTATATTTTTGCTTTTAAGATCCCTATCAGCCAGACCTGTTGCATTTTTATTTCTCCTGCTTCAGGATTTGCCACTCTTACAAGCTAAATTTGTTTGATTCAAAAAAAAAAAGAAAAAAATCAAGAAAATCCATTAATTCTACTCTTCCATTCAATCCTTTACCCCCAAATACTCACTTTTGGAAAATACCCCTGGTAATCTTGATGTAAATCTTCTTCTTCTTCTGCATATTTCCTCTTAAAATAGGCTACTTTCGACGTTGTTAAGGTATTTGTCGATACAAGGCTTGGATCCGCTGTGCAAACAAGAAGAATTTGTCGTAAGCAGCATTCAGAGAATGTTCCCTTCCTCCTTTTCCTTCACAGAGCATTCATTTGCAAACTGTGTGCTTTATTTCTGTGGCTGTGTAGTTTTTCTTAGGCCCTTTTCACACGCGGGGGGAGAAACGGGGCGGCGCACACGGAAACGGAGCGTACCTGAATCCGGGTAACTCCGTCGCCGCGAGGAGCAGCGCGCGTTCGCCGCTCCACACTCCGGCGGCGTCCAGCGGTGTCTGGCGGTGCCCAAAATGGTGGCTTCCGGCTTCCGGAGGCTCTCCGCCAACCGGAGAAGCTCGCCAGCCAGAAGCCCGCCCCCAGCAGCTCTGCAGGCACGCGCGTGCATGCGCCTGCAAATCTACACAGGGCGCTGCAACGGGGTAGAACGCTCGTGCTTAATAAAAACCACATGAAATGTGGTTTTTAAAAAACACGCGGCGCCACCCCTTATGGCTGCATCAGGGCGGTTTGAGGTGTGGAACCTCAAATTTTAAACCGACCCTGCGCACTCCAAGGTGTAGATGACCTCCAGTCGAGGTCGTGCTACACCATGTTATGTACCCCGTTTAATTCTAATAAGTACACGAACCACCAACAAAAAAAATGATAAACATAAATACACTATCATATGCATGTGTCTGCGTGTGTGGCTGAGATTTGTATCACAGTCTATGTTTTGTAACATTACAAACTCATAGCTGCATTGCAGAAATGCAATAAAACCCTGTTAGTGAATTGAGACGATCATAAAATCATAGAGCTGGAAAAGCCCACAAGGGCCATCGAGTCCAACCGCTTGCCGTGCCAAGAATACACCATCAAGAGCATTCCCGACAACCTCTCTTTAAAAATCTCCAAAGAAAGAGACTTCACCAGACTCCCAGGCAGCTAATTCCACCATTGAACTGTTCTTACCATCAAGAAGCTCTTCTTAATATTTAGGTAGAATCTCTTTTCCTGTAGTTTGAAGCCATTGCTCTGTGTCCACCATTGCTCTGTGACCTAGTCTCTGGAGCAGCAGAAAAGACGTTTGCTCCATTTTCCATATGACATCTTTTCAAATATATAAACGTGGCTATCATGCCACCTCTCAATCTTCTCTTCTCCAGGCTAAACAATAGCAATAGCATTTATTTCTATACCACCCATCAACTAAGCGTTATCTAAGCGGTTTACAATGTATATTTTTAGCTGATTGTCTCCAACAAGCTGGGTACTCATTTTACCGACCTGCAAAAGGATGGAAGGCTGAGTCAACCTTGGAGCCTGGCAGGATTGAACTCACAACCTTGAGGTTGCAATACTGGCATTTAACCACTGCGCCACCAGGGCATACTTAGTTCCCTATGCTGCTCCTCACAGGCCATGGTGTCCAGACCTTTTACCATTTTGGTTGCCCTCCTCTGTACACATTCCAACTTGTCAAAATCCTTCTTGAATTGTGGTGCCCACAATTCATTTTTTTTTAAATAACTGCAGGCAACTTGACTAGTGGCTGATAGTCTTTCTAGCAATTAGCCTTTCCTTCCATGCATTGATCTAATGCCCAGGAAGCCAACCAGCACACACGGCAGTTGGGTAACTGCTCACAGCCAGGGAGCAGTTGTTGCCATGAGTCAACTATAACTCAAGGGGACCCTCTCCTAGGCTTTCTTGGCAAGATTTATTCAGAGGAGACTTTCTGTTGCCTTGCTCATAGGCCGAGAGAGTATGACTCACCCCAAGTCACCTAGTACATTCTCAAGGCTCAGTCAGGATTTGAATCCTGGTCTTAAAAGGCTAGTGTTAGGACAAAAGACAGAGAAACAAATGGTTTCCAGTTGGCAAGAGAGGGTCAGGCACGGCTGCATTTTACCACTTTACTTATTAACTTATATAACATATTACATGGAAAGCAGGATTAGACTTGGAGGAAGGAGTTGTGAAAATTGGAGAAAGGAGCATCAACATGCAAATGACACCACACTACTAGCAGAAAACAGAGAGACTTGGAGCAATTACTGAAGAAAGTCAAGGCAGAAAGTGCAAAAGCAGGTTTGCGGTTGGATGTTAAGAAAACAAAAATAACGACCATAACCTTAAGCAGATGCTGAAGATGTAGAAACAGTTCAACATTTTTCATACCTTGGCTCAGTCATTAATCAGAATGGAGATTGCAGTCAAGAAATCAGAAGAAGGCTAGGACTTGGAAGGGCAGCTACGAAGGAAATGGACAAGACCCTGAAGTGTAAAGAGATGTCATTGAATACTAAAATCAGGATTGTATTTCCATTGTATTTCCAGTTTCCTTGTATGGTTATGAAAGCTGGATTGTGAAGAACAAGGAAAGGAAGAAAATGATTTGAAATGTGCTGGAGAAGAGTTCTACAGACATCCTGGACTGCTAAAAAGACAAATGAGTGGGTCCTAGAGCAAATCAAGCCCAAACTCTCCCTAGAAGCCCAGATGGCTAAACTGAGGTTGTTGTACTTTGGCCATATCAGGAGAAGGCATGACTCACTAGAAAAGACAATAATGCTTGGTAAGACAGAAGGTAGTAAGAAAAGAAGATGGATGGATTCAATCAAGAAAGACATGTCCCTGAATCTGTAAGACCTGAGCAGGGCTGTTGAGGATGGGGGTGACTTGGAGATGTCTCATTCATAGGGTCACCGTAAGTCAAAGTTGACTTGATGGCAGTTAACAACAAACTCTTGGGGTCCTACTCCAACACTTGAAGCCACTACGCTATGCTGTCTCTCAGGCAGTGAGTCTGTCCTTGATTTTACCACCACTCCTTTAGCAGCTGCTCTGAGTTGGACTGAAGCTCTGCCTGTACTAGACCTCTGAAGGAATCAAGCCCAGAATCATCAGAACAATTTGAAGGAGCACAAGATTCACTTTCCCCAGGATGACGAGGTCACCCACACCCCCGATTGGTACAGAGTGCTATTTCTCCCACGGAGATGTAAGCAATGCGTGTGCCATGGATCCTTCTCTTGATGACAAACTGGAACAAGCTCTTGCTCCCTTTTAGCACTTCAAACATGAGTTAGAAAGGTTAGTGCTTCACTTGGCAAATTGTCTTTTTCTCAGCTATATGTTATTGGGAGTAGTTCTCACTTCTGACACATGGTGGCAGTGTTGTCACATCAAAAATACAAGCCACACAACTCTTAGCACGCGCTAAGGCTATTTCCACGCTACACTATAATAGTGCTATTATTCCACTTTCAATATCCTGTAACAATTCTGGGGTTTGTGGTTTACTGAGGCCAAACTGCTCTCTGGCTGAGAATTCTAAAGGCCTCTCCCTAAACTATGAGCTCCAGGATTCCACACGATGTTGAAAGTGGAATAATAGCACTAGAATAGCATAGTGCGGCAATGGTCTAACAGTTATGAAGTGCAATAGAACATTTTTCTTTTAAAAAAGAAAAGAAAACTTTCCCAAGCTATAATATTAAGAGTGGGAATGAATCAAAGCATTCCAGGGAACAGAGAAATTGCTTTTTCTCTTTTATCAGAAAACTCTATAGAATGACACCAGGGTAGGCTACACTGGGTTCTTCAAATAAGCAGAGCTCAACCACTTTTCAGAGTCTTTTCAGAAGTGGCACGAAAGGAGACTTGGCTGATGACAATGAAGATGATCTCGTGCAGTTTTCAATACACAAGAACAAACAGGGACTGGATGCTTTGGCCATTTCCGCACGACACTCTTCTGGCGCGATGATTCCACTTTCAGCCTCCTATGGAATCCTGGGCCTTGCAGTTTCGGGAGGGGCCTTTAGCATTCTCAGCCAAAGAGCTCTTTTGCCCCGGTAAACTACAAACCCCAGAATTCCACAGGATGTTGAAAGTAGAATAATAGCCTATAACAGTGGAGTAATAGCACTATAATGGAATAATAGCACTATAACTGGGAGAAAGAAGTTGGCAGCATAAGTTTTCCTAGATTTAAGTCTTTTTCATCAGATGCCTTTGCATACTTTCCCATTCTCTGGATTCTATGGATTCTGGCCGGCCCCTCCCGAAACTGCAAACCCCAGGATTCCAGAAGATGTTGAAAGTGGAATCATCGCGCTATAACAAGTAGTGCGGAAATGGCCAGAAATTAGGACTCCAGAGGCTCAGTTCCATAGGCACAGGTTGCCCATGGCCACAATAAAAGCTGAAATTCATTATTATCCCCCACCTGTCTCCCCGCCACTGACATTTTTTTCTCTCTGATTTTTTTGGGGGGTTGCTTCAAAAACCAACACATCCATCTACAGCCTGTTACTATCACAGGCCATTTCCACTCTGCAGTTATAGTGCTAATATTCTACTTTCAATCTTCTGTGGAATTCTGGGGTTTGTAGTTTCCTGAGGCCAAAGAGCTCTCTGGCTGAGAATTCTAAATACTCCTCCCTAAACTACAAATCCCAGGATTCCAGAGGATGTTGAAAGTGGAATAATAGCACCATAACAGTGTGGTGTGGAAATGACTGCAGTTGGTCTGTTTTTTAAAAACTATTTCTGTTAACATAATATTGATAAGAGATAAAACAACATATAGGGAAGATAAGCCTAATTACAAGATTAAACTACCCTACTAGACAAACAAACAAACAAGAAACTAAATTACATCAACACAAACATTAACTACAGGAAATATAAATTTGATTTCTGACTCCTCATCAAAAAGGTTGGTGGTGTTACTATAATATACAGCCTCCAAAGGTCATATTTATGAAAAATAGAAATGTTAAGCAAAAGTGAGGAAAAACTTCCATCTTGACGTAACATTATATAGTATTAATATTATTAAATTAGAAGCAAACTTAAAGACCTATTATGTTTCCGTTACTTAACATCAATATAAAGTAGTGATCCTATATTACCAAAACCGTTTGTCTGGGTTTTGTTTGGTTGGTTGGTTGGTTAATGATCAGTATAGAAAATAGTTGGGTAAGGAGGATCAGAGCCAACGGAGTGGCCATTCCAAGCGTCTCTTGAAAAGCGTGCGAGAAGAGAACTTGGAGCCAAAGTGAAATTGACTTTGACTCTCCAGGAGGAGACAGAACCATGTTGACATCATGGGATATACGGCAATGTTCTTGGCAGGAGGAATTCTTTGCTTCATAACGGAGGAGAAGGGAGTGTTTCAAGGGTGTCCTTGTTATCGGATCTGTGGGCAACTGTCCAAAGACTTTGCATTAGCAGGCTTTTGCTGGGGTACAGCAAGGAGGAAGGATCCTTTCCTTCCTTCCAAGCGAGATTCACAGCTTACTAGGGAAAAGTTGAAGGAGCTTGATAGACATGATGATTGGCGGAATTCTTATATAAATGCCAGAATTCAGTTGCCTGAAGTTTCACCTCCCCACACACACCTTGTTACTGTGTAATAAAGGTGAAATTTTTTGTAGCAAAATTCATCAGTAGGACAATTTACACATAGGCCATTTCTACACGAGGCTGTCATAGTGCTATTTTTCCACTTTCAACCTCCTATGGAATCCTGGGGTTTGCAGTTTAGGGAGGGGCATTTTAGAATTCTCAGCCAGAGAGTTCTTGGGCTTCAGTCAACTACAAACCCCAGAATTCCACAGGATTTTGAAAGTAGAATAATAGCACTATAACATGTAGGGCAGAAATGGCCATAGTGCCAGCATGTTTGAACTGCATGGCCCATAAAACTAGTTTAATCCTAATTCTCTTTTGTTTTCAGCTACGTTGGCTGAGATCCTGAATGGAACACATTGTTTATTATTATTAATAATAATAATAATAATAATATCCTGCCTCTCCCAACGGATCGAGGCAGTACTACAGCAGTTCATAAATACATTAAAAGCAGTTAAAACATAACCCATCCTCCCCACTCACCAACCCATCTAAACCCCCTAAAACACATTAACTATTAAAAACAAGAAGACAGTTGGTGGGAGGCGGTGGAGCACTAGTCTGGGAAGGCCTGACGGAAGAGAACAGTCTTGACCGCTTTTTTGAAGCAGTCAAGACTGGTAATATGCCGGGTCTCCTCCGGCAGGCCATTCCATAACTTGGGGGCGATAGAAGAGAAGGTCCTCTGGGTAACCGCAGCCAACCTGGTTCTGACCGGCTGCAGTAAATTCCTCCCAGAGGACCTTAGTGTGCGGAGTGGATTATATGGGAGAAGGCGATCCCGCAGGTAGGCTGGCCCCAAGCCATGAAGGGCTTTAAAGGTAAGAACCACACCTTGTGCTGTGCCCGGAAACCAATAGGCAACATGTAGCTGCAATGTCGTAGCTGTGCTCCGTCTCCTGATACGACACTCTAAAATCCATCATAAAAGCCACAGGACCATACTGAGCAAAACAGTGCCTGCTCCCTTTCTGCCACGGAGCTGCAGTGTGATGAACAGAAGCAGGGACCCCTGCAGGGTCTTGTCGCAACTCCTTGCAGGTGTAAGGATGCTGGACAAGTCATCTTTCAGTGCCCTCCCAACAAAGTCTCAAAACTCCTTCACTAAGTGCAGCTCCCTGGCTTTGAAGGTGGGTTTTAGGAGAATTTGTGACCATTGTAGTGGTGCCATGATTGTAAACACGAATATGAAACATTTATGAAGCCATATTTCTAGCTTACACAATAACTGCCTCACAGGATGCTAGCTGTCATGTCTTTAGTTGTTTTTGTTCTGTAAGTCACCTTGAGTCTCAGGGCAGGATGCTGCTGGAGTCTTACAGATAGGTAAACTCCCCTATAGAACTAGGTAAGATCCTTGAGTATAAAGATATATAATTAAATACCACAGTCAGCAAGTCTCAAGTCTTTACCTTCAACTCTCAAGTCAAGTCTAAAGTCCCTGAAGATGCTTTCAAGTCAAGTCTCAAGTCTGGAAGCCAACTTTATACCTCAACCTATATTCCAGAATTTCTGGACAGAGTCCAATAAAGTCAGTTTTAACAATGTAAGCAGAGTCGGCTCTCCACATTTGCAATTTTGCCATCTGCGGCTTCAGAAGTGGAGAATAGGATCCTATCTTACTCCCCATTACTGAAGATTCAAAAGCTTTAGAAGGAAAGATCCTTCGTCTTCAAGCCCATTGCCTAATACATTTGCTGTTCCCCTCTGAGAAATCCACCCTGCACTCTGGGGGCAAGTCTTGTCTTTTGCTCTCAGGAAACATTTTAGAAGGCTCCTCTGATATGCAGCAGGGACTGGCTGCTGAGTAGACCTCAAGCCTGCCTCAAGCCCATTGCCTAACCCGATTGCTGTTCCCCTCTGAGAAAGGCACCCACACTTTGGGCTTGAGAGAGATTGTCATGGGACTAGTAGGCAAAAAGACATGGAGGCATTGTTCAAAGTCATAAGGTTTCTGGATGAAGGAGTTACGTTACTAAACGAAGGGCATCAAGTCAGTCATTAAAAATATACAAATCTTGAGTCGAATCGAGGTGAATCAGTGCATCATTTACGGCTGAGTCGAGTCCAAGTCAAGTCACTGAAGCGACTTAAGTCTGACTCGAGTCCGACTCAAGTCTACATCATTGTCATCCAGATCTACAGTTCTATGATTCTAGAAGTAAAAAAATAACTAAACTGAGGCTATTACACCTTGGACATATCATGAGACCACATGACTGCTTGGAAAAGACAATTAATGTCCAGTAAAGTTGGAGGAAGAGGAAGACTGCATTACAGATGGATTGATTCAGTCAAGAAAGCCACAGCCCTGTGTTTGCAAAACCTGAGCAGGGCAAATGATGGCCCGTGCTCTTAGAGATTTCTCATTCATAGGTTGCAATATGCTAAAACTAACATGATGGCAAATAAGAGTAACAAATTGGTCTGGGAACAGCATATTAGGATGACTCAATTAAAAATGCAGTCCAAATAAAATTCACCAGCAATCTGACATTGATTGCAGATCCTATGCACACTTTTCTGAGATGAAGTGTCCACTGAATTCAGTTGCACTGACAGGGAGCTGCAAAATCCCCAGGACTTGTTCTTTCTGTTCAGATATGCAAGATGCATTATCCCTCCTGAAGGCTATCGAAATGGATTTTTAACGTAATTGCCTCAGAAGTGTTGGCAAAATGTCGGAGGGACACTGACGCAGGAGTGGAATCGAAAGATTTTGGGATGCTCAGAACAAGGCTGCACTGGCAGAGTGTATTTAAAACTTAAAAAAGGAGGACAGGGAAAGAACAATTCAATTAATACTTGGCAGGGTTTCATAGATTATTGGAGCATAAGCAACAGCATCAATTCTGAAACAGACACCCCCATTATGATATAAAAGAGTAAGGTGTTGCATACCATTTGGGTTTTAACCCTTCAGCATGTCCAAGAATACTGCATCATTGCATCTTATTATACAAATGATTATTCAGGCAGAAATAAGATCAACATGCATGTAACATCTCATGTATGTTACTTATTAGGTCAGACAAGTTCATATGATTTTCATGTTAGCATTGCTGATAATCAGATGAATGCCTGCATCTTTCCCAGATGTGGAGAAATGGCTTCAAGACTTCAGGAAAAGAGATTCCACTTAAACATTAGGAAGAACTTCCCGATGGTAAGAGCAGCTTGACAGCAGAATATTCTGCCTGGGAGTGTGGTGGAGTCTTCTTCTTTGGAGAATTTTAAACAGAGGCTGGATGACCATCTGTCAGGAATGCTTTGGTGTGTTCCTGCGTGGCAGGGGGTTGGACTGGATGGCCCTTGTGGCCTCTTCCTGCTCTATGATTCTATCTTTTTATGAAAACATGAAATATTTGAGAAGGAATTATAGCAGTGCTCAGTGAATGGGTTCAAAATTTCCCAGGCAAAATGATGACACCATCATCTGGGACTGACATTGTCCTTGTACATTCAGCTATAGGAACAGAGGCCATTTCTGCACTATACTGTTAAAGAGCAATTATGCCACTTTCAACCTCCTGTGGAATTCTGGGGTTCGTAGTTTACTGAGGCCAAAGAGCTCTCTGGCTGGGAATTCTAAATGCCCCTCTCTATACTGCAAGGCCCAGGATTCTATAGGATGTTGAAAGTGGAATAATAGTACTATAACAGTGTAGGGTGGAAATGGCCACAGCTGGATGCTGCATGGATGTCTCTCACCCTCTCCCATCTATTAAATATCTGTGAAAGGAAGAACAGGAGACAGGTGAATTCAGTGGTCAGGGGTTGTTACACAAGGAGGATAATGGACACCTCCCTCTGCAATGGCCATAAAAGGACAAATACAAAGTTGGACTTGTGCCTGTGTATGTCATGAACATGATGCTGGAAATCCAGGAACATGAGACTTGTCCCTCCTCTCCCCCAGCTGCACAAAGGCAACTGGATGGTACCTGGACAGCTTGACACCACAGTTAACCACTGGCTGTTTGAGTCTAGAGGGTGAAGCTACACCCAGAAGCCATCTGGCTTATCCTGAACAACTAGGAGGAACCCAATGCACACAAAAGAATGTAATCCTTCCATGCTCCTTCTCTGAAAGTCTTCAGAAAGAGGTTGGGCAGCTACCTGCTGGAGATGCTTTAGCTAGAGATTCTGCACTGAGGAAGGGATTGGATTCAGTGGCCCATGAGGCCCCTTCCAATTCTACGATACCATGCCTGAGGAAGTTCTTACACTGATGTGTCTTCTTTGAATGATCATTGTTTTACATGGCTTGGTTTCTTCCAAGCTCTTCTTTGATCATCATTTGAAAGGGAAATCTCAAGCCTAGAAATCAAGATGACTAAGCTAAGGCTGTACTTTGGATATATTATGAGGAGACATAACTCGGTAGAAAAGATGATAATGCTGGGCAAGGTAGAAGGTAATAGGAAAAGAGGAAGACCACATTACAGATGAATGGACTCAAGCAAGGGCCATTTCCTCACTAAATTGGTTATAGCACTATGATTCCACTTTCAACATCCTATGGAATCCTGGGGTATGCTGTTTCGGGAGGGGCCGGATGGAACATCCATTGCACAGGATGTTGAAAGTGGAATCATAGCACTATAACAGTCTACTGCAGAAATGGCCAAGGAAAAAACTGTCCTAAGCTTGCAGGACCTGGACTGTTGATATTTGGAGATCTCTATATGAGATCACTATAAGTCAAAGTCAACACGACAGCAGTTAACAACAACAACAACAACAAAAATATAGACCATATAGCACATTATTAAAAGTGCTTCCCCCATGAGTAGTTTGATTCCCAAAGGCCTGTTGAAACAAAATGAGTATTTGCCTAGGCCCAGAATCAGATGAGAGGCCCTCCCTTCACCCCAGCTGCCATTGCCCTGGTCTTGGGGGAGAGAAGAAGAGGTAGACACAGCTCCATAGAATCATAGATCGTAGAATCATAGAATTGGAAGAGACCCCAGGGGCCATCCAGTCCAACTCCCTGCTATGCAGGAACACCCTCAAAGCACTCCCAACAGATGGCCATCCAGCTTCTGCTTAAAAACCTCCAAAGAAGGAGATTCCACCACACTCCCAGGCAGCAGATTCCACTGCCAGACAGCTCTGACTGTCAGAAATTCTTCCTGAGGTTCAGGTGGAATCTCCTTTCCTGCAGCTTGAATCCATTGCTCCGTGTCCTAATCTCTGGAGCAGCAGAAGACAAGCCCGCTCCCTCCTTAACATGACATCCCTTCAAACATGGCTATCATGTCCCCTCTTAACCTTCTCTTCTGCAGACTAAACATACCCAGTTCCCTAAGCCATTCCTCATAGGGCATGCCTTCCAGACCCTTCACCATAATGGTCGCTCACCTTTGGACACGCCCCAGTTTGTTGATATCCTTCTTGAACTGAGGTGCCCAGAACTGGACACAGTATTCCAAATGAGGCCTAACCAAAGCAGAATAAAGTGGTACCATTACCTCCCTCGATCTAGACACCATACTCCTAGTGATGCAACCAAGAATTGCGTTGGCTTTCTTGGCTGCCACATCACACTGCTGACTCATGTCCAGCTTGTGATCTACCAAGACTCCTAGATCCCTTTCACACATACTGCTATCCAGCCATGCGTCCCCCATCCTATATTTGTGCATTCCATTTTTTTCTGCCTAGGTGTAGGACCTTACA
Source organism: Iguana delicatissima (assembly GCA_948472985.1). Taxonomy (NCBI): domain Eukaryota; kingdom Metazoa; phylum Chordata; class Lepidosauria; order Squamata; family Iguanidae; genus Iguana; species Iguana delicatissima. The sequence continues at coordinate 1,346,086 of CAOKZL010000011.1, forward strand.
TTTCTCTCTGTCGAAATTCATTTTGTTTGCTTTGGCCCAGCTCTCCAATCTGTCAAGGTCATTTTGAAATTTGATTCTGTCCTCTAGGGTATTAGCAAACCCTCCCAATTTGGTGTCATCTGCAAATTTGATCAGCGTGCTGTCTACTCCTTCATCCAAGTCATTGATGAAAATGTTGAATAGCACTGGGCCCGGCACAGAATCCTGTGGCACCCCACTAGTCACTTCTCTCCAGGATGAAAAGCAGCCATTGGTGAGCAGCCTTTGGGTTCAGTTGGTCAACCAATTGCAAATCCACCTGACAGTAGCCCTGCCCAGCCTGCATTTTACTAGCTTCTTTGCAAGAATGTCATGGGGAACTTTGTCAAAGCCTTACTGAGATCTAGATATGCTACATCTACAGCATTCCCTTAATCTATCAAGCTTGTAACCCTATCGTAAAAAGAGATAAGATTAGTCTGATATGACTTATTTCTGAGAAATCCATGTTGACTTTTAGTGATTATGGCATTGCTTTCTAAGTAATTACAAACTGACTGTTTAGTGATCTGCTCTAGGATCTTTCCTGGTATTGATGTCAGGCTGACAGGGCGATAATTATTCGGGTCCTCTTTTTTCCCTTCTTGAAGATGGAGATGGCATTTGCCCTTCTCCAGTCTTCTGGGACTTCTCCTATTCTCCAAGAGTTCTCAAAGATGATTGTGAGCAGTTCAGAAATGACTTCTGCCAGTTCTTTTAATATCCTTGGATGTAATTCATCTGGTCCTGGAGACTTGAATTCATCTAGTTTAGCCAGATATTCCTGTACTACTTCTCTCTCTATTCTGTGCTATGTTTCCCCCCTTCCTCAACTGCTCCCCTGCCCATATCATGCCTAAGCCTGGAAGCAGACAAAAGGCCCTCCATCCATCCCAACTGCTGCTGCCCTGGCCTCAGAGGGAGAGAAGAAAAGGCAGTTATCTGCTAGACTTATTCCCTTCCCATGCTTCCATCCCCTTTTCTGCTTCTGCCATGTCTTAATTGGATTGTAAGCCTGAGGGCAAGGAACTATTTAGTTGTTTTTTTACTTATCAAGTGCCATGTACATTAGGGGTGCTATAGAAATATAGCAACAACACAACAACAACAATTCATAGCCAAGAATCTAGAGACCAATGCAGAATTACAGGATGTGGTATGTTCAAAGCAGTGTCATTTCTTGTAATTGTGCTAATCACAGTCACAGTAATAACAGTAGCAATAGCAGTAACAATCTGAAACTACTAAAATGCTTTTAGGAAATTCCCTTATGCCTGTTTATTCTCATGGGCCATGGCTTTCAGAGTCTCAGGAAGAGGATTTTCCCCATCTTTCTCATACAAGATGCACAGTAATGAATATCTGGAGAAAACAGATCTTTGGTCTACATTTACATTCTTATAAAGAGTACTTTGGGCCAAAAAAATGAGAATGTGGAACTTGATTTCGGAGATCACAGATACAAACAATGAAGCCACCCTTCCAGTTGTTTTTGTATGTAACCGCTCAAAATTTAATCCAAAACTCAGAGTTGTAAGCTTAGGAAGAGCTAGTGGGAAGCTACTTTTGGACTACAGCCTCCACAGTCCTCCAGTCAATAGATACACAGTGACTGGAGGATTCTGGGAGTTGAAGTTTTTAAAAAGCAGCCTTTCCAACTCCAGATCTAACTGCAGGGTTGCAGTCTGACCATCTGGTGGTGCAATCTGAACTGCCTTTAAAGAACTCTTTTCTAATCTGCTCTGCCGAGTTTCTTAACATGCTAATTTGATCATATAATGTTGCCCTAACACTTAGTTAGAGCCGAAGGTTGCTATGACAGTCAGGAGACTGGAAGCAAACAGGCCATTAACTGGACAGTCCAGCAGAAAAATAGGTAAGAAGAACCTGTCTATGAATGCTTCTTAAACTGGCTCTGACCAATTGAGTATTCGAACCAGAGATGGCAAGTATGAGGGGCTACATAGGACTGTTGGCTTTCTTGTGCCATTTGCTCAATGCCAGATGAGGCCCATAGTACCATGCTCCGAACATCCGAAGTGTTGGTGCTGCAGCACAGCTAGAGATCAGACCAGAATCATAGAATCCTAGAGCTGGAAGAGATCCCAGGGGACATCCAGTCCAACCCCTTGCCATCCAGGAATCCACATCAAAGCACTCTCAACAGATGGCCATCCAGCCTCTGCTTAAAAACCTCCAAAGAAGGAGACTCCACCACACTCCCAGGCAGCCTATTCCACTGCCAGACAGACATTCTCTCTAAGGTGGGGAAAGAAAATACTTGGATTCCCATCCCCACATGAAAATGCCCATTTTGAGGCTCATGAGATGGCTGACACAAAGCATCATGCCTCAGAAATCTATATATTTGCAAGATTCACAATGCCTTCCAGAAAAAAAAATGCTCACAAAATAGTGGATGTGTTCAGAAAATATACTCAAACAGGCAACGCAAAATAAGTGTATAAAAATGTGCACATTCAATAAATGTACACAAAAATGTGCACTTTTAAAAATGTATACAAAAACAAGCACAAATTTATGTGAAGGAAAACGCATGGACAAAGAGAGACCCACAACCCCATGTAAACGTGGAAAATGATCAAGAATGGCCATGAGTGACAGAGCCATTCAAAGATATTCAAGGACAGTAAGACTGACAGATTTGATTTCTCTCCACTTGAGTGTTGCCACCACAGGTGTTCGACAGTCTTCCCCAGACTGGCACATATGAGATGGTTCAGACTACACATCCCATTATCCCCTGGCCAGCATGGCCAGTGGTTGGAGAATGATGGGAGTTGTAGTTCAAAGCATCAGGAGAGTCTGCTCACTTGCCGTTGCTGGCATGTGCTTGTTGCTCACTTAAAGCTGTTGTACCTTGTAGTGCTGAATCAATCCACGAAGCGCCTCTCCGCAGTCTTTTCGGCGGCTCTAATGAGTTTCTCCCTTTGCCCAGGTTCAGTTAGCATTGCTTCCCACGCAGTTCCGCTGAGCAAACACCTGTTAAAATGAATCCTAGAGAGAAGGAGGGAGAGGGAGAAGAGAGAGAGAAGAGGAAGGAAAGTGAGAACGGTTGGACCTGTACCTGACCTGAAGCTTGCCTTTTCCCGCCCGAACAAATTCTTAGGTTCATCTTTCGGGGACGGAGGTTATAATCCAGTAATTTCCTAAAGACACCTGTAATTTTCTAGAACACGGGTGGGTACTACACGGTTTCGAGATTTATATTATTTTTTTTTGGACTGCATCTCTCAGCATTCCTCACCATTTTTCTGCCTAGGGATGCTGGGAGCTTTAGTCCAGCAACATCCAGAGAGTGGCATGACTCCCAAGTGTGGAATTTGTGTGGTGCAGTTGCAGGGCAATGGGAATGGTTTGGGCCCAAGGTGATTGCACAAGCAACGAACAGGATGCTAGCTCATATTTATGTTGCTAAGGGAAAAAAATTCACGGATTGTTTTATAGAAGCATTGATGCCTCTTTGCTCCCAACAGAATCTTCTCCAGGTTTTAATTTAAGCTTTAAAGAAGTTCTGCACAGTGCTGAACTCTATCCCAATGTAAGTTCAGCCTCTCCAATAGCTCCTTTAAAGTTCAGGCTAAAACCCAGAGCGGATTCACCGCTCCACCAAAAAGAAAGCCCCAATGGGCAGGACCTCGACTCCATACGCAGTTGTTCTGCACAGACTGAATTTTAAATTAATTAAACTCTTTTAAACATGCCAAAAGAAGTTAAAATAAATAAACCAACATGATTATAATCATGAAATAAATTAACAGACTTAAATTACTTTAAATGTGAATCTTGTTTAAAATGTTGAGTAATTTGAACAAGCAAACTGAAAACCAAACAGATTTGACAAATAATTTCATCCCAAAACCAGTTAAAAACAGTATTAGACAGAATAGGTAAAATAAATGATTTCATAATTTGAATACATGGTTTAAAATAAATTTAATTCAAAGATTTTCAAAACTCAAATTCTCTTTCCTTCCCTTCCTTCCTCCTGGCCACTGCTTATTATCAAGAGGACATGGGTTCCAATCCTACCTCAGCCACAAATTTGCCCTGAGCAAGTCATTCTCTTCCAGCTCCTATCCCTTCCAGGTCCAAAAGAGGATGTTACAGTAGCCATCACCCTATTCCATAATAGGGTGAGATCCAACAATGAGGAAAGAAATATTTACCCAAGCACTTGTCTTATATGAACTCTTCAACCTTAAACCTATTGATTTGGAAACATGTCCTATCGATTTCAATGGCACCACTTAAGTGTGGCTATGAGATCTCTCTGAAGTACAAGAAGAAAGAAAAGCTAAGTATACATAATTAATACTAATTGCAATGGCTCGTGGACATGGCTCCAGAAGTCATCTTTCATTCTCCAATTTGGGAATGTTTATTAAAGAGCTCTAATGTGCGGAACCCGGGCACGTCTAACACACTGAAACAGCTTATCTTTTCACTAGACAGGTGAATAGATCATACATCTCAGTGCTCCAAGATTCAAGTGGGCAATTGCAGTAGGTCAAGGACCAAATTTTGGAGCTCTCTGGGGACCACATAGACTGCCAGAAATGCCTAAAGCCCAAAACAGAACAGGAAGTGGCTAGAAATCTACTTCTGGTTTAGGAAAAAAAATAGTTATCTTCTGCTAAACAGTGGCAAACTACCCTGCAACCATCTAAAAGGCGACTTGCCTCTTCTGGAAACTCCCAGGAGAGGCAATTGACTTTTTCAGGGAGTGGAAGAAAGGCGGTCCAGGGAATCTAGAGAAGCCATGGGCCACTAAAAGTAGCTCTGGACCACATGGAGCCTCAGATCCACATGTGGCCCACCTCTGCTCCAAATCACGTGCAAGGTCATAAGAATTGTCTCAACAGATGAGATCAAAGCTCCATCTTGAGAAGCCTACAAAACTGGTACAGGTTCATTTCCCATTCCTTGTTCTTTGTTCCCACATTTGGAATACAGATACATGTTAACGCTGTTTGTGGAATCCCCACGTAGCTGTTTTAACTAAACATGATCCACACACCTACATATGAGACTAACTGCTCTCATAGGTCTACTGCAGAATCTGCAGAATTGCAGACTAACATGGCTTTGTTTTTGAATGCACCTGACCTAGGAGAAAGAAGTACACCAGCTTCCCACAACCTGGAGCCATCCAGATGAAAAGCTAGTGGAGTGCGGTTATGGGAGTTGTAGTCCAATAACTCTGGAAAAGGCCAAGTTGCAGAAAAGTGGTCATCACTCATGCCAGAATGGTACAGAATTTGCAACCAAGACAATGTAACCATCATACAGACCAAAGCATCACCATGTGGGTATTTGCATTCACATGGCCTTCTCCAAAGAGATTGGATGTATGAAACGCAGAGCAACCACTGGTCTTCTCAGTGGAGATGCCTAATGTAGATGTGTCTTAATGGACGACATGAATTTTTTTCCCATGACTTTTCAATGGAATGCTGCCCTACCACTTTTGGTGTTAGATCCTATTGGGTAGATGGATCTTTGAAAATTTGATGACTGCTTCAAGAATCATCCTAAACTGCAGTTTGCAAAACAGCAGGTGATGCCACATCAAGTGGGAAAAACCTGAAGTCAGCTGTTTAGTCAGGAAAGGGGAGGAAAGAGAATACTCGCTCTGGTCATCATTGGAAATTTTAGCTTCTTTTAAAAGGTTACCAAGCACAGATCAGAGTATCATACACTGCCTAGTTGTTCCAGATCTGGAAAACATTGACTGGACTCCTGTTGGTTAGTTTCAACTAGAATAGACCCATTGACTCAACTGTTTAATATCAACATGAAAGTAAATCCAACTAATTCAAATTAGGACCAGTAGCTAATATCTCAGAGGACTGGATCAGAATTCAAAATGACCTTAACAGATTCGAGAGTTGGGCCAAAACTAACAAAATGAATTTTAACAGGAAGAAATGTAAGCTACTACACTTGGGCAGAAAGAAATGAACTGCACAGATATAGGATGGGTGACACTTGGCTCGGCCAAAGTATACATGAAAGGGAGCTAGGAGTCTTAGTAGACCACAAGCTGAACATGAGCTAACAGCGTGATGCAGCAACTAAAAAGCCATTGCAATTCTGGAAAGCATCAATAGGAGTATAGTGTAGGTTGAGGGAAGTAATAGTACCATTCTATTCTGCTTTGGTCAGACCCCACCTGAAATATTGTGTCCAGTTCTGAGCACCACCCCTCAGCAAGGACATTGACAAGCTGGAAAGTGTCCAGAGGAGAGCAATCAAAACAGTAAAAGGCCTGGAAACCATGCCCTATGAGGAGAGGTTTATGGAGCTTGGTATGTTTAGCTGGAGAAGAGAAGATTAAGAGGTGACATTATAGCTATAATTAAATATTTGAAGGGATGCAGACTAACATAGTTGTTCCAGAGACTAGGACATGGAGCAATGGCTTCAAATTACAGGAAGAGAGATTCCACCTAAACATTAGAAAGAACTTCTCAATGGTAAGAGCAGTTCAACAGTGGGATGCACTGCCTTGGAGTGTGGTGGAGTTGCCTTTTTCGGAGGTTTTTAAACAGAGGCTGGATGGCCGTCTTTTGAGAATGTCATGGGGAATCTGATAGTGTATTCCTGCATGGCAGGTGGTTGGACTGGACGGTACTGGTCTCTTACAACTCTGATTCTATGACTCAATTGTTTAATGTCAAGGGTTCTTCTCCAGACAAGGTTAATTATAGGTTTTAGAACACTAGTTTGTATGTATGTATGTATGTATTTTGGGGGGGATAACTCATCTGACAGGGAGATTCTCGGTGCTGTTGTCCAAAAAAGCAAGTTTTCCAGGCTCTCAGTTGTGACTAAAAGTCCTTAATCATGGAGTGAGGCTAAGCTGGTGGCAATACTATTCCTAGCTAGAGCAAACCAGATAGCTTTGTTCATTGCTAGGTTATCTCAGTATTTGATATATAGTAGCACAGAGAAATTCACAGCACAATCTTTTCTTATTTACTGTCTTGGTGACCCTCCATGCCTTGAATTTTGTATTTGATTGGATGGTTGGTTTGCAGTGGGACTTGGCATCTGATGATATTTGACACACAAAATGTGGGATGACTTTGGGTACTTGATAGCTTATACAACATCACCTCTGCCACCTGCCAAAATCAAAACAGTGACAAGGGGACAATGAAGGCACCCTAGCACTGAATTTCCTAATTTCATGTACCATCCCCAGCCAGAAAAGATTGCTCCAGTCTTAATAGAAAAATTGCAACATTTGCTTTCAAATGTGACATAACAAAACTGGAAATGCAGCAGCATATTCACTTTTTATTTAAGCGACCTACTAAATATTTAAGAGAGCCAGCGTGATATAGAGTCCAGGGTTCAAATCCCCATTCAGCCATGAAAACCCACTCGGGGACCTTGGGCAAGTCACACTTTCTCAGCCTTGGAGGAAGGCAATGGCAATTCACGTCTGAATGAATCTTGCCGAGAAAACCTGGTGATGGGCTTGCCGTAAGTCAGAGATGACCTAAAGGCTCACAACAACAAAACATTTAAAGTTATTAACCACACTTAAGTCAAATGTATATATTTGATTGACTAATTAGTGGTTGTTGAAGAACAATCAGCATGTATTACTGATTAATCAAAGATAATAATGGCCAAGAGCCTACTATCGGCCTGGATATGGATTGGAGCACTGAATCAATCAGACTTACCTTACCTACAGCTACTGGTTGAACGGGTCTTTTTCCAGCTGAGAATAATCCACAGGATTCCAGCCAATAATTAGCATCTCTATGGTACTTTTTGACTGTTTAAAGCACACGTATAATATCTCAACAGTCTTTATGACAACCCTTTATAGGAGCTGTAGGGATGAAATGTGGTGGTTTGGCTACTGGGGTGTGGCCAAAGGGATCCCCTAGTTCATAAGTAACATATATTTAGGCAATGCCTCTGACTTGTTCTCCCTTGGGCAGTCCCAAGACATGTTGCTGCCTGGGGCAAAAAGACAAAATGGTAAGCACACACACTCTCCATTCGGCATAGCATCTTCTACGGCATAGGGCTAGTTTAGTGGGTACAGGATAGGTTGAGAGTTACATACACACCTGACCTACAACAGAGGAGACTGGCAGGAGGGCTAAGGAAGAATACAAGGGGTGTTGCTACCACTGACACTGCTCATTGAGGCAGTTGCCTCACTTTGCCTAATGATAGAGCCGGTCTTATATTTTCTCCCTGTTTGTCCATATTATATAGAAAAATATGCATATAAATAGAGCCAGCATGGTACTCGACTATAACCCTGGAGACTGGGGTCCAGTTCTTCACTTAGCCCATTTCCGCACTAGACTGTTATAGCGCTGCTGGCTCCTCCCGAAACTGCAAACCCCAGGATTCCATAGGAGGTTGAAAGTGGAATCATAGCGCTATAACAGTCTAGTGCGGAAATGGCCTCAGTCATGGAAACCCAGTTGGTTACATTGGACACATCATACCCTCTCAGCCCCCCAGAAAAAAACATGATAAGTTTGCCTTACAGTCACCATCAGTCAGAAACAACTTGAAGGCACACAACAAGAACACATATAAAAGGATGTGTGTGCCTATTTTGAATCTAATGAGCTACATCAAAAATACGTGTAAAGACGGAGTTGTTATGTCTGCTCAGTGTAGTCATGAAGAAATTTGCAAAGGGACGGGATAGGTTTAAAATATATTTCCAGAATTCTTTCTGTGATTTAAATGAAGTTATTTACAGAGTTTTTTTTAAAAAAAAGTCAAACCATAGCAATTCTTCAGAATCTAAAGTGTAACCATTAAAAAAAAAAAATGATAAAAATGCATTGCTCGGTGATACCAGAGAAACTTGCATCAGCTGATGCTATAAAATGGGGAAATTGAGTATGATCCTTCCATCCTGGCACAGATTTTATATGAGCCATCTATATATAGATAGTTGCCTCATCTAGGGAGGAGGCTATTTCACATGGATGCGAGAACTTTGGCAGCGTCACCATGGTTACTTTTCAAGACTTTCAAACGCAAAATGTTTAGCTTTTTCTCCAGCCTAGCACCTTCTCCGAGTTATTGCACTACTGCTCCCATCATGCCCAGATAGAGTGGGTTATTTGCATGATGGGGACTACAGTCAGTAGTCCAACCGATCTGAAGGGCACCAAGATAGGAAAATTTGAAGGCCAAATTAATATCTAGAAAGGAGGAACTTTGAGGTGGGGAGGGAGACTTACAGCTTGCAACTGGGCTACTAATTTTATACTACACCTCCCCTACACCTCACACAGAGAAGAAAAATCTTTCCCGGAAATCTTTTTTGTTTTTTACTCTCCCTTTCAAATGATTGAAATCTCATCAGTCAAGGAACAGAGAGAAAACTTCCTTCAAGCCATTAAGCAAACACCTGCCAGCAATTTAAAATACTGTATTTGCTTTCAGATAAGACTCACTTTTTTCCCCAAAAAATGCTTTTTGAAAATGGGGTCCACCTTATATGCCGGTGTGTCTTATACACCGGCAAATAGTATTTGCTGGTGTATAAATGGGGTGCATCTTATACACTGGCAAGTATGGTGAGACCACAAAACTAAAAAAGGGGGAACAACAGATTTCCTGGGCTTTCAAAGGCTGTTGGCTGAAGTGCCGAAGAAGCTAGGCCCACCTGTTTTAAAAAACTATAGCCTTGGCTGGTTCTGTTACAAGGGAGCATAAGGCAGCTGCCTTACACAACAGATCCGGGGTATCATGAAATGGCCACAAATCTTCTAGTCTTCCTTAGCTACCAGGCTTGCGTAGAGATGCCCGTGGGCCTTTTCCTGTCTCGTGTGGCCCAAAGAACTTGGCTAGAGTTTGGACATTCATGCACCACAAATAGAAGAGAGGTTGCCATCTGCTGGTAGCAAAATGTCTTGGGCGTAGGGCTGCTCCCTCCGACCCACATGGGTGGAGGTAAGGTGAAGTACTCTGTGAGCTTGCATGACAGATTGGAAAGAGGAATACACTTTGCTCAGTCTCAGAGGTGCCCTGTTCTTGCTTGGAGAAGGAAAACAGTCCAGTGGTAACACAGGAGAGCATGCAATGCCTCAGAACTAGCCCACTTTAGAAGGTCTCGGCAGCTTCAGGAAAGAGTTTATGAGGCTTTGGGGAGCTACTGTCCATCAGAGGTGTAAAGTAGCTAAATTTCTTAACATTTGTGCTTCCTCTACTAGCAATTCATATCTGACTAATATGAATAGTAATGATTCCTGATCCTAATTTCTTGTGTTCTCTCTCTCTCTCTTTCTCTCTCTCAATTTCTTATTGATACAAAGTGTAACACTATTCTGACTGACTTAAGTTTGAGTCATCCTATTGTTGATTTTTTTTCCCTTATACCTGTTTCGTTCCTTGTTTCATGTTATGCTTCTTCCCTCCTCCAAGCCCAGTCGGTTCTGAAAGTGAGCTCACCCTGGGAGCTTGAGAAATGGAAGAAGGGTGTGCTTTATGTATGCTCAGAAGTCCACATTACCACCCTGACACCAAAAAAAAGAAAAGAATATCTAGCAAATTGAAGGGTCCTATAGTACCATGACCTTCGTTGCTGGCCATCCAGCAACGAATAATAAATATAAATAAACAAATAGTGGGAATCAGAATAAAAAGAACTGGGAGGAGGAGGAAGAAACGGAGTTTTGAGTGGCAGTTTGAAGACTAACCAATTCATTTTGTCTGGAGCTTTTGCAGATTACAATCCGTTTCCTCAGATGCAATGCTGGAGTAACAATAATAATGATAATAATAATAAATTTAATAAACAATAATACATTTTTCTCTCCCCAAGGCTCGAGGCAGGATAGAGAATATAGAACTAGAGAATATAGAACTAATATTTAAATCGCAGGTGTGTATGTGTGTGTGTACACATACACACACACGTACACACACATGCGCCTACACACATACATGACACATACATGTTCACAGTTAAAGAGCTGAAGGAGGCGGCTGGGGTCAAAGTTGAAGGGGATTCAAAAAACGCACATTTCAACAGCAGTCATGAACCTTTAAAATGCCGTAAACATCTGGAAACGAACACAGGGGTTTGCTGGGCTGTCCGTGGCCTCTGAAGTGCTACACCAAACTATCCGGCTTTCGGAGAAGTTCGGGCTCTGCAAGGCAGCCCCTTTTCCTGCCTGAAGCTCCGCAGGGGTATAAAATTCTGAGTCGGGCGGGGGCAGAGGCCAGGGGCCCCCCTCGCTTACCTGAGCCGGCGCTGTCCGAGCGCGGAAATGGAGCCCGGGCCCCTCGCCTCGCCTCGCCTCGCCTCGCCTCGCCGGCTCTGCCGCTGCCACAGCAACCGGCCTCGCTCCAGCTCCGGCTCCGGCTCCGGCTCGTCCCCCGAAGCCACTGGCGACGAGCGCATCGCCTCTTCTCGTCGGGAAGCCGGGAGGGCGGCCGCCCCGCGGAGCCCCGTTGCTCTTCCCGGATTGGTCCAGCGGGAGAAAGATGTTGAGCGGTTGCTAGGCGCCGTTGCTAGGAGGCGGTGACGCTGCGCCTTCCCTCGCGCGCTCCCCAGCATCCCCCCCCCCTCTCTCTCTCTCTCTCAATCTCTCTCAATCTCTTTCGGCGTCTTACTGAGAAGCTGGGGAAGGGGGAGGAGGGGTGGAAGGTGTGGGAAACGGGGAAAGAGCCGAGCGAGGGAGGCGGAAGCGAGGCAGCTGAGATGAAATGTGGCCCAAGAGGCCCCCCGCTCTCTCCAAAGTGGTGCCCTCTCGGCGATTTGGATTACTACTCCTAGAATTCCCCAGTCAGGGAGATTCTGGGAAGGGCAATCCAACAAACCTGGAGGATGGCACCTTTGATCAATTGAAGTTGAGGGCAGGAAGGCCTCCCGGCGTTGCTGGACCACAGCTCCAATCAACCCCAAGCTCTGAGGCCGATGGGAGTGGTAGTACAAGGTCCAGAAGAGCCGTGCATTCCTCATCCCTGCTTTAAATGGCAAGCACAATTATGAAAAGGAGCTGCAATGTCTGTCGCTGTCTGTTGCAGATCAAGTAGGAAGAATGTGTGGCTCTCTAGGTCTTGTTGGACTGAAGCTCTCATCATCCCGAGCCAGCATAGCCAGTGATGGAGACAATGGGAGCTGCAGTCGAGCAAACTCTTGGAGTGGCAGTTGCTTTCCCTTTCTCTGAGTTAACTAAAATTAGGTCAGGGGTAGGAATCATTGAGCACCCCTCCCCTAGCATTCCTAATCATGGTCTATGCTGGTTAGGGCTAGTGGGAGTTGTAGTCCCATTCCATCCAGAGGACCATGCATTTGCCATTCCTGCTTTCCATCCTGATGTAGAGGGAGATGGACCAGATTATGGAAAAATAATCTTTTGGACTGTAGCTTCCAGAATCCTTCAGCCAGTTTCTGAAACCGCCTGTTTTTAGCCATCATCCTATGGTGGGCAGCCACTGCTGCTGCAGAAAAGGACCTAACGCCACTGCAAGGAGATGAAGCATCTGCCATGTATCAACACTGGGATTCTAAATCCAGATCTTGCACTCTGCTGCATGGAAGCTCTCTACTTCCTCGCCTGTCTCAGAATAGAATCTGTTACCTGCCCATCTCTTTTATCCATTCACTTGGTGCTGTTGGCAAATGGGTTGTTTTCCCTGACTGGAGTTAACAATTCCACAATAAAAATAAGATACAATGTGAGCCAAACTCACACTCACTGTCTGTGGCTTGGCATCTACCATATTTTGATTTCAGTTTTGTTCTTACCAGGGAGGTGTTCAGTTACCATGGTAATAAGACCCACAGAAGTACTAACAGAGTACTAAGAGAGGGTGAGCTCCTGTGTAGCAATACTTTCCATGCCAACACCCAACAATGCTCAGCATTGGTGGGAAAAGAAAAACACATTTCCCTTCTGCACACAACTGATCCTTTGTGACTTGCCCCAAGTCTATAACTCTCCTTTGCCATAGCATGCCTAGATTCTCCATCATTTTAAATTACACTGCAAAGAAGTGTCATTGTCCTTTGTTAGGTCGCAGATATAACCTAACAGTTATGTCTAAATTATTGCCAAAAGAAGAAACTAATGGCAAGTAACTCAGCTTTTGTAACAGATGACTTTCAGGCTCCGCTGCACTCTGCAAACCTGGGGAAATAACTTTCTGTTTAACCACAGAGTGGGAATAGGGTAACTCTACAGATGCTGTTGAATTGTAGCACCCATCATTCCTTGCCATTGGCTAGGACTGCTGAAATTTGCAGCCCAACAACATCTAGAGGGCTGCTCAATTCCCACCCTTGCTTTAAGAAGTGGAACGCCAATCAGTGAATCTCTTTGGGATCTAGCGTGACAAACCTTCAGCGGTTCTCCAGAAGCAGAGTCTGGGAAAATAAAAAGTGTGTTCACAGGTTACACTGAATGGTCTCACTTCCATTGCTAGTCCTGACTAGAGTAGATCCATTCAGTCAATAGGATTTACTTATCTCTTCACTCTCCATTCAACTATTAAGTAAAGAGGTCTACTTTAGTTTGGAACTAACCAGCAAGATGCCAGCCAATCTGTGTATACATGGTTTAGGTGACTGCAGAAATCTCTCCACTTGTATTCATCCCCAGTTTATAACCATGTACAAAAATCCTGTTAGACTCAGAGTATACATCCAGTTCACAGTTGTATCTAGATCAGAGGAGAGCCAAGTGTAGCCTATGGACCCACAGTGCAACCCCAAAACACTAATTTTTGAATTTTTGTCCAAGTTCTTTTTTTCTCCAAGGAAAACTCAAACATTTCCAAACTATAGCAAAACACAGTGCTTCCCACATATACCCTCCCAACCCCTTACCTACTCCAGAACCCTCTGAAAAGGCCAAAAATGAGACAAACTTAAATCAGCCATGATCATAGAATCAGAGTTGGAAGAGACCACAAGGACCACCCAGTCCAACCCTCTGCCATGCAAGAATACACTATCAAATGATTCCTGACAGATGGCCATCCAATGTCTCTTTAAAAATCTCCAAAGAAGGAGACTTCACCACACTCTCAGGCAGTGTATTCCACTGTCTAACTGCTCTTGCCATCAGGAAGTTCTTTCTAATGTTTAGGTGGAATCTCTTTTCCTGTAGTCTGAATCTGTTGCTCCATGTCCTAATCTCTGGAGCAGCAGAAAACAAGCTTGCTTCATCTTCCATAGGACATCCCTTCAAATATTTAAACATAGCTATCATGTTATCTCTTAACCTGTTGTTCTCCGTGATGTGGTGTCACTTCTGGTCAGCCACCTGGAGAGGGCACAGAGTGAGAATGAGTCCCTGCTCCCTCTACATATGCCCACCATTAGGTAGAACGACCACACAAACATTGGTGTGAACAGCTAAACGCCCCCACGTCACACCAATGATGTGTCCACATTGTTTGGGTGCTTATTCAGACATCTGCACGAAGCTGTCTTTAGCTGGTTTTGTCCTTTTTCCTTCATTCTGTTTACCATAATGTTCACCTATGCTTGAAGTGGCAGCTAGTGGTTTCCAACTAGTGGCACTAGGACAAAGCTGAATCCACTCCAGCTTTTAGCCTAAACTTTAAAGAAGTTATTCAAGGGGCTAAATTCTGCCCCAAAATAGGTTCAGCACCTTGGATAGTTTTTAGAAGTTCAGACTGCAATTCAGAGCAGGTTCACCATCTACCATGGAAGTCACCAGCTGTCACTGGTCAAAGAACAGGTAGTTTCCCTTCCTGATTCCCTGCTCATCATATCCATCCACCATTATTTCAGCTCCTCCAGGAAACTGCATTTCACAAGGGGATGTTAAGTTTGAATAATGAGGAGAAAAGCTATTTGGCTGATCACAGGAGCCATGTCATTTGGCTTAAAGGCTTGGACAATTTAGTCTTGGCTGAGATACAAGGAGGAATGTCACCTTGGGGGTTTGAAAAGATACTGCCTGAAGGAAAGGGCAGGTAGGAACAGTGATGTGATTTTTGGGACTACAGGAAAATGGAGGAAATAAAGGCAGCCTCCAAAGGATGCTTCATCCTTCAACCTTATCAAGTTTTCCTGGGACTAAGTCCTATTAAACCTAATGGGGATTAGTTTTCAGAAGCAATTGGAAACTGTGGAAGTCTAGGGGAACATGTTAGTTCTCCAGGAGACCTTGGAAGGCTGTATATCCCCACCATACCTGCTCTCCCCCCACACATACACACATACAAAAATCAATATTTTTGCCTCCAAGTGCCCCCCAAACATACTCTAGGGGACATGGGGATTGGGACATTTTTACCATATTCTGATGCCTCCTGGGCCATTTTAGAGCCAAGAGAAGCTTTTTTTCATGACAGGAAGTGAGTGGAAGTCATGTTCCATTCCAAAAAAGGCCTCTTTTGGGTCTAAATTGGACCAGGGGATCTCCAAAATGTGGTGGAATTGCCCCCAAATCTCCTAGAGGCCATTTGTGTGGGGGGGGGAGAGGGAGAGAGAGAGAGCGATAGAGAGAGATTTTGATTTTTCCCCCTTCTCTCTCGTATTTTTTTAAAAAGGGGGGGGGAGGGAAAAAAACCTTGCCTCTTCCTAAGAAGGACAGGGTGGCTCCCATCCTATTGTGCAAAGGGTGGCAACCTTTGTTTGAAGCCATCTTCTGAATGTACATCTGGTCCAAGTTCAGTGTGAAGATAAAGAGTATAAGAGTGGGGATCATAGGCCTTGAAGTCACCCGTAAGTACATAGCACCTAGATCAGGAATGATAGAAGTAGAGCGCATGGACTGAATGGGATCCTCCCAGGGTTTCCCTAAGAGATGGGGGACATTGGGGTCCACCCACAATGCCAACATTTCCTTAGAATTTGGGGAAATTATAGCTCACCTATGTATACCAGCACTAACTGTAGAGAGGACTCCACTTAAAATTAAACAAAGTACTTTATTCAAATTGACAAACATCTGAGAAATCAGACACTCTTAAGAACCATGCAAGGCTATTGGAAAGTGAGGTAAGAAAGGCTGGATAGAGAGAGATTGGGTGGAAACGGTGATAGTTACCAGTCCTGAAGAAGGAGTCACAGCAGAGTGAGGGTAACATGGAAGACCAGCAGTCTGCAGCAACATGTACAATGTACTACAATTGACTGGGGTCAAAGCTGCAGTTTTCATACCCTATTTCACAGTTTGAAGGAATGTATTGACAAAGCTGTAATGACTCTCACATGATTGACAAAAGAGATCCAGAATGGGCTGATTGCTTAACTTAACGAAACACTGATGGAACTCATCACATTCTCTTGATGTTCTGTCAGGTAGAGTGTATAGCAGTGGTTCTCAACCTGTGGGTCCCCAGATGTTTGTGGACTTCAGCTCCCAGAAGCCCCAGCCACTATGGTCAATGCTCAGGGCTTCTGGGAGCTGAAGTCCAAAAACATCTGGGGACCCACAGGTTGAGAACCACTGGTGTATAGGGAAGAGCTCTGTAGGGTAAGATAAAGGGATGGTCTCTGATTGTCCACCAATCTAGGCAGTTCATCTTTCAAGACCCTAGAGCATTGAAGAGATTAGCACAAACCCGTTAACATTGGGTTTTCCACATAATCCTGTGTGAACTTTCATGACCCTGAACACGTCTCCAGTCAGCATGACCTCAGTTGTGTTCTCTGGTCATTAATAAGTCCAATTTATGAAAATCACCTATCTTCTAGGAGGGGTGGTAGGGTATGGTAACACTGGACTAATTTGGAGCCCTTCAGCTCCCACCCAACACCACCTAAAACCGAACAGCTGGCACACAGATTATTCCCCAGTGTAATGAGATGTACTTTTCTTCACCAGCAGGGCAAGATTATCAATGGATCAATTGGCACAATTGCTCCAGGGCCTTTACCTGCTGGGGTATTTATGCAAAACGAAAAAGGTGCAGCTTACTTCTCCTCCTTCCACACTCATTTCCTGAATTTTCTCCTGCTTCTGTTCCTGTCAATATTTTGGGTATTAATTGAGTAACTGAATAAAAAATGCATGAGATGAAGCTGTCTCACCAAAGATTGTGGTTGTTAATTACCATCAAGTCAACTTTGTCTTGCGGCAACCCTATGAATAAGAAACTTCAAAGTCTCCCTATCATCAGCACCTTGCAGACTCAGGGCCGTGGCTTCCTTGACTGAGTCTATTCACCTGTAGTTGCAGGGCTGAAAATGAGTTCATGCAGGTAAGGTTTTGTGCTATATATTCTACTTTGTATCTGATTTGTTCTTTATTTAATTTCCATGCCACAACTCTTAGAACAGCTTACATATGTAAAATAAGAGGAGCCTTTTTAGAACGGCTCCAAGGCCCTAGTCCATCTCAATCTGGACTCGCTCATAGTTCTGTTTAAATGAAATGTTTCTAACTTGGGATCTGAGAAGTTCCAGGAATCCAGGTATGGACATTGAAAATATTAATTGCAAAAATGTTTAGTTAGTTTATGGTTAATTTTAAGGTAAATATTTACCTTGTTCATTGCAATTTTTTTCTTGTCCTTCCATGTTAGTCCATCCAAAGAAAATCAATTTCCAAGGCAATTAAAAAAAACATAGAATGCAAAATTGTGTGTGTTTGTGTATTTATGGACATTTTTCTGGACAGAAGGTCCCTAGCTGTTACCAGATTCTCAGTAGGACTCATGCCCCCTACAATAGGTTAAGAACTACTCCAGTAGTAATTAGAGAGGACCAATGCAGTGGGTATGCATTTCCCAAAAAAGGCACAAGCAAAAAGGGATGGATTTTGTCTTGTAAATGTGTGGGTGTGTACCCATATGGATGTTTCCATTCATGAATGTGTGTAGATGAAAATGGCTGTGGATGGGGTTTGGGAAGCAGAGGAGAAAACTTGTAGATCCAGACCAGTAGGTGCACACACCCCTGCTTATGAGCCAGAGCTTGGATGTTTTCCTGGAGGGACTACAGATCCCAGAATTCTCAATATGGCTGGCTGGGGAAATCTGAGCTTTGTGGGCCCCTGAAGGAACATTTGCAAGCTCTGACATGACTCATCATGTGGCCCATACCATAGTCTTGAAACATCTTGGCCATTTAGGGCCACTCCCTAAACTGCAAAGCTCAGGATTCTATAGGCTATTGAAAGTGGAATAATAGTACTATAACAGTCTACTGCGGAAATGGCCGTTCTGGTTTTGCTTTCTGTTTGAGACAGCTCAACTGAAGTGGGTGTGGTACAGGGTGGGATGGGGCATCAAACTTCTGGCATGGTGATCAGCGTAGCTCCTTTCAGCTTTGTGGATTCCAAGTTGTGGCCTGGCGTACTTGCTGGAGTACATGACATTCACGGCTGAATATCAGCCAAATATGAAAGACTTTTATAAAGAGTTGGCAGAAGCTAAAATTACATCAGGGCATTGTCTGTGCATCCATGGCACAGTAAACTATGTAACTGCAACCCACAAGGGAGACATATCAAAGACTCCAACCATATTAGAAACATAAGCTGGAAAATCCTGTGTAGCCCCGGGAGGAATTTGGGCTAAGACAGAGTGGAATAACCTCTGAAGTAATTAATTGAATGTACAGAGACAATGCAAAGAGCTAAATCAACCCAGGAACACATTAGAAAAGGAAGAAAAATTGTACTTATGGGCAAGAGAGAAAAAGCTTTTCTTAGCAATTGTTCTCAGAAGGCTAGAACTTGACAAAAGCTTAATGGAATCATGGCACAGGGCTTGTGGCTATCAGAAAGAAAACTCTTCTATGTTCTCCCATAATCCCATAAGCATTGGGCTCAAGACTCCTTTTCAAAAGTTACATATAGCTCCACCTTATACATATTTATTGCTGGGTTGGAAAACATCTCCCAAGGCTGATTTCATCTGAAAATTTCACTCATCTGTGAAACTTTGGAGACATAAAATTTTGTGTGTGTGTGTGTGTGTGTGTGTGTGTGTATGAAAGGGAGGGAGGGAGGGAGGGGGCAGAGAGACAGCGGTCATTTCCACACTAGATTGTTATAGTGCTATTATTCCACTTTCAACATCTTATGGAATCCTGGGGTTTGCAGTTTAGGGAGAGAACAGCAAAGTGGAATAATAGCACTGTAACAGTCTAGTGCTGGGATAGCTAGAGAGTAAGCTGTGGAAGGACAGCTTTCTCTCCTGACAACAAAAGAGTTCTAACCTTTTTAATGGTGCTGTGTTACCCTAACAGGTGGGGGACTGTGGGGTTTACCTTCAATGCCAGCATCTCCTTGGAATTTGGGGAATTATTAGTTCAAAGGAGGCCTGTGAGAGGAGAGGAATGGAAGGATCTTTTCACTTGTCTGTACCAGTGCTAACTGTAGGGAGGGCTCCAGTTATCAGAGTATTTTCTTGGAAATCAATGGGCACACACAAGAAATCAAGCAATCTCACAAACCAAACAAAGCTATTGAAGGGAAAGGAGAGGAAGGATGGATAGAGAGAGATTTTGGGGGAGGGGTGATATTAGCAGTCCTGAAGCAGAAGATCAAAGCAGAATGGCTCAAAGAAGAGTTTGAGGGTAGCAGGCAGGAACAGGAATTTGGGGGACTCCATGCAATATGACACCCAATGAACTACAAATTGTAGGAGTTGAAGCTGGAGTTTTTATACCCTATTTCCTGCTCTGAAGGAGGGTGCATGGGCAAAGTGGTAATTGCTTTCCCACATGCTGACAAAGGAGTCTGGAATAGGCTGATTGTCTTAACTTTAGGTGACAAAGTATTGGTGGGAATCATGACAGTCTCTTAATGTCTTGGTTGGGTAAGGTAAATGAGAAAGGACTACGTAGGATATGCTCACAGCAAGGGTGCTTTACTGCTTCACCTGGACAGTTTCATCTTCTATTGTTTCGGGGAGTGCTTGTGCTGTACAGCCTTTTGAAAGATTCATCCCAAGCCCATCAATGCTGGGCTTTCCCATCTAATCCTTTCTGAACTTATGACCTGGCCATGCTGAGGTCATCCTGACCTGGCTACATGCATACAGTCAGCAGTTCTCCAAATATGATTATGGCCATAAATATAGCTAGCTTATATACCTGGCATTGCCTGGGATTTTATTTTCCCATAGGTAATACTTGTTAGAACGATTTGAGATCCCGTGTCTCAAATTCCCCAAACTGTCTTGTCCAGTACCTGTAATTTTTCCCCATATTCCCCAATCCAGTTTGTATTCAGTTTGTATTAAAATGCAGAGGTTGGGTTCCTGAGGGAATACACTGCCTTCCTCCTTGCTGCTAGGCCTTGTCTCCATAGCAACCGGCCTATTCAAGACAGACACAGTTGACTGAGGCCCAAGAGCTCTCTGGCTGAGAATTTTAAAGGCTCCTCCCTAAACTGCAACCCCAGGATTCCATAGAATCTTCTTAGGCAGCCAGTCATATGACATCTTCACCTAACACAGCCACAGACAAACAAACTTTGATTTTTATACATTAGATTTATGAAAAATAGCATACCCCTCAAAGTGGAGGTGTTGGGTGTGGTAACAGCTAAGGCACTATTGCACTAAGCTGGTTTCACTTTTGGTAGAAGCAAGGTTGTGAGGTTGGATCTGGGATAGGGCTCCCGAAATAGAGAGTAGAACAAGGTATCATAACATTCCCTCAAGGAAGACAAAAGTAGCTGCCCTCACTTATCTTCCAAATTGCAACTTTTGGCTGCATCCACCCTCTCCCAACACGGCGATTCCCTGACCAGCAGAGAGGCTGGTGATAAGAACAGAGCTAGACACTCTTCTGCACTCCCTCCCCACATCTACCTCCATCAGCAAGGCAATAGCTGTGCTGGGAAGGGAGTGTTGTGACTGGAGTTGTGATTGGGTTTTGGAAGGCAAGGAAATACAAGGATCTTTGTCTTAGTTGACAGAACTTTATAATACCTTTTCTGCTCCAAAGGCAGCTGATTAAAGTTACAGGGGGCTTCTCCCAAATCCAGTCTGGGAATTCACCTGAAGAAAAGCAGGATAATAATGTAATAATTAAATAATCTTCACCTGAGCTAAATCTAGCTTCCCTCTCCCCATTTCTATGTTCCTTTCCCTGAAGAACAAATCATTCCAAGGCTAGGTCCTGTGGTTGTGCTTGGAAAAGTTACTTTTTTGGACAACAGTTTCCAGGCTTTTTTGAACTACAATTTTTTTTGGATTAGAACTTCCTAGCTAGATGAGTGAGTTCTGGAAGCTGTAGTCTCCAAAGGGTACTTTACCAAGCTCTCCCTGGGAATGCCCCTGCAACAATTATTACTGATGCTCTCCTCCCATCTTTCCTTCCCTCCATCAATAATGGCTCCTTTCTCTCTCATTCTTAATAGCAGTCATTCATGTCCCTCGGACTCTGAAAATCCAGGCCTGCACATCAATGCCACCCTGGAGATACACGCCGAATACCAACCAAAGGCAGGAGGCAGTGATGAAGCAGTGAAACACTTCTCTGAAGTTTCACCAAAGCTCAGGATCTGAAAATGCCCCCATTTGCAGAGCAAGGAAGGACAAGAACAAAAACTGGGTGAATCTGCAGTTTTCTTTACATCGTATGGAAGGGTGGTTGCGAAGCGTGGTTTTACAAGTATCAGCAGTCCCTGGCTTGAAGCGAGATGTACAATCTCTATGAGGAGGAGCAGGTGGTAGGATGCAGCTGCTGAATAATCGCACCCTCCCCCTCTCCTCCAAAGGCATCATCCATAGTCAATAGGGTGAAGTTAAACAGTTGCAGCGGGGGGAATTGCACCAACAGTGACACCCCCAAAAGGGAAAAAAAAGAAGGACAAACATCAAGGACGGAAGCTGCACCAAGAATCAAGTCACCACCCCTCCTATTTAGTATTTTCCTCCCCCTCGCACCGCCACCAGCTTTTTAAAGAATGGGTTGTTTCAGAATGGGAGATGTTACGAAAGGGAAAGCCTGAAATTGTTCCAACAAACTTATTTACCTACCAAATAATTTACTAACTGC
Organism: Iguana delicatissima; assembly: GCA_948472985.1. NCBI lineage: Eukaryota > Metazoa > Chordata > Lepidosauria > Squamata > Iguanidae > Iguana > Iguana delicatissima. Next base: position 1,368,071 of record CAOKZL010000011.1, read on the forward strand.
TAGAATGCAGCAAATCTCTGTTCTCTGGGATGGCAAGCAATTCAAACTTGATCTTCAGGTTTCCAAATTACAGAGCCTGGCCTTAAGTTTCAAGGCATTACCTCCTGAATTTTAGGGCCTCACGTCTCTTTTCTGGTCCTCTGGGTGAGGAAACTCAGAGGGAGAGCGCTGCCTTGAAAAAATGCATACCTATTTTCCTCATATGTTGCTGATTTTATTTGAAAGGCATACCCTACGCAACTGTAATTTATGCTTTGGGCATCAGGATTGATGACCACAGCAGGACCCACCCACTGTGACAGCACGAGCATTCCTAGGTCTCAGGTTTTGGCCCTCAAATCTCTGGACTCAGGATAGTCCTGACTTGACAACTCTACATAAACAAGATTCTCCCATGCTGTTGACAAGCAACACTCTCGTAACCTGAATTTGGCATTTTTCTCTCTCCTTTAATTGGGAATTAAAGTAAATGTGTTTTTAATCTATCACCAGTCTATTCAGCCTTTTTGTGCTCCTTTCAGATGAGAGCCAGTGTATTGTGATAGTTTAAGCACTGAACTACAATTGGAGACCAAGGCCATTTCTGCATTAGAGTGTTATAGTGCTATTATTCCACTTTCAACATCCCATAGAATCCTGGGGCTTGCAGTTTAGGAAGGGGCCTCAAAATCCAGGATTCCATAGGGTGTTAAAAATTGAATAATAGCACTATAACACTCTAGTGCAGAAATGGCCTAAAGTTCGATTCCCTGCTCGACCATAGAAACCCAATGGGTGACCTTGGGTAAGTCACACACTTTCAGCCCCAGTAAATGCCATGATAGGATTGCCATAAGGCAGAAACAACTTGAAGGCACACAACAAGGACAACATCAACAAGAACAACAATTCTTTCTGAGATCCGACATCAGGAGACAGATGTCATGAGCATGGAACTACTTTTCCAGAGCTACATCTCCTAGTGCTACACACAAACAGCCCCAAAGCCCACATTTTACTGACTCAGCACCATCCCCAACAAGGCTGTTTCCATATCCTTGGAGATAGGGAGGGATCAGCTGAGACATATCCATGTATTTTCCAGTAGCTGGATGTGCTGCAACAGCCATCCCAAGCATCCTCAAGAAATTCCTTTAGGTGACATCCCTGCTGTATGTTCACTTGCAGTAAAAATAGCAATATGTTTCCCCACTGATTCTTTGCTGTCCAAAAGACGGAAAAAGCCATGTTGTAGGTGGGCGGATGAGGGACTGCATCACTTACAAGGTGGGTTTGGGGGAATTTTGGTCATTGTGCACTCAGTAAAGAATTCTGACTTTTGCAACAACTGAAAAAGTGCACTGTGATACCATAAACTGAACGTAACCACCATAACTCACAAACAGAATGCCAGAACTCACAAACAGAACAGAACTCACAAACATCACTTCTGATGTTAACGGGCCTGCCCTATTTCCCTTTTCCTCCATCCCTTTGAGCTATTTTCCTTTGCACATGCTTTAATAAATTGCTCTCATGTTCCTTTGCCCCTCCTTTCCTTCTTGTTGGTTCTCAGGGGATGACTTTCTTCCTCCTTTTCAGCAAAGAAACACTGAGCTGACAGCTGCTCTCCTCTACTCACCTTGAGCCTCTCCTTCGGTTTAATTGGACTGATGTTGACTAGTAAACAATACGACAATTACCAGAATCAAACATTTGTTTAGTCTGGTAATTGGTTTCCACAGTGGCCGGCCAGATGGCTGGGGAAACGCACAAGCAAAAGGCGGGGGTGGGAGAAATGACGTTAGCCTTCTTCTCGTTGTTGGCCATCTCCTCACTAGGCTGTTATAGCACTATTATTCCACTTTCAACATCCCATGGAATCCTGAGGTTTGCGGTTCTGGTAGGGGCCGGCTGGCCCCTCCCAGAACTGCAAACCCCAGGATTCCATAGGATGTTGAAAGTGGAATAATAGCACTATAACAGTCTAGTGTGGAAATGGCTGTTGTTTGCCTTCAACTCACTTCTGACTTATGGTGACCTTGAGGCAAAGCTATCACAGGGTTTTCTGGAGGCTGAGAGTGTGTGATGTGCCCAAGATCACCCAGTGGGTTTCCGTGGCCAAGCAGGGAATTGAACTCTGGTCTCCAGAACTGTATTCCGGTGCTCAAACCAATACAACATGTTGGCTGTTTTGTGTTAGCCTAGCCTAACCAATATGTGTTGCTTGCACCCCAGTACCTTGTACTCAAAGATATTCTGTTACCCTGATTTCTGGGGGTCCCTGGAGGACACCCTGGTTCACTCCGAATGCAAAGGCTGAGGAAATTAGCGGAGCACCGGCTTTAGCAGAACTGAAGGCAGGGCAACACAGCGAGATCTTTAACGCAGTTTTTATGGAGTCAGACCACACAAAAACCCAGGGAAAGTGTTCAGTCACAATGTTTAATTAGCAAATATTCACACACACACATGTCACGAAGCAATCAATCACACACGCACACCAGGACTATCGAGTTGGAAAGGTTTGAAAAACAATAGGGGAAAAGTGGAGGGGATGTAGGAGCGGTAATACTGCACCCGATCTTGAAGTCTTCGGCCTGGAAGAAGTAAGGCAAAGAAAGCTCAGCGGAGGAAGAAGGCTGAGGAAGGTTCTCAACTAGCAGAGTGACGGTCCGCTAGTCTGGTGTAGGAGAGCTCCGAAGAGGACCCCAAATGGGGGCCTAGTTATAGGGCGAAATGTGGCTTGGGAGCAGACCTTTTCCCGGAAGAAGACAATGGTTGCATCATGCAAATAGACCTTGCCCTGGTGTACCTTGCTATTGTAAGCATTAATCTCATCAAGGAGACTTGATGTACCATTGGGGCTGATGGTCCTTTATGGGTGTGGACGTGCCCGTCCAAGATTTCCTAGTGGAGACATGACTGGGGGAATTCCTTGTCTGACCTTTTGTCCGGTCCTTGACCTGACTGTCTATATCCCTGCCCGGTGAACTTTTGGCCCAGTATAATGTGATATTAAATATTATACTCCCCTGCGGTTGGGTCTGATACTGGGGAAACAATACCTCTCCTGAAGCCAGAGTTTCCATTTAGGTGGCATAGCTGTTAGCTATTTTGACAGGTCTCTCTCCCCACATAAATGTCTGCAATCCGTTTTTTAAAGCCATACAAACTATAGGACTCTAGACCAGTGTTGCTCAAAGTGGTGGTCCCTGGACTGGTGCTGGTGCCAGCGCCACCAGTGAATTGCCAGTAAAGAAAGTAGCAGTTACAACCAACGGACACATTTATTTACTTATTTATTATATCTATATTCTGTCTTTTCTCCCAAAGTGGGACTCAAATAAGGTACTGGTCCCTGGTATATGAAAAGACAGTGTTGTGTAGTGGTTTGAGAGTTGTATTGTGGCTCTAGAGACCTGGGTTTGAATCCCTGCTCAGCCATGAAAACCCATTGACAAGTCACACTCTCTCAGTCTCAGAAAATGGGAAAGGCAAATGCCCTCTGTACAAATCTCACCCAGAAACCCCAGTGATAGGGTCACCTTAGGGCCACCATATGTGAGAAATGACTTGAAGGCACACATCTCTGGTGTATTGAGGAAAAATAATTGCCTATCCCCCACATCAAATAACCTCTGAAACACTGCTCTAGAGCATCTTTTATCCAATAATTAGGTATTGTATGGACTTCGTATGTATTTTGTATTTCAAGGATCTGTTCATACTCATTTTCATTGGGTGAGTGGAAAAGAGAAATACGTATTTTTCTCCATATAATTGATAAATGTATAGATCTATCTCAGCATTTCACTGCAGCTCAGTGGAAAAGCATATCTCTGCATGAAGAAAGTAGCAGGTTAAAACCTTACCATCCCTACTGAGAAGGTCACAGCCAATAGGAAATACATTCTCTCTGAGAAACTACATCTCTGCCATGCGTGTGTATGAAACTGCCGGAGGAGGTCACTAGGAATTTTGGGACTGGGCACCTTCAGTATGCCAATGACATTCAGGTCACTTTCTTCTTGTTGGCAGGGTTGGCTGAAGCTGTTACAGGTGCTGGACCAGTGTCTAGAGCAGTGGTTCTCAACCTGTGGGTCCCCAGATGTTTGTAGACTTCAGCTCCCAGAAGCCCCAGCCACTATGGTTAATGCTCAGGGCTTCTGGGAGCTGAAATCCAAAAACATCTGGGGACCCACAGGTTGAGAACCACTGGTCTAGAGGCTATAACGGGATGGATGAAGCAAAATCCTTAAGCGATGGAAGCTTTATGAATTGGTGGGTCTTGGGTCCAGAAATTCAGTAAGCTACATCAGTGGTTCTCAAGCTTTTTACCCAGTGACTCCTCTTTACATCTAGATGAGGATGTTGCAACCCCCTGTTCCATGCCACACACCCCATATTTTATCCTAAGTTTCTCTCTATCCCTTTTCTCTCTCACAGGCCCTTCGTGCCACATGCACCCTCCATCTTAACACTGAGTTTTCATTGTCACTGAAGGGCATGGCACCTGCTGCATCACTGACAGAACATTTGGAGAAGCTGAATGTGAAAAGCATTAAAAAAACACAAGGCAATTTCTGCTGTATCTGAGGTTGGAGGAAGGTGTTCACAGGAGAACATGCTTTGTGTCACTCTTTCACAGAGACCAAGCAATCCTCAATGGTGTCTTCTGTGATATGGGCTGTTCCCATTGCCCAGGCAACATAACTAAAGGGGGATAGGTCTCTCTCCAGGTAAACGAGGGGTTAATGAGGTGTGGGTTTAAGTTATATTTATTGGAGGTCAGCATCACAGAAGGACATCAGAGATCATGAGAGACAATAGCCCAATCAGCAAGATGAGGAACAAAGTGAGAAACTTTCAAATGCTTCAGACACAAACATCCTATCTCACCCCAGGCAGCAAGTCAGAGCTTGCTACTGTACAGCTGATAGCCAAGTAGCAAACAAAGAAACAGAACAACTTGAAATTAGTCACTTACTTTACTCAGTAAGCAAAAGATCAAAGGTATGAACAGACTCCAACAGAATCTGAAGACAGAGCAAAATAATACAACCGGCAGGAAGGTCAGATAAGCTCTGACAAATTCTGGATGGAAAGGGCTGTGTTTATATAGGTAAGCAGCTTAATGCAGCTGTTGCCTAACTAACTGCTGCCTCCTATAAATCCTTTGTGACCAGCACAAGTTCTCCCTTTGCTGTCTACAATCAGCAAAGGTAGATATAGATAAATTGTCTTCTGTATGTGAAGGGGCAAGACTCTCTACAGGAACTGGCACTGCACTCTATTCTGTCTCTGGGATTTGTGGTTCTGTAACATCCTCCTGTTCAGCCCACCCTGGCATGTCCACTGTTTCAGTCACTGAGTCAGAGTCCATTTTCATGTTCTGGAAGCAGGGCATGACAAAGAAGTTATTAAAAGGCCTCAAGAGACCATAAGGTGAGGAAGACAAAGGAACATCAAGAGACAAAGGACTGGTAGCAGGCTGAGCAAGGCTTGTCCAGACTCCCAAGTTCTCCCCAGCACCATCCCAGTAGCTGGATAGTAATGTGAGTAGAATAGGAATGTTTTAGCTAGTCATGTTAGGGACTTGTGTTCCTTTAAACCTCTGGCTGAAATTATCTTGGCTTGTCTTTAACTTTGTAACTGCTAAGTAATGCCTGAAGGGCAGATTCTTTATGTAAGGGATATGTTTTGGCATTGTGTTTGCCTGCTTAGAATAAAAACCTTTCCTTCTAAAGATATCCTCTGTCCATGCTCTCTCTTCACGTGCCTTGCCAGTTTGTGCACACAGACAGAATTCCTTTCTCCCACAGAGGGTGGGAAAGAAAAGCCTTGAGTCTAGAGATTTGTTCCCCAGTAACATAGATCCCATCTCCTACCTGAGAGCAGGAGACAGCATCAAGTAAGAGAAATCTCTTCCCCTCACACATGTGCACACATAGATTTTCCCTTCTTTTTCACATTTGCTGTACTTGCAGGTGAACTTTCTTGTACCTCATCCCCTGAGCAACTACTGCACCCTACCCCCCCCCAGGGTCCTGCCTCATAGCCACACTGAGCTACATGTAGTTGTTGGGGTTGCACTATTCCTGAGGTATCAGGTGAGAATATTCTTCAAACCAACTTTGTCTCCAAAGGTCCAGGTGGATCCCACGGCTCAGAGTGCTGGAGGTCAGCTCCACGTAGTCCACCAGCTATAATCTCCCTTGGACAGGGATAACTAAGCCACAGTTGTCCATGAACTGCTTACTTGCTGGTTAGACCACTGCAATGCACTCTACATGGGGCTGCTCTTGAAGACAACTTGGAAGCTGTAGCTAGTGCAAAATTGAACAGCCAGTCATCCAGAAACCATGACAGTGGCTTTGAAGAAATTGCACTTGCTGCCAATACATTTTCCAGACTGAAAATAAGGTGCTGGTAATGACATTGAAAGTCTTAAACGGATTGGGACCTCAATACTTGAAGGAGAGCCTCTCACTATTTACTCCTGCCTAAAGTTGTATGTCTGCTGGAGAGGTTTTCTTCTGTGTCACATCAGTCAGGGCAATACGAGAGGTGGCTTTCTCTCTTATGGAAACCCAGTCATGGAAGAGAAGGCCACCAACATTGTTGTCATCCCACGTGAAAAACATGGTTGTTTACTAAAACCTTTGGAGCCTGATGTGTTTTACACAAGGCTGCATGTGTGCATAGTTTTAAACTATTTTAATCAGTTTAAATGTGTTTTCTTTTAACTTGTTAACTTGTTTAATATGCTTGTAGCCCCCTCCATTTTTTCCCTGCTTTATCTGTTTTAAATTGGTCAAGTCTATTTCATTGTACACTGCCCAGAGATCTTTAGTTATGGGGGGGGGGATGTAAAGATTTTCACAAACAGCCATAAGCAGACAAACACCCTCCCTCACTCTTTGCATTCCTGCACGAAAACTGGGAGTTGGAATATAATGCAAACTTTATATTGGGGCAGACAGCTGCAGCTGACAGGAGAAGACAATGGGTTAGGGAGTTCTGAAGCCTGGGAGCAGTCACTGAAAAGGCCCTGGTTTTCATCACGACCAAACATGCCTCTGAGGCCATTTCCGCACTAGCCTGTTATAGCGCGATGATTCCGCTTTCAACATCCTCTGGAATCCTGGGGTTTGCAAACCCCAGGATTCCAGAGGATGTTGAAAGTGGAATCATCGCGCTATAACAGGCTAGCGTGGAAATGGCCTGAGTGTGGTAGGATAAAGAGAAGGACCTCCTTTGGAGTTTTAGTTGCTTGTTGGTTCACTGATGCCCAATCCTGGGAATAAAGTGACCACACACATGACACTGGGATAAAGAAAGGCCTCTTTATTTGACCAAAACTATTTATAGAATGTTGTTCTTGAATTTGGCAAGAGGACCGATTCAACAAATCCAACTAGCGGAACATTAGTATGTAACAAAAGGGACAAATACAAAAAAAAAACAAGTTGTAGTTTGTCCCTTTTGTTACATACCAGTCCAGTTTTCAAGGAGAGTGTAGTAGCAGCTCCAGAAATTTCAGTTGGATTCATGGTATGTATAAGACTTATTGCCTATATAATGTTCTGCTATTTCAATTGGTTGGATTTTATATATGTGTGCTGTTCTTTTATTTAGTATTGACAATAATGTATTTGTTTTCAATACAGCTCCTGAAGGAGGCCAAAAATATATAAAGAGGACAAAATGCATTGGTTTTTTTTTTAAAGAATAAAATGTATTCCATCTACAAGCACACGGAGCTCAGTCTCCTTCTCCTTTGCTGATTCAGACACATGCGTTCCAGTTTTCATTCCTGCTCCTGCCAGAGGAGGAAAGCCACCTAATGCAGGTTCAATTGGAGCCAAGTGTTCCTCTCTTGACTACCTCCTCAGCTTCCCTTGGGCAACACACCTGGGCCCCATGGGCAATCTGTTGGATAGAAATGTTGTGACGTTTGCCCTAGTCAAAAATACATTTGATGAGCATGTTGGATACACCTGGGGAATGACTTGGCAAGTCATGATGTAATCCCTAGGGGACAGTAAGGCTGAGTCATGGTAATGTGAAATCATGGCAAGGAGTTGCATCAGCCATTGTCCCTAGCTGATGAGCTATCAGCAGGTGTGTATAAAAGAGGGGAGCTCAGACTGGTTCTTTCTCTGACTTCTGACTCTATGACACCGAACCTCTGTCCGAGCGAACCTCTGCCTGATGTATCCGTGATGCTGAACCTATGACTGATTGTACAGATGTGTATATATTGGAACTTGAAGATTAAAAGCCTCCAGGTATTTTTTGGATGACAACTCTGTGTGTTAGAGTTACTAACCAGTGGGTAGAGTGGGGTCAGAGCTGATGCTGTAAGTTACACTCTGCTGCTGATCACGCTTGTTGCTGTTTTGAAACTCTGCTGTATGTTTAATGCTTGCCTCTGGGACACGTTTTGTTCAGAGAGTGGTGGTTCCAGGCAGAATTTTGTACTAGGTGCTGTAAAATTGACCTCCTGACACAATCCAAATTTTCTGAGTTGCTCCCCACCTGCCCTTACTTAGAAGGCAAACCAGTTGGGTTCCCACCGAAGTCCCAGGCCCCTCCAGATGAAAAGCCCAAAGCCTGGGTTATCCTCAAGGGAAGCCTCTTCCCTTCCCCTCGAGTCTCAGGATGTTGAAGAGGAGGTTTAGAAGCCCCACCCTACACTCATATTGGTGCCAATGGTGTACACCGGAGCCTTGTCCTCTCTCCCCACAACCGCCACTGGCCAAATAAGTACCAATTTGTTGACGCCACCCAAAGCCAGTTCCTCTTATCCACTGGGCTACAGTATGGAGTAGGAGAAAAAATCTCATTAACAAGGTGGGAAAAAATTCTTACCCGGCCCTGAAACAACCTAATTTACACATTGTACCAAGGGCAGGCAGGTGGGTCATGCTGCTCAGTGAAATGTGGCCACGTGTAGGGAGAGCCAGGCTGAAATACCCCTGCTCCACATCCCCGGTTACACGACCTGGCCCAGTGCATGTGCACCAGCTGCTAAGGATGATGGTCTCTCCCAGGGAGGGCATCAAGTCCCACTTGCCCCTGCAGCACCAGGATGCGAGGGGCCAGGTAAGCATAATTTTACATAGTTTGGTTAAATGTACTTGTCAGTTTGCTTTATATTATACTGAATTCTTGTGTTTTATCTGGATAATTTGTTTTGTAACGTTTATTCCTTCCTTCCCTTTGTGTTTATGGGTGTATATTTTAGATTGTACTTCTTTGGCAGGACCTATGTTTTTGGTTGATTTACTTGTACAGCACCATGTACATAGATGGTGCTATATAAATCATCATCATCATCGTCATCATCATCTTGCTGAAGATCTCAAAAACCAGAACCATTTCCACACTAGACTGTTATAGTACTATTATTCCACTTTCAACATCCTATGGAATCCTGGGGTTTGCAGTTTAGGGAGGGGCCTATGTTGAAAGTGGAATAATAGCGCTATGACAGTCTAGTGTGGAAATGGCCCAGGTATGCTTATACGGGACAATATGGTCTCTCAGAAAGCATGGACAGAGGCGATGACAAGACTTAGTCTGGGCTCTAACTTCTGCATAGATACTCTGACTGGAATCCTTTAGGTGACTCTCTCCAGAGAAGGAGTCTATTATGCCAATGAATTTTGCACTTTCCTGTGGGGCACAATTTTCCCACCTCTGGTTTACACAGTTAGAGACTATATGTGGGAAACAGATAAAGAACATCCTCATGCTATGCCATAGACACCATCACTGATATAATAAAAGTCTTGCATAACTGTAACTCCATCCTAAAGAGTTGGGAGCACAGTCCATTTTGGACGGCTCTGAGCCAAAAGCAAGGGCAAGGAACAGTGCTCACCATCCCAAGAAAAATGTTTTGCAAGGAGAACAATGCAAGGATGCCCATTACTCAATACAGAAAAAGGGTAGTGTAGTGGTATAAGTGGGACAAGGACTCCAGGAGACCAGGGTTTTGACCTCTGCTTAACTATCAAAACCCACTGGTATGTGACCTTGGCCAAGTCATACTCTCTGTCACCGAATAAAGCAATAGCAACCCCCTTGTGAACAAAAATTGCCAAAAAAGTCCTATTATAGGTTCACCTTGGGGTCACCATAAGGCACATAATAAGAGAAGAAAACAAGGAGGCTATGTCCTAGGAAACCCCTGATCCCAACAGAGATTCACAAAGGCCTGCTACACTGGCATCTTGAGATTCATTACGTGGCTTTCGTACACCATACTTATGTCTTTAATTACGTCCCTTTGTGGCTGTAGCATTGTTGAGATGCACCACCAGTTGCAGCACAACACTGATCTGACAGTCCTGCCCCCAAATTTCTTCAGCCCTCAGGATCCATAGAACAACCTTCGGAAGCCTCTTCTTAAGCATGGATTTTGCAACCTTGATTATGGAAGCAAACTCCATCCACAGAATATATTCCCTGTCCTCACACGGCTATTGCATTTGTCTCTTTTTCATGCTTCCTTCTCTCTTCCCCATCAACATTTAGATTGGAAATGGCTTTTTCTATGGTACAGACGCATCACTAATCAAACCAGTGGGTGCAAATCTGTCAAGTGCTCTGAATAAGAGTCTAACAGTACAATCTTCTGCCCTGAGGAGAATTTAATGGTACTTTCAGATAAGCATTCTTAGAGCTGCAGTCTAACTCCCTTGCCAGGGTTGGACTGGAAACTGCATTGGTTGAGCAGAGTGAATAAGGAGAGCTGAATTTAGCTTGCAAGGGGGAAAAAATTGCTATAGATTTCAAAGGTGCTGATACCACTAGCAATCAGTACTGATTCCTTGTGTGCTTGCTTCTGTGCCCACTGCTGGTACTTGTTTCAACCTGATAATTTTGAACACTAAGAAATGGGGATTCACAAAGATATTCATTCTGCATGTGGTCACAATCAACAATTTGAGCACCTTTAACCAGTTTCCAAACTCCACAATGAACCCCAACTAGCTTGGAATTCCACCACTGCTTTTACTCTCGACACCTCTTAGGGTGCACCTTTGCAATATTCTCCAAGCCAGCATAAAACACACCATATACTGCACTTGCACAAAACAGTTAAGAGAAAAGTTGTTAGTTTAATATTCCATGTTCAGATGCAGCTCCCAGAAAATTAAAATTCGAAAAACCATTGAGAGGTACATTTCATTTCTATCAGTAAAAAGTAAAACAACGCATACATTTGATCAAGGACGTTCTGATGCACGATGAAACTATGGTTTTTAAAAATGTAGATATTGCCTATAAACTGTGCTTTTTAAAAATTTGTGTAATCCTGAAGAATTGTTTCCCAGTAACACAGGCTTTCATTTTTACCAATCAGCTGAATTGTGCTTCTGTGTTTAGCAAGTTATAAAAGGGATTCCTTTGGATGGGTGAGGGGTGGAATCTATGTTCCCCCTGCTTGCCTACGCTGCCTTAGTTGGGAGAGATCAAGAAATAGGAGTGGAGAACATTTGGGCCATCAGACATTCTTGTTTTTTAACTCTCATCATCTTTCACCATTGCCTATATCGGCTGGAGCTGACTGGAAATTCAGTCCAAGGAGGGCCAAGATGCTAGAGTGTAACTTTACACACACAGAGTGATGCAGCAGTTGCACAATGCCATCTCCTTAATGAATTGTAATGTTGTGCAACCAAATAAACATGTGCGTCTGTATTTGTAATGCACATCCATATGCAACAGTGGATAGAGTGCAATCATGCACAGTGGCACCGTATGTATAACTACACTCCCACAACCTTCAACTGGACATGACAGCTCCACATCAGACAAAAAATGGTCAACCACTTCTGTAGGAAACTTGGAGATCCACAAGTTAACCAACCGCATCCCATCCAATACCTGTAAGTCCATGCTTTACACAAACCTACAATAAGCAAAGGAAGGAGCCCTTGCGTGGCACTGTAAATCTTTATTTCATTCTGGGCTTGTATACAACACCAGAAGCTTTCAAAAAATTTCTTCTGACAGGAAAGATTGCAAGAGCTTTTATGCATTCTTCATCAGCTTTGCAGATGGCTGAACTCCTTCATTTGCTGAGAGGTATTTCTTACAAAAGCACTGAATTTTGCACAAAGCATTTTTGCACAAAAAGTGTTTCATGCAAAATCCTCCCTTTTGTACAAAACTGAATTATTTTCCCCACAAAACTGAATAAAATAAAAAAAAACACATTGGTCTTTTCAGCCTTGCAAGGAGGTAAAAATCTCTGAGATGCTGACAGTTTTTTGTTGTTGGATTTTTTGTTGTTGTTGTTTTGAGAAGGTTCTTAATATGTCAAGATGGTTTTCATCCCTGAGGACGGAAAAAGCCGTATATCTTCTTGGCCTTGGAGAGTAGGTCACTCATTGACTTGGCGACAGGGCAGACAACAGTCTCCTGCTCCTACTCTGCCTGCCCCCACTGCGAGGCAACTAAGTGCCACATTGATCGTAGTATAAGACTGGCTGCTGGAGATGTTTCCCACCACCACCCCTCCAGTAGCATGCTGTACTCCTGCTAGACCTGAACTCAACAGGGAAATCTGTTATCCAGCAATCTGGCTCCATATGGAGACAGCAGCTCCTATATGTAGGAACATATATCCAAATGTATGAACAATTCATTACATGAAATTCATGTATGAAAAATTTATTGTGACTTTATTCTATGTGTTCTGTCCAAATTGTACAATCTAAGACAGGGCAGATCTAAAATCATTTTTTGGACACAGATGTTAACTCAGAAGGATGCCATGACTTGGGTCTTCCATAAACAGTACTGTGGTGCAACCCTAGGCATGTCTATTCAGAGGCAATTTCAACTGTGCCCAACAGGGTTTTGTCCTATGCGTATAAGACTGTCTTATGCTACAAATGGAAATGCAGAAGAATTATGGATTTCGGAACAAAAGGGTAAGGCTGGTGAGTCTGTTGGAGATTCTCTCTTAGCATGCTCAGGGCTACGTCATCAATTATACTACAACTTTGATAGAATTTGCAGCCTGTGGTCAGCATGAAATCTCTTACTGTCCATTTTTTCCCCAAGCAAAACTAGAAGAGGAGCATGGCAAGATGTGCATGTGGGTGTTCAGGTACGCAGGGATTCACATGGGCAGTCTTTTCTTCTAGGAAAGACACCTCTTAACTGTTTTTCTGCCTCTTGTTGAGGCAGAGGCAATTTATTATTCAACAAGAGGCAACAACCCTGATTCTGGCCCCAGGTCTCTTGAATCCCTACAGTGCTGTCATGCTCCAAGATCTCTCTCTTCAAATTGCTCCTCCAAGCATACTGGCAAATCTTTGACTTAGTCCCCAAGCTATCATCTCCAGGATCCAATTGGTTCCTAACTTACATCCTATTACTTCTGGCAACCTCCTTGTTCTCCTTCTATAAGCTGGTGAAGACCATTTTGTTTTAGCAGGCTTGATCACTTAGGGTATTTCTTGGGGGAATGGGCCTTGCATAATATTCCATATTTTCTATTGGCTACTTTCTTTTGAATAGTTTATGTTTTTAAGGAGTTTTAATTCACTGATAGTTTAATTACATTTAAAACTTTTGCACGCTGTGATTTTTTTTAAGGTGTGTTGAACTGTTGCAAGCCACCTAGAGTGCCAAAATGGAGAAAAAATGGGATACAAATAATAGTAAGAAGATGTAGGGGTAGTAGCAGCAGTAGGACTGAATTCCCCCCACCTACAGCCCCCATTAATTCTGAATACCCATTCCAGTAGGCTTTCCAGCCCTCCTGAGCAGTCTTCAGGTTTACTGGGGATTTATAAGAACCGAAGTTTGCCAGTCCTGATTAAGTACACAAGAGGATCCTGACCCACGGTATTCAAATTTTTACTCATCTGTTGACATGTCCAGTCACCTGAACACACTTACATTATATACTTTTTGGGATACGGACTTATCTTTCACCTATAAAAAGACTATACTGACTGATGGTGTTATTTCCCTGAATGACTCTTCCGTCTCACACAGTGCTATAATTATAACTGTGTAAGCAATTTCTGTATCACTTCCCACATCCAGTGACATCCTTCAGCCATGTGCAATTTTCCTTCATCTGAATGAAGCCTTCCCAATACACTGAACTATATAAGCCATCATCCTTAGCTATGCATCAATGGCTGTGGTGGCTGAGATGATGGGAGCTTTAGTTCAGTACACAGAAGGCATCAGGCTGGTCAATGCTGATATGTTTCTCCTTTGGCATGAAGAGGGATTCAAGTATTTTGGGAAAAACACAAACAGCTTCTGTGAATCTGACAATAGTTTGCTTCAGAGTTTTCCACCTCAGCTTGCCTTCCCCTTTCTGCTCTCCTGCATTTATGTCTCTCTCTCTCTCTCTCTCTCTCTCTCTCTCTCTCTGCCTAGGCAAAGATTTTTCAGAGGATGTCTGATCCTGCAATGGCCTACACCACAAGAAGTTCCAAAGCAATGGCAACTCAGGATGATGTATGGGCTGCAGAAATCACATGTTGTCCAACCATCAGGAGGTCTTCCAGAATCAACTTTTGGTGTAGGCATACCTGCCTTTCCAGGCAAATGCCAGTAAATGAAAGAGCATATATTTTGCACCAGTAATTCATGGGCTCCAGAATGTCAGCAGAAGCTCTTCCCTGCCCCCACAAACACACACTCAGGGCCTTTCTGCACTACACTGTTATAGTGCTATTATTCCACTTTCAATATCCTATGGAATCCTGGGGTTTGTAGTTTACTGAAGCCAGAGAGCTCTCTGGCTGCGAATTCTCAATGCCCCTCCCTAAACTGCAAACCCCAGGATTCCACAAGATGTTGAAAGTGGAATAATAGCACTATAACAGTGTACAGTGGAAAGGCCCTGAGATTTTCTGTATCCAACCCCGACTCTGGCATTCTAGACTTGGAAAACTCAGGAAACAGTGAGGTCTAAAGACATGCATAATGCAAGCTGCATCCTTAAAACCCATGCCAGTCAGTTACATTACACAGGAGAAGGAATATAAGATCAAGAAAGATACCATAACATGCTATACCTCCCAAAGAAACAATGCTGATGGAGAGACTGGTTGTTGATTTGGGGTTATTTGCAGCTGTAGGCACTTGGCAGTTTACTGAGAGGGCACATGTGGAATTTACTACTGTTCCACTTGGTACTTAAAGAGTAGCATTTTCATCTGATGGTACATTTCCTCCCCAACTCCTAACCTAAAGTGGCAGCAAAAGATGTTTCATGTCAGTGAAAAGCATCCCCCTTTTAAAAGGAAAAAAAAAGATGAATAATACACAATGCTAGACTAATGACCTCATCTACACAATCAAGGATGCTTGCTGTCAGCAATCGTATGAAATAAGTGGGAAGAGGGAAACAAAATTTTTGGAGCTTCAAGGGTACCAGAAAGAGCTTCAAATCAATGAGTTGGCTGCCCTGGGTTGTCACAGATTCATCTTTTCAATTACAATTACATATGTCCATTCCATAGATGTCCAAAATATTAAAGGCTAGGGAACACTAAGCCAAGTAAAGGTATGTGTTTGAGTCAGTAAAATAAATTTGCCTATATCTTTGCATATAAAAAACAATCATTTTAAAGGAAGAGGCCTACAGTACTTCAATTTCTATTAATGGATGCATGATTCATAGTATACATTATCTTAGAAGAGGCATTCCCCTATCCTCTTCAACAGAACAGGGAATGCCTCTTTTCTGTTGGTACTTGCTTATACAAGACCCTGTATTCAAAACAAACTTAAACTTGTTCTGGAATACCCTCGGCTTAGAAGCGTCATTCCAGCACCAAGTCAAAACATGGCTTTTTATTAGAGTTCTTGAGTCTCAACTGATTTTATCCCATTTACACCTGTGCTATGTCAGCACTATTTTAAATGGTTTTAACTTGCTTTAAACAGTCTGGTTTTAAGCAGCAGATGATTTAGTAAATCTAAAACTTTTTAAAATTACTATTAGTACTACTATTATACAGTTATTATTATTGTTATACATTGCTAAATTGTTACTGTCTTCAACTGATTTTACTGAATGGTGCTCTGAAATCTTGGCATATAGGATGTAATGGTTTGAGAGTTGGACCACAACTCTAGAGACCAGAGTTTAATTTTCTGCTTTGTCACAGAAACCCATTGGATGACTTCAGGCATATCACACACTCTCGGCCCCAGATAACTCTGTGATAGGGTTGCCTTAGGGTAGCCGTAGGTCCAAAACTACTTGAAGGCACAAAACAACAACGAAGTATTTTAATAAATAAATTAATTAAAAAGAAATTTCTGTTTAAAATTTGCTGACTAGCTGAAATAATCAAAAATCTTTACTTAAACGCCACATTCCTATAATAGGGCTAGGCTACATGCTACTCCCAGCAGTTTTGGCCAGCACAGCCAATGATAAGAAGTGTTAGGAACAGAAGACCAACATCTGGAGGGTCATTATTTCTCATCTCTGCCCAACAAGATATTTGAAGAAAAAATAAGAGGGAAGTAAGTTCATGGGGAAGTCAGGGACATTATCTCAGTAATACAGTCAGCCCTCCACATCTGCACGTTTTACTTTCACAGATTTGCAAGTTTCTCCAACCCTTGTCCCCTATCTCAGGTGCTTCTTTTCCTGGGGAACCTCTCCTCTTGATGGCCTCCAATCAGGCCATGTCATCCTTTAAAAAAAAACACCTCTATAAGTTTTGAGATTGTTTTTTTCCCCCAAGAAGAATGGAAGATTAAAGTGATGGATATTATCCAAATGGAAAAACTGTCCAACTGAGAGGTAATTCAATTCAACAATTCGAAAAGCAACTGAATGAAATTTTTAGATGGGTGAAAGAGAAGTGAGATGAATGTACAGAACTGAATAAAGGATCGAAAGGGTAACACTTATATTAAGGCGAGAATATAGACTGAGTAGGAAAATTAAGGTAGATTACAATAACAAAAAGAGATTTCACACTAAGGAGGTTTAGAATAAGAAACAAAAAAAGAGATGGGGGAAACGCATAATAAGGAAGGCTAGAGGGAGGAGGAGGAAGTGACATAGAAAGAGAAGGGAGGGGGAAGGATAAATTGATGACAAAAATATATTGCCAATATATAATGTATTGTTAATATGGCGGGGGGACAGGATAGAGAGGGAGGGGTGAGGAGACGTTGAGTAAACAATATATTAGGGAGTATTTAATATTGTACAGAAAATAATAATAATAGTAAAATTATGTAAGAACAGTGTACAATATGTAATAATGTAAACAACGTGACACATAAAATTTAGTTTTTATGGAATTTTAATAAAAATATTTTTTTTAAAAAAACCCACCTCTGGTCCTCTTCCTCCTCCACCACCAGCAGCTGCCTGGCCAGCTGAGGATGGATCATAGCCCAATTTCTCAGCCCACAAACCCTCTCCTGATGTCCTGCACACACACAAGGAAAGGGATGGATGTGAGAGAGAGGAAGTATAAGGCCGCCACGGCAACCCACCCCCTTTCCCTCTCCTTTCTCGGATTTGGTTTGGACCCTGGGTGTCCGTTCTCCCCACCGTCCCTCCCCACCGTCCCTTTTCCACAAACATACATGCACATTTTGATATCTGTGATTTTTATACTTTTGCAGGGGTCCTGCACCTCTAACCCTAGTGAATGCGGAGGACTAACTGTACAACCATGCTTTGCATAGATCATGCCCCAAGTTCAGCCATTAGCATCTTCAACAATAGCTGGCAAAATCCCTCTCTGAAATCCTGGAAGAGGCACTGCCAGGCAGTGTAGACCATATTGAGTTAGATGGGCCAAATATCTGACTCAGTATAATAAAGCTGTATTCTATGTTGCTAAATCGTTGTGTGCCTTCAAGTCATTTCCAATTTATGGTGACCCACAGGGTTTTCTGGGGATGAGAGTGTGTGATATGTCCGTGGATTTATGTGGCCAAGAAGGGAATTGAACCCTGGTCTCCAGAGTTTCAGTCCAAAGCTCAACCCACTACACCGCCCTGCCTCTTCCCAAGTCTGTCTACAAATAATATTATTTTAAAGCTACTCGTTTTCCGAAGCTGATACCTCTGAAAACTTCCCTTCCATGCCATTGTCAGCCAAGGAACCTCTGCACAGTGCAAAGGATTCTGGGTGGTGCTGCAGAGCACATGGTCAATCAGAAGAGGGATGGGGTGGGTTGCATTCCATGCCACAACCAGAGCCTGGAAAACTTCCTTTGAGGAGACCCACCACCACCCCCAGCATGGCAACTAGGAAAATCTGGGAGCTGGAGTCCAGAAAAGAACAGAACTTTTTTCAAGCTACAGCTATAATACATGATACTTTCCACTGGGACTGAGCAAAACTGTAAAAGATTTTTCAGAGATGCTTGTACAGCACTGCCGGGTCTCCTCACCAAGGAACCCCCCATTTCCATCCAGGTTTTAGCAGAAAGCAGACTGCACCACTTGTACTCACAGCATCCCGGTCCTTGTGGTTCTAGATTACAGTCAGCCCTCCACATTTGCAAATTTCACTTTTGTGGATTTGATTATTCACAGATTATTTGCTGTCACCTCTGCTGCTTCCCTAGGCCATTTTTAATAGGGACTGCAAGCCTCATGAGTCTAAGAAACTGCAAATAAGGCTTGTAATTCACTATTAAAAATGGTGTGGGGCAGGACTAGAGGTGGTAGTAAGCCCCACCAGCCACCAATTCTGCCTTGTGAAGGAACTCTGGTGCCTCAAAGGAATCCACAGTGGGTTGAATATGGTGATCATACTTTCTTGTGCGTTAAATATGGTTTGGGAGGGCCTAGAGTTATTCACGGTTTTCCACTTTCACAGGGGTCCTGTGCCCCTAACTCTGGCAAATATGGAGGGATGACTGTATGCTCTTCTTCCTTGCCCTCTGCAATGTTGTCTCCTACTCTGTACATACAGTTATAGTGAGCTGCCCATCACACCATCACATACATTGCTCCTATAGCCAAATAACACTCAAATAGCAGAAAAAACTCAGAGAGATGTTACCATGGCAATCAGAAGAATACTGTGGGTGTGCATGTAAAGAAAGCACTGCTGAAGTGTTTTAACCACACATTATACTCCATGAAATTATGTGTGAGAAAGGTGAAGCTACTTCCTCATCCCGGTAGGATCTGTCATAAACTCTACAACATGTTTCCACTCTGTCCCAAAAGACACCCAGAACTAGGCACAGTGCCATCTAGTGATTAAACTATATAATGGCAATATCCATGTACCCTCCATGTATGTGCCACACACAGTAAATTGTGACACTGAGTCCAAAACTGATCTTTAGGAGAGTCTAAGCTTTTAAGAGAAAAAGTAAAAGTGTCTGACTTCATACATATGAGGACAGAAAGATCATGCCTACTGAATGTTGAGGAATTAGCATAGGTCCTATTATGGCTCCAAATCAGGAACCTCCTACCCAGTTTCTCACTATCCTACCCTGCAGCTCCTAAAGTCAGCCCAGCACACACAGCCTGACCAAGACCATGTAACCCCACTCTATCAAATATTCCATTAGTTTTTTTAAACCACATTTCAAATCTTGCAATCAGATAAGCAGTATTAGAGCTCCAACAAATGCTCCCTGTGAACACTTTTTACATGAATAAGTGGGTTTCAGGAGAAGTGCTGAAGCGTTTTCAAAAAGATACCTCATGCTCCCTCTGTATCTTTCAGTCCCTCTTCTTCCAAACACAACCAACCACATTTGTCTATGTGACCAACTTCCCAAGGGCAAAACAACATCTAAGCTTCTAGTGGAGACACTGAAATGACATTTGGTGCTAGATTACAATATTGATCAGATTCTAACTTTCTGCTCTCCCTCTGCCAATTGCCTGGATTTTATTTCAAGTGACTCCCACTGGTTACTGGAAAAGAAGTGCAAAAGACTATAATTGTGATAGTAGAGAGCACTGGAAGTCCAGTGATAATGTAGATAGATGGTCCTTTATATGTCAAATGTCAGGGAGACAACCTTTGTGCTTTGGGCTTGGATAGAGAAAAGCCACACACAAGGTACGGGAACTTATCAAGACTTCCTTCAGGATTCCAGAAGAGTGTGCCATCGGCACACCTGCTGGGCTTTGGATTCTTTCATCTCCTGCCAGTGATTCTGTTCTTCCTCTCCACTACTGTTCTGACCCATGGAAAGCCAGCCAATCATCTCCTTGCGCTTTATGCTCCGGCGGTTGTAGATGGAGATCATCAGCGTGACATCCGAGAGCTGGAACAAGGCGACCTGGAAAACGAAAGTCTCTTTGTAGACAGGATTGGGTTGTCCTCGGCGGATGGATGTCTTGCAGCGGGACATCTCCTGGCCAACTGAGTTGAGAAGGCAGAGCTTTCCATAGGTGTCTGCAGGAGAAATGAAAATGTTTTTTAAAATGGAAAAATGTTCTCATTTTAATCAAGAAAACACATTATACAGATGATTGCTAAGAAGAGCCTTGGAACAGTTGTTTTTATGTAGTTTTAACATAATGCCTAACCCTAACCCACCACGGATACTATCTTAGACTAATTAGAAGAATGGCATGATAAAAATTTGGAAAAAGTTCAACAGAATGTTTATATTTTTGGAAATATATTGTGATATTCTTATGACTTTAACCCAGTGGGATTTGTGGCTACATGACATGAGCTACAACTTTTAGTTTCCTTACAAACATACACATCTCCTCCTCCACCCCTACTAGTGTGTTACCTAATATATAAAAGTCAAAGTTTGTCTGTTTGTCCATGTCAGGCAGAGAAGACCTCATATGATTGGCTGTATCAGGTGAGAAGACCTCATATGGTTGGCTGCCTGAGAAGATTCTATGGAATCCTGGGGCTTGCAGTTTAGGGAGGAACCTTTAGAATTATCAACCAGAAAGCTCTTGGGTCTGGCCAGTTGCTGTGGAGACGACGAGGCCTAGCAGCAAGGAGGAGGGCGGTTTCCCTCAGAAACCGAACCTCTGTATGTTAACAACTCTGAATACAGATTGAATTGGGGAATATGGGGAAAAGTTACACATACAGGACAAGGCAGTTTGAGGAACTAGAGACACAGGATCTCAAATCTTTTTAACAAGTATTACCTAAGAGAAAATAAAATCCGAGGCAACATCGGGTATATACGCTAGTATTCTTATGAATTTAACCCAGTGGGATTTGTAGCTATATGACATGAGCTACAACCTTTAGTCTCCTTACAAACATATGCATCTCTTCCTCCACCCCTCCTAGTATGTTATTTTATTTAATTTGTTCTGCTTGAGAAAGAAAGACATGGCTAAAGATATTTACACAGCTCAGAATGAAGGAGATGCTGCTTTTCTTCATCTCATTCTATGTCCACTCAAGTGCCATGAATCAGGATGTGTCTACTGGCATATTACAGTAGTCTTCCCCAATCTGATGCCCTTCAGATGTGCTGGACTACATTCCCAGAATCCCCCATGAGGCAGTCCAACACATGTGCAGGACAGAAAGCAGAAATTAGGCACTTTCATGCTTTATTTTGTGTATTGTATGCCTGTGTGCTGTGTGTAGGGGGGAAAAAAAGAAACAGTGTCATTTGGGAAATATCAATGCAACTGTAGTTTGCAATTTGCAATTTGTAGTTTGGGGAGGCACTAGAGCTCCCTGGCTGGAAATTTTCAATGCCCCTCTGTAAACTGCAGTTCCCAGGATTCCACAGGACGTTGCCATAGCAGTTAAAGTGGAATGTAGCACTATAATTGTGTAATGTGAATGGGCCCCTAGAAATTGATACCAACTGTAACAGATATAAAAACAGGGAGCCAGCATTTATGCTTGTTGTTACAAACAAGACATTTTGTCAAATAAGATTTTTTATTTGTAAAATTTTTGTGCCCAATATATTCATTAAGGGGATTATGAGAGCCTGAGCCACACACAAGCAGGAAAACACATGCTTATCCAACTTTGAAGCCACTTCAGCGTCCCTATAGAGAATCCTAAGGAAGCAATAAAGACGCAGAGTGAGGTGGGTGATGCTGCCTAAACACCTCAAAGGCATCAGAGCCCACACAGTCATGGAAGCCAAGCAGGGTTGGGCATGGTTATGACGTGGAACGGAGACCACCAGGGAATACCAGGCCAGTGCTACTGTACCTCCCCCTGATATCCATGGGGCCAACGATAATTTAACATTGCAAACACAGTCAGAGTTTAAGCCCCAATGAAGGTTTTTAACAACAGTACAACAAATAATGTATTTTAATTTGACACATATGCACTATACCAAAAGTTACAAGCATCCAGTACAATCAAGCCAGCGCAAACCTTGATTGCAGGGCTCTTCCGCCTCTGCTGCTCAGTTGTATTGCAACATTTGGATGCAAATCTTAAAGCCAAAAGGTACAGAACGGGTGGAAAAGCAGAACAGAAAGTCCATTATAAGGAATTTAATTCTTTTGTCCCTCCTAAATACTAACAACAACAAAAAATCACACTATCTTATTCAAAGTGAAAAGGACATACTCCTTAGCCTTTGTAATTTCACTTCCTCTTTTGTGACAGTTCTCCTTCTCCTTCTGAACAAAATCAACAAGGACAGTCCCTTCCTTAGGGTTTCCCTACCCATGTGGCCAAACCAATAATTCATAGGGGTTACATTATTTAAAGTAGTGGTCTCTGGACCAGTGCTAGTCTGCAGCTGTTGGCTGCTGTTTTCCAGAAAATAAACAACTGTAGTCGATGGACATAAATATGACACCAATCTTGGCACACTGAGGGAAAAAAGCCTGCTGATCCCCCACCCACATCAGATAGCCTAAGAAGAATTGTTACAGGAGATAGTTCAGAGAAAAGTGATGGCAAACCACCTCTAAGTATTCCTTGCCTAAGAAAATTCTAGGAAATTCATGGGTCCACCATAAATTAACAGGCAACTTGAAGGAACATACTTTACTATGAACTGGGTGACAGATACTCAAGGTTAAATTCTGAGTGAGAAACCTGGAAGAGGCATCCTGATAGACCATCATACTCTTCTTCTTCCTTGGATTTAAAATATTTCAGAAGGTGATGATGGCTGACTTTTGTCTCAAAGTGGCAAAACAGAAGCTAATGGCCAGAACTGTCTACAATTTAAGACCATGAGAAAATTGCTCCTGGATCAAATAAAAGCCTATCTAGTTCACCACTCTGTCCACATCATGGCAAACCAGATGCTAAAGGAAATTCTGCATGCAAGACCTGAGGACTCCATAACCCTTCTGCCTGTGATCTCCAGAAATTAGTTTGCAGAGCCATACTGCCTCTGATATTGCAAATAATCTATAGCCATCATGATTAGTAACCACTGCTCATTTGCTTAATATATCACAAGAACCTAGTTCCTCATGCTGTTGATTCTGCCAATTCACCTAGGGTGTGATCCATGCAAACAGAAAATA
Source organism: Iguana delicatissima (assembly GCA_948472985.1). Classification (NCBI taxonomy): domain Eukaryota; kingdom Metazoa; phylum Chordata; class Lepidosauria; order Squamata; family Iguanidae; genus Iguana; species Iguana delicatissima. The sequence goes on from CAOKZL010000011.1 coordinate 1,391,510, forward strand.
AATAGAATATAAATAGAGGAAGCTGTATGTGATAAACTAAGGAAATTGAATTTGCTTCAAAGGCTGAAATCTAAGCTCAGCTGACAAGAGTCATTAATCCATTTCACTATCAGTACTGTAGAAGGGCACCCACCCTTGTTTGTCAGGCTCCACCTACGGCATAAGGAAACTTTGCCAAAGCAAATAGAAAACGTAATGCCCTGTCTGATTCAACATCTTCCTGCCATTCTGAAACTGAACATTCTTTAGGTATCACACTGCTTCATCTTCCCCCCATGCATAAACAGCCTGCTGAGAATTTGATTTAACTTCTAATCTCCTTCCAGCTTCACCTGAAAAGCTGAGGTGTACAATATATACAGATCATTGCTTCAGGAATCAGAATATGCAGTAGGCCCCAAGAGCAAGAATCAACGGTCAAGTAGGAGGCAGTTCAAGCTTGGCATATCTCCACCGCAGGAGGGAAGAGCATACATTGACTCTATATACAGAAAGCCACCACATTAGGGAAAAATGGGATATAGGTAATAAAATAAAATAAATACTAAGTCGATACAAATACAAACACAAAACGCAATTCATGATCTATATGGAATACTAAATAGCTAAAAGATCATGCCAGCCTTAAAGGAATATTTGCTGCCAATATATTTCAATCTGAATTCAAGGTGCTTGGCACAACATTCAAAGCCCTAAACAACTTGCAATCTTGACAATGGAGGGAGGGCCTCTCTCTACATACATCTGCCTCATGACTGAGAAGTGCAGGAAAGAACCCCTTCTATGTCCCACCCGTGGCAGCAATGGGCCTAAGTGAGGACGAGGGAAAGAGTCTCCTCTGCTGTGGCACCCTGGTCATGAAATGCTCTCTCCTTGGAGGCCTGACCGGCACTGACATGGACTTCGTTCCATCCACGTCTTCATTCCGTTCAGGCCTTTGGGACTTAATGAATTCATTTCAAAGGGGAGATGCACCTCGTTTTACACTGTTTTAACCACTTTCAGCTGCTTTAATCTATTAATTCTTTAAGACAGCCTTAGTCTGTTCAACTTACGTTTTGCTGTTCTTTAATTACTTAGATTGTTTTGAATTGCTTGGATTGATTTTATTTGTGTCCTGCCCTAAGATCCTGTAATATAAGGAAGAATTTAAATATTTTGATTAATTAACTGCATATTAATGTTACATGTTAATTACATATTACTTACAAATTAATGCAGGGCCTCATCTAGAGTACCGCATTCAGCCTGGGCACCTCATTTTAGAAAGGTTATAGACAAGTTGGAACAGGTTCAGAGAAGGGCAACAAGGATGATAGGGATGGAGGACAAAACATATGAGGAAAGGTTGAAGGAGCTGGGCTTGTTTAACTTGGTGAAGAGAAGATTGAGGTGACATGACTGTACTCTTTAAAAACCTCAAGGGCTATCGCAGGGAGTTACACAACTGTAGAATTCAACTGAACATCAGAAAGACTTTCTTGACAGTAAGAGTAGTTCAGCAATGGAACCAATTGCCTAGAGAGATGGTGGAGTCTCTTTTCTGGGTGTCTTCAAAAAGAGGCTGAACAACTACCTGCTGGGGTGCTTTAGCTGAAAATCCTGTACTGAGCAGGGAGTTCACGAAGCCTCTTCTGTGATTCTGTTTGCATTGTATTCTGAATACACTCACAATCTTATAAATATTACATATACAAAATGTATATAATGGAACATTACTGCAGGTTTGTTTCAACCTTTTCATCTATTGCAACAAATGACAAAAATTAACCTTCCTGGAAGGAAAAAGAAACTCTCTTTTTATTTGTTTCTGTTAGATTCCAAGCACGTTCCCTTTCTACAGATGGGGTGCAGTTAGCGAATCAGCTGCAACTAACAGAAGGGATCTCTGGTAACCCATGCCATTTGTACCTCAACAGACAGTGTCATCCAGGAAAAACCTCAAGGCTACATATATTTGGCTCTTTTTGCAGAAACTGCAAAAATCTCAGAAGAAGAAAAAAAAACAGTGTTCACTGTCGTCTTATGCTAAAGAAGAGAAAAACTTGCAGGGATTAAAAAATTCTCAACCGACTATCTCAATGTGTTAAGAGACAGCCTATTTTATCAAGTACTTTAGCAAGATTTCTTCATGTCATTACCATTAAGCAGTTGGGGACTCCAACATCAGTAGGATGGTGAATCTGCTCTTGGTTATAATCTAAACCAGCAATCTCCAAACTCTGGTCCTCCAGGTATTCTGGGACGTCAGTTCTGAGAAGCTCCAGCATGCTTGACCAACAGCCAGGAATTCTGAGATCTGAGGTCCAAAACATCTGGAGGATCAAAGTTTGGGAACTCTAAACTTTAAAGGAACTATTTCATGTCCAGAAAGGCTCAGCCCCTTGGACAGCACCTTTAAGTTCAAGCTGAAACCCACAGCAGATTCAAGCCCCACTGACACTGGAACCAACAGCTGTTACTGATCCTCACACAGGTCACTTCTTTGTTCCAAGCAGAAAGCAAGGCTGCAGCAGAACCACTGGTTAAAAGTACCTTAAACTCCCTAAGGAACTTCAGGAACCCACCTGGATCTATCAACCTCTTGGTGTGGACCATGAGCACTGGTCCAATATCCTTGCAAAGCCTAAGAGGGGGTTACAGGTTGAAACAGATCAGATTACAATCCATCTGTGATAACTAAACTATTTCTAGCTTTCCCCGCCCACAGACTATTGTTCCTTAAGCCAATATACAAAACCAAGCCCAATATATCCACCACCATTGTAAAGGGGGAAAATGCACCAGAAGTCCAGCTGATATAGTTCAAACTAGATTGTTTACTTTTATATTGATCACAGTCAAAAGAACAGGTTTCTCAATTGCTCTTAAAGACACTGAGAAAACATTTGGTTTATTGTAAAGATAAGTTGCTGCAAATGGAAGTCTGACATGCAAAGTCTGATGCGCTTCTAGTCCTGGGTGGACTTTGCCATGTTACGCATTTCTGATCATTCATTGTTCACATTAAGGATTAAATAAACACTCTGTTTATTTAAGAAGTTGGCACTTTTCTTAACCCAAATCCAGACAGCCACTCTTTAATTTGCGTGCTCCCTCACATATTATTGCTATTGTATTTGTTTAATGGGGCTAATGTGCTTCTGATATAATCATAATTATGCCGGGTTGTAATTATCATGTGAGATCATTTCTGCTTCTTCTAAGGAACTGTGAGGCTGTGAGGTTTGGTTTTGTCCTCTCTTCATTCACCAGAAGCTTCTTTTTTCTCCTAAATTAGTGATCTCATTACACCACTATGCCAGTTTCATTCTTTCTGTCATTTACACAGTGGGCACTCGGTATCCGCTAGGTTTGGTTCCAAGACCCTCTGTGAATACTAAAATCTGGGGATGCTCAAGTCCTGTTATATACAACTAGCATATATACCTGGCATTGCCTGGGATTTTATTTTCTTATAGGTAATACTTGTTAGAAATATTTGAGATCCTGTGTCTCTAATTTCCCAAACGATCTTGCCCAGTACCTGTAACTTTTCCCAATATTCCCCAATCCAATCTGTATTCAGTTATTAGTGTATAGAGGTGGATTCCTGAGGGAATACACTGCCCACCTCCTTGCTGCTAGGCCTCATCTCCATGACAACCGGTCTATTCAAGAACTCTCTGGCTGAGAATTCTAAAAGCCCCTCCCTAAACTGCAAACCTCAGGATTCCATAGAATCTTCTCAGGCAGCCAATCATATGAAGTCTTCGCCTGACACAGCCAATCATATGAGGTCTTCACTTGACACAAATAGACAAACTTTGACTTACAACATCTATTATATAAAAGTCAAAGTTGTACCTTACATAAAATGGCAAACAACTCAGACAAGTGCTAGGGAGAACATGAGGATCTGTGAAATGGTGGGAGGCTACAGCATGGTGTGCATACACACATCAGCACTGCGCCTGGAGAATGGCAAGATCAAGGTTTGCTTTTCGGATTTTTTAAAAAATATTTTCAAGCCATGATTGGTTGATTCCATGGGTGCAGAACCTCTGGATAAGGAAGGCCAACTGTATTTTGAACTTTCTTTCAAAATAAAATTCCAAGAACGTGCTTCAATGGCTTAATGCTCCCAATAATTTTCCACATATGAAGAATTTAGCAACACACTCACACAGCACACAAGTCACACACTCACACACACATTCAATCCAGACTTTATCTGAACCAATGAATAGTGAAAGAAGAATCCGTCTGCTCAAAAGAACCCATGAAGAGATGGCAGGGAATATGTTCAGCAGCAAGGGCTTCCTTACTGATGAGGAATGAAAAGCCCAACCCTGATGAGAGACATTTCTTTACAACTACAAGCTGTAGTGAAACAGGAGCGAGAGTTTTCTAGCCATGCCCTCTCCTTCATATATAAGCATTACTCTTCACACAGATTAGACTTTGACCAGTCTTATTCTCTCTCTCTCTCCTTCTCTCTAATCCTACCCCACAGGGATGATGGAAGAAGGGAACCAAGTATATCACACCCAGCTCTTTGGAAGAAAGTCAAAATAACAGTAACAAAATAATAATACCTTTGGGTTGGAACCCAAAACTAGATTGTGAGGCAAATAAAAGTGGATTGCACTAATCTATGCTTCTCTCTCTTGTGATTCCACCTTGGCTGCCCCCCCACACACACTTGCCCAAGAAACCAAAACAGAAAAGATGGGTTGGACTGAAGAGCAATAAAGAGAAAGTGGGAGAGAAAAAGAGAGAGGCAAAGGCCAAAAGGCCATTTCACATGAAGATGGACATCTTGAGCAACTCTCCTGCTCTCTACCTAATCTATCTCAGAGGATTATTGTGAGGATACAGTAGTGTGTTTTGGCGGGGGGGGAGTAAACCAATTACAAGTAGGGCTTATATAGCAGATTGGGGATAAAAGTTGGATATCTGCCCCATCCTCCAAGAAAAGGTTGAAAATGATTGGACCCAATCATTTTCAACGTTTTTTGGGGAGGGTGGGGCTCATATCCAATTTTATAATCATGCGCCAACACTACAGAACAAAGCATGATACGAGGGAACATGAAGCACAACACGAGAGAACATAAGGCATCATTCACCAAGGATGTGGACAATTAAGTTTAGCAAAACAATACAAAAAAAAAATGAACCTGAGAGCAGTTCTGACCCCTATTCCAAAAATTCCAGTCACCAATTACAGAGCCCCAAAGACTAATTGTCAGCAAAGACATTGTACCTGCACAATCTCTGCTGCCCTGTGATGAAAGCCCAGCAGATGATACAAACAGCCAACAGGGTCCCATCCAGTCCTACTGAACAACAGACTCTGGCCTCCCTTCTCATCTGTCTAAGCAATGAAGGTGAAGGTTGAACTCAATGGTGGCTGGTGGCTTCCCTTTCATTAGGTCAGTTAACACGTTCAGGTTTTAGTCTTATCCTTACAGGAGCTCTCAAGAAGCTGCATGCTACCCACAAAACTGATTTAGGACCTTAGAAGACCTGCGCCATTTCTGTACTAGACTGTTATAGTGCTATTATTCTATTTTCAACATCCTATGGAGTCCTGGGGTTTGCAGTTTAGGGAGAGGCCTTGAGGCAGTATAACAGTCTACTGCGGAAATCGCCCTGGTTTAAAGCTTGTACTAAAACCAGGAGAGCATTCGCTGCTCACTGACATGGGAAGCAACTGCTTCTACTAGCTGAGGTGCTACTATCAGCTGCTGAACCAACAGCAGCTATAGCAGACCTTACCCAGAACCAGATATGGGACTAAATCAAACTATTGCTAACTGAATCAACTGCTGAATGGAAACTCAAGCTTTATGCAATTCCCATTAATTCAGTAGGTCTCCTCTAGCAGGGACCAGAAATTGGATTTAGGCTTTGAAATGCTTAGGGTCCCCTGCTGGTCCTAAAACGACAAGGGGCAAAAAGATTATGCATCACTGGAAGAATGTAAGACCAGGGTCCTAATATTCCCTCGTTCCTCCTGGGCCTGAAAACAGCCCTGGGAACTCAGCAGACACAGTCCCACATCTCAAGCCAGAAAAAATGACAACTGCCCTTCCGACAAGCTTTTTAAAAAAGATTTCTTTATTCTTGTGTGTACATTTTTCCCCTGTTGCTGGCTCTAGTCAAACAGGCTTCACCAGTTTTTCACAACCCCACCCCACAAAACCACTGTGTAACCCATTTGGACCAGAGGCAGAAGAGGGAGGAGGACAGCAGAAGTGTATCTAGCATAAACAGAACCTGCAGCAAGCGTGAAAGCTGCACCCCTACCTCCAGGGCTGCTTACTCCTTCTCCTCCATCACCACCACCGCCGCCACTTCTGGCACTGCTTTATGGCACCCCCTTGTTACCCTGTTTACTGGGGGTCCCAGGAGAGACACCTAAATAACCAAACTATAAAACACAATTTTGGGGAAAATTAGCTGGAGCACTCACTTAAGCTAGCGAGAGGCAGGGTAACTTAGCGAGATCTTGCAACCCAGCATCTACGGGGTCAGGTCAGTCAAGCAGTTAGACGGGTTTAAAGTAATCAAAATGATGTTTTATTGAATACAAACAAATATTAAAGACACCACAGTCACACAGCTAACTAAGAGATTAGAGGTTGAATTAAAGATAGAGACTTTCGGGGAAAAATGGGTGATACGACACCTGTCTCGTCCTCCTGGACCTCGGGAGAGAAGCCGGGGATGCAGAGAAGAAGCTCAGCTCGATTAGCTGAGGGGAGCTCACCAAGCAAGGCAGCAGCAAGGCGGGATGGAACTCAGGAGTGATCCGAGGAAGGTCTCGGAATCAGGGGTTTTTATAGGGTGAGTTGGGACTGCAGGCTATGCCTTACTCGAGGAGAACAATGAGTTTTGGGTGTGAGACAATGTCTCAGAAAGGTCACAACTTTGCATGATGGAATCAGAGCCAAATCAATAATAGTGTGGTCAGTATGCATATGCGCAGCGCTTACCAGTGGACAGCACAACCTTTGTCCAGTAGCCTGCTCGGGGCAGGAAGCCTTTGTTAGCATCACGCATATGTAATGAGGTGTTTGCCGGAGAGGCCCCTGAAGCGACGAACCGGCTATGTCTGGCCTGCCTGGGTGGAGAATGGAATGTCCAACAATTATGGGCCATGCCTGTTTGCGTGCTCGTCCGGTGGCCTCGCAAACCCGCGGAACGGGGTAGCAGGGGAAAGCCGAATTGTTTGATATCAAAATGATATCGGGTGCTATCTCCGGGTAGGCCTCCTCCAGCACTGGTGCCCAGGGACATGTACCCTACTTGCCCCACTCTAAGTATGCCTCTGGAGGGCAGACCACAGATGGAGGCCTTCTCTTCAAATTGCCTTTGACTGTCTGAAGAAAAGAAGCCTTTATTACATATGTAATGGACCAGTCCACATAAAAGGCCAAAGATCCCAGTGCCAGACTGCAGATTTCTCAATTCACGTCCCTTGCCCATCAAGCCAGGACGTTTTGCTCAAACTATCAAATAGCAGTGGACAACTTTTACGTACCCGGTGGCCTGTTAGCAGCCAGGTTCCGGAAGTGGCTTCCTTTGATCATCTCTACTGACAATCGCCCCGTTGTGGCATTGTAGGACAGCCCTACCAGCAGTTCTGGAACGCCTCCATGTGACAGGGACTGGTTGGAAGAAGCACTGTCACTGTGAGAGATGGCAGAGAGACTGATTTGGGAGCCTCCACTCTGTAGAGGATGGGGGGAGAAATGGGTGGAAAGGAAGGGAGAGGGGGAGAGAGAAGGACAGGGGAGAATAGTTAGCAGAATGAGTTCTTTTTTGTTTTTCATATAACGTAAGACTTAATAATGCAAAGTCCAGAGCTCTAGGACTACAATTCGCAGAACCCCCAAATCATGAGTGGAAAGTTAATTTGGGGGACTATAACCCCCAAAATTCCTCAGACTGCATGTATCAGATTGGTCTATTGCAACAAATACAAGGAATCTTGTAGCACCATAAAGACGATCAAGATTTATTTATTTATTTATTTATTTAAATGGAAAGGGCAACAAATGATAAATGTTGGAAGTGTCAAGAAAATAAAAGAACTTTCTACCACATGTGGTAGCTTTGTAACAGAGTGAAAAAACTTTGGGATCAGATCAACACGATAATAGCTGACATCTTCAACAGAAAATTTCCAATGAAATCAGAAATATATCTACTAAATATCCTGCGTGTCTTAGAAAATCAATAGTCAAACAACATAGTAAAATTCTACTTTGTATAATAATTTCTGCTACAACTATTTATGCTCAAAAATGGAAAGCAGATACATTACTAACAGAAGAAGAGTGGCTTTTAAAACTGTATGACTTACTAGACATGGACAAACTGACAATATTATTAAGTGAAGGGACTAGCAAAACACTAAACAGTTTTAGGAAAGACTGGAATATTTGATAAATTATTTGAAAAACAGATGGGGAAGCATGTCTAGACTAAGCACAGAAGGAATAGAAGACTGTCTGTGGAAAGAAAATAGATATTTTGTCTAAAACAAAGGTTAAGGCAACAACAGAAAAACATCTATAAGAAAAATTCTATTGTTTTGAACCATTCTAAATTGTTTTTCATGTAAGATGGATAAGGCAAACTGGTAATGAAGGTAATATAAAGAACTGTAATTTTGTTCTTTTATTTATTAAGATAAAGAATATAATAGTATACAATACTATATAACATATAATAGGATTTGGTTTTGTGATTTAATAATAATAACTTTTAAAAAGGTTTTATTTGACCTAAGCTTTTGTAGACCCTGCCCACTGGATTTGATGAAGTGGGCTGGAGTCCATGAAAGCTTATGCCCAATTAAATTGGTTAGCCTTTCAGGTGTCATATGATTCTTTATAGTCCAAAAAAAACATTCTTCAAGCTCTGGGAAAAGTAAACACTGACCTGCAAAGGTGTTCCACTTCACCCAACATAATAGTGCCCTGCAGCATCTTAAATATTGAACAACAGAGACTCTTGTGGAACATTAAACACTAACAAGTTTTACTTGGCAAACTCTTTCATGGAAGCAAGCTGCCATCCACAAAAGCTTGCCAAATCATAATGGTTAGTCTTTAAGGTGCCACATGAATGTTTTTTGGTGCAAAAGACTAACACAACTAAGTGTCCCTAACAAAATTAAAGCCTTAAAACACCCAAACCATTACACGCCAGATCCAGATTTGGCCAGTATCCTCTTGGTGTTTTACACATGAGTAAGTTCCATTATGCATGCAGTTGTACGTTTTGGGTAAGGTGTATTGTTGGTTGTTTTGTTCAATGTTGCGTAAGTGGAATTCCTCAAGTGTAGCTGTTGCAAATACAGTTGTTCATTCTTGGATGAATAGTGCATAGCTATTTCTCAGTGCCCTCCCCCATCACTTGATTCACTGGGATTGCAGTGCATTCACAAATACACAGCTGGTTACGCTACCAGAAGAGTGGTGTACAACAACCAACACTGAACTACATGAATGTAGATTTTTGTTTTTGCTGTGTGCCTTCAAGTCATTTCAGAATTATGCTGACCCTAAAGCAAACCTATCATGTGGTTTTCTTTGGGCTGAGAGTGTGTGATGTGCCCAAGGTCACCCAGTGGGTTTCTACACTATGCAAAACAATGTGGGAGTTCAGATTTTATTGGACACCAAATATCAGTTTAACTTCAAACCCAAAACCAGTATACCATAGTTAACAAAGTAAATGTGTTCATAGGCATGACTTATTTGACAGAAAATTCAGTTCCGGAGGTAGAAATAACATGGAAAGAATAGGGATAGGTTCCTACACATGCCCCTGAAAACCGCAGTTTAAGGTATTTTAGCAGAATTTATATTGAAAACTAACAAAACACAGCGCAAAATGAAACAACAAGTTATATCTAAGCAAAAATGTTTTGCACCTTCTTCCCTAATGCATCTAAGGATGGAGTTTTCTTTCACCAGCCTCCACTCTTCTTATGATTTCTATTTTGGAGACCAAACTAACAGATCTATGCTTTTTTAACCTACCGGGAAGAGCTGTGAAGCAGAACTATCTGCTATCCGCTGTCACCATACCCTATAGTCCCATTCTGTAGGATGTGCTATTTTTATAATTGCATATATTTATAACTGGAAAACATGATCAAAGGCATGCTGGCTGGAAGACTGCCAGGTCAAGCTGACCTTAGATATGGTCAGGTCATAAGTTGAGAGCGCACTTGGCAGGAAACTCAGACACTAATGGATCTATGCTAATCCATTCAATACCTCAAGCTCTGTGTACACCCAAAAACAATGGAAGGTAAAACTGCCCAGGTAAAGCAATAGGGATCATCCCTTGATCTCACCCTATGGAAATTTTCCCTATACCTCCTGCCCAAGAGACATTAAGAAATTGTCATGACTCCCATCAATGTTTTGTCACTTAGAGTTAAGGCAATCAGCCCAGTCTGGATTCCTTTGTCAGTTTCATGGGAAGCCCATTACAGTTTTGTCAACGCACCCCCCTCAGGGTATAATGAAACAAGAGTATAAAAACCCTAGCTTTGGCCCCAGCAAACTGTAATACACTGGATACAGTGTCCAGGCTGCTGTCCTCCTGTGCTACACTCAGACTCTGTCTGAGCCCCTCCACTTTGTCCTCCTGCTTCAAGACTGGTCACTATCACCCTTTTTACCACCAATCTCTCTCTATCCAGCCTTTCACACCTCGCTTTCCAATAGCCTTGTATGGTTGTTGGAGGGTCTGATTTCCTGTGTGTTTGTTAAACCCCCCAAAAAACACTTTGTTAACATTAACAGAAGTCCTCTCTGCAGTTAGTACTGGTATACATAGGTGAAAAGATCCTGCCATTACCTACACTCACAGGCCTCCTTTGAGCTACAATTCCCCAAATTCTAAGAAGATGTTGACATTGTGGGTGGACCCCAATGCCTCCCACCTTTTAGCATAACATCTCTCTTCTTTCTATTCTCCTGTGCAGGTTCTGTAAGGGAATCTGAAGGTGGCTGCTGTTTATCTTGCCTTTTGTAGGCAGGCACATGCAGCTGCAATCGGATCAGACAGAGTAGAATCCCATTCTTTCCTACTTCAAACTTTATTACACTTGGCCCTCCACATTTGCTAGGGTTAGGGACACAGGACCCTCACAAAAGTGAAAAATTTGCAAATAACAAAATTTGTGTGTCTGTCGGAAGGGGGCTGAGGCATGGGTGGGGAAAGTGGGCATCCAGGGTCTAAACCAGGTCAGGGAAAGGAGATGGTTGGCATGGTGATCCTGTACTTCCTCTCTCTTGCCCATCTCCTTCCTTGGGTGTGTGTGGGGCATGGGTATAGGGTTTGTGGTGCTGAGGATTTGGGCAGAGAGCCATCCTTAGCTGGCCAGTCAGAGACTAGTAGAGGAAGAGGAGGATCAGAGGTGGGTTTTTAAAGGGCTATGCAGCCTGACTGGAGCCACCAAGAGAGAAGGTTCCTCCAAAAAGAAGCACCTGAGGTGGGAGGGCAGGGGTTGGAGAAACTCGCAAATAATCAAATCCATGAATGTCAAACCCACAAATGTGGAGGGCTGACTGTACTGCTTACTGCACATGAGCTGCTGCAGCCTGACACTGTAAGTCTGTTTTTCTCTGGCCCTCCTTCATCATCCTCCCAATGCCCATACAGCGAAATAATCTTCCAGCCAGACAGAATAAGGAAGAAAAGAGGGATTAGGCAACCATAAAATGCTTTGTAAAAAAGAGCTCCTTTGTCAAAGGCTTTGTTAACTGAGGTATGCCTGTATTAAAGAATTGTGCCATATATGACATAGCTGAGCATCCTCACAAATTTACCTACCCCTTTTGGGCAGATGCCAATGACTTAGATTGGAAATACGTATCACATACATATACCTGGAACAAAAGGCCAACAACTGTTTTTTGCCTAGAAAAAAGCAGTATTTTGGAGAGAGTGAGTTGGGACAGAGATGTCATTTGGGGATGGAGGTGGGTTCTTAACCCACTCTCTGCTCAGAACTTTCTCTAAATCATCCCCTAGCTACTTCTAGTGGGAAGGGGATTCAAGGTTGTGTCTCCTCATCTGAAGCCCAACAAAATGGGTAGGGGGAGCATTCAGAGAAGTCACAACATTTGGAAAAGGTAAATGGTCAACCTAACAATGACCAGTGATTGCATTCAGATTTTGAAGCCAATGTTGTGAGTGGGCCCCTTTTCAACCCCAGTGAAAAATTCAGCAACAGGACATTTGGGGAATGTGCCTCAACTGAAAATGGACTTACACACAAGTTGGTTCTTGGCTCCAAAACCAGTGTCACCTTCATTTCCCCCTCCTGGTTGAGGTTGCTAAGAAAGAAGAGCTGTTCGCCCATCATCCTCTCCTTGATCATTTTGCGCACGGAGTAGAGGCGGAATCGGATGGCATAGCTGCTCAGCTCCTCAGTGGCTAATTTAGTAAAGGTCACTTTGTCCTTGAATGCTGGGCTGGGACCTCTCTGAACACTTGTCTTTCCCCTCTGTTTCTTACTGGGCATCAGGACCAGGTGCACCTGCCAAGTGTTCACTCCACTGCGATCCTTGTCTGGGATATCCTTTGCTTCCAGGACAGTCACCAGCAGCTTCTGGCTTGATGGCCTATAATCAAAGATGACATCTAGGTCTCCACACTTGGAAATGGGCTCACGAGGGCTAGGATGAGCTGGGAGCCCACTTGCTCCTTCATGTTCCTGTTACAAGAGAAAATAAAAAGTGAGAAGAAGAAAGCAGTAGTGAGGTATCTAGCCTAAACAGCACCTAGGGCAAGTGTGGAAGCTCTGCCCCTACTTTTTTTCCTTTACCCACATTCCTACATGCACGGCTTTTTTGAGCACACACACCCAGCATTGGTCCCAGTGCATGTAGCCTACTTGCCCCACCCTAGATACGCCCCTGGAAAGCAGATAGGACATTGGTAGGAAAAGCAAGCAAGAAAATTGCTGGAGCTCAGACACTGTGGAATGTTGTCATTCTGGCAGATAAGGAGAGGTCCAAAAAGTCTAGAACAGGGTCTTGAGGCGGGTAGGATGCATGCATTCTCTTACATGCACAGAGGCAAGGAGGATGCAGTCTGGGAAACCAGGTACAATCAGAAGGTTCAAAGGCAAAATAGGGAAGGGAAGAGCGTGTTGTGGTCTGAGAAGCAGGAAAGAATAGGTACAGGTGGCAAGAACTGGAAGGAAGCAGGGGTGGGAGATGGAGGAAGTTGAACAACTAAGAAACCCCCAGATGCCACACACCCAGCTTAAGGGCTGGAAGCTGTGGTGCTGTTAAGTAAGTGAAGGAATTGCAGGTGTGTGAGAAAATTCTTCAGTAATAGCTAATATGAGAGATATACAAGTATTAAGATAAGCAACATGTTTAGGGGCTGAACCCTAAATTCTCCTACTATTTAAAAAGAGATGTGAACATCGGTGAGCTCATTCCAGATCCTTCCGGATGTCCATCTTTAAATATCTGAAGGGATGTCACAAAGATGGCACAAGTTTGTTTTCTACTGTTCCAGAGACTAAGACATGAACCAGCAGATTCAAATTACAAGAAAAGAAATTCCTCTTAAACAATAAGAATTTTTTTTTGTTACTGTTAAGAGGTGCTTCAGAGGGTAGGGGGGCTCCCCATCCTCGGAGGTCTTTAAATAGAGGAGAAATGGCTATCTTTCAGGAGTTCTGTACCTGTGTAGCCCTAAGTGGCAGAGGGTTGGACTAGATGGCGCTTGCAGTCTCTTATAGCTGTTAAGATTTCTATGATTCTATTTTTCTATTCCTGCTTATTTTGCTTTTTTTTAAAAAATAAGAGCTTAAATTTCTGATCACTTTCCCTACAAGATATTTGCACAGACAAGTATTGCTATGTCATGAAAAGCATACAGTGGGAAGGCAGGCTGATTTCCGGCCAGCTGTGCTACCACCAGCATCTCTATTTTGGCTTCAATTTAAACTCAAAGTATAAACGCACACATCCTGCCTTCCCTTCAAGTTCTACATGAGCCTTTTCATGGCTAAGACATTACTTTAAATTGCCTTAAATATTTTCCTGCATGTTTTCTGATAAGCCATTCAGGTACGCCCATCTGCCTTTTTTGCAAAACATTTATGTGATGAAACAAATCCAAGGCTGAGAGGGAAAAAAGACAGACAGACAGACAGACAGACAGGTGATCTGTTTCCTGGGTGTGTATGTGTTTTCTGTTCAAAGGTGCGTTTTGATCTTGGACTAGAAAAGGTTGCTATAGAGACCACTCCTTTCTATTTAAACATGAGCACACTATAAAAGAACAGGATATTCAAGGGAACAGAGCAGGTCTGCACGACTTAAGTGTTTTACTGCTACTAGCATTTCTTTAACACCTTGTAATTAAAAAAATAAATCTGTCATTCTGTAGCTTGTAAGCTGTCTTGATCCTATTATTAATACGGCAAAACCAAGCAGAAGTACAGTTGGCCCTCTACATCTGTGTGCTTGACTTTCACAGATTTGATTATTTGCGAGTTTCTCCAACTCCTGCACCCCCTCAAGTGCTTCTTTTCTGGGGGAACTTTTCCTCTTAGCAGCTCTGATCAGGTTGTGCAACTCTTTAAAAACACACCTCTGGTGCTCTTCTTTCTCCATCAGCCACTGCTTGGCCAGCTAAGGAGAGAACATAGCTTGATTTCTCAGCACCACAAACCCTTTCCTGATGCCCCCACACACATCCAAGGGAGGAAATGGTTTACAGAAAGGAAGCACTGGGCCATCATGCCAATCCCCCCCTTTCCTGACCTGATTTGAACCCTGGGTACCCACTCTTGCCCCCATACCTCGGCCCCCTTCCCATGAGACATACACACATTTTGATATTTGTGATTTTTCCACTTTTGTAAGGGTCCTACACATTTGTTAGGCACCCTAACAAATGTGGAGAAAAAAGACTTGTGACCCACCCAGACAGACACAGCCTCCTCTCATGTACTGTGTCCTGCCAGTGGCTCATTAAAGCCCTCTTCCTTCCACAATTCCATCTCAGGTAGGCAATAAAACCAGGTGGGTACTGACACCCCATGGGTTGGGGGACCATTTATGACTGATGGGTTGCACTTTACTCTGATAGGACACAAGTTGGTCAAACATGTGGTATGCAGCATAATGAATTCAATTCAAGAAGGATATCGACAAGATGGAGTATGTCCAGAGGAGGGCGACCAAAATGGTGAAGGGCCTGGAAGCCATGCCCTATGAGGAGCGGCTTAGGGAGCTGGGCATGCTTAGTCTTCAGAAGAGAAGGTTAAGAGGGGACATGACGGCCATCTTTAAATATTTGAAGGGATATCATATTGAGGAGGGAGCCGGCTTGTTTTCCACTGCTCCAGAAACTAAGACAAGGAGCAATGGATTCAAGCTGCAGGAAACGAGATTCCACCTGAACCTCAGGAAGAACTTCCTGACAGTCAGAGCTGTCTGGCAGTGGAATATGCTGCCTTGGAGTGTGGTGGGGTCTCCTTCTTTGGAGAGTTTTAAGCAGAGGCTGGATGACCATCTGTCAGGAGTGCTTTGACGTGGGTTCCTGCACGGCAGGGGGCTGGACTAGGTGGCCCCTGTGGTCTCTTCCACCTTTACGATTCTGTGATTCTATGAAGCTGCCCTGAACAAACTAACAGCATAGTCATGAGAGAACGGGCAAATCGGAGAAAATTGGGAAAATTAACATTTTTTGGACTACTTCTCCCAGAACACCCCAGGCAGCCATGGCCACTGGGGGTGGTAACTGGGGGACTGAGATATGTAGGGCTAAACAGTACAGTTACAGAAGAACTGCCTTGTATCAGGTCAGATTTTTGGTCTATCTAGAACTAGAACTTATTATCTTCCTTGCATAAACAGCCCAAAATGAGTCTAATGTACTAATGCAGATGTTTGTGGGATATTTTCATTCCTTCTATGGGCTATGTCATAAACTCATATCTGAGAATCGATCTGAATAATTCTACTTGCATTTCTTAACCCTAATGCAAGATTTGGTAGCCCGCATGGTATAGTGGTTTGAGTATTTTACTATGACTTTGCAGACCAGTGTTTGATTACCCACTTGGCCAGGGAAATCCACTGGGTGACCTGGGTGCATCACACACTCTCAGAAAGACCCGTGATAGGTTGACCTTAAGGTAGCCATAAGTTGGAAATGTTTTGAAGGCACAGAGCAACAAATTGCACCCTCTCTCTCTCTCAATCTAGGCCTGTAGTTCTACTTCACAGGCATGTTGTGGGGATAAAGTAAGGAGAAAAAGCAGCCTGAAAGCTAACCTTTGTGCTACAACACCCAGAATCCTGCAGCCAGCACAGCCTAACACTCTCAGAATCCCACAGTGATGTCTAGCAGTCTATTTCTTCTGTGGCCAGTGTGTGATCAAACTTCTTAGGGAAATGGACAAATAGACTTACTGTTTTTGACCTATGCGTCATCTCTGTCTTTGTTCTAGCTCTCTCTTCCAGTAGCCCTGTTACTTACAAACAGCACCCCTACTACACACACATACTCCTGAAATCTCTCAGGTGCCAAGATTCTGTCTCCCAAGGAAAATGGCTGGCTCCCTATGCTCCGCAAAAAGCTGCCCAAGGCTGAGAGAACTGAGGAACTATATATTCAGCAGCAGCACAGGACTGGCTGTATGCAACTACCTGATTCGCCAGGACCAAGTCTATATTGTTGGTCGCAATGTAATTTAAAGAGAGAAAATGAGCTGCACAGAGTCCTCTCACTGTACAGCAGGAGCATAAAGCAGAACATGGAAAGTGCTCTATAAATCGCTCCAATGTTCCATCTCATGGGAGGGATGTGAAACTACAGTGAAGCTATAGCAATGCACCCCATATTCAAATGTGAACATCTGGAATCTGAGGCAGAAAGGAAGTAAAATGTAACCAAATTTCTTCTCCACCCACACATTTGCTTCTTCACATTTCCTCTGTACTTTCAACCAGCATTGGTCACCATGTCAGTGGAGCAGTGAATCAAACTCATAAGTTTTAGTTTGAATTTCAAAGGAGCTATTCATGACGCTGAAGACAGTTACATGATATGGTTCAGAACCCCGGACACACCTTCAGGTTTTACATTAAAACTCAGAGCCAATTTACCGCTCCAGTGACACCAGAAGCACCAGCCACCACTGTTTCCAACTGTGCACCATCTGAGTATAGAAGGCACTGCTATACTTCTAGTACACTAATATACTACTTTTACTATATTACTTTTACTATGTAACTTTTAGGTGCAAGTTTAGCTTCCAGCAAAGTGATCAGAACTGCATCATTTCAGCTGGCCTTTGGTCTGTAAAACTAGAACTCCTGGTAGGAAGAAAAGCAATTAACAAATACAATAGACGGAGGAAGGATGGATGGATGGATGATTTCGGCAGTGATTAGTTCCTTCATCCAGCAAGAGCAGGACCAGGCTCTGGAACCCAGAGGGCTGCACCAGCCAATTTTCAGCACCTCTGGAAGTCCAGAGACCTGAAGTTATTCTGTTGCAACTGGTATTTTGGTGACTGGAAGTGACATCACACCATTTCTGGTCATCTGTTGAGCTTATTGAAAGGGAATGGTTATTGTAATCAGAAGTAAGGTTTCAGGGAAGGGGAACCCTGAAAAACAGGACATTTAACTAACTTAGACATTCTTGACGTTATTGTAGCTGAAAAAAAATGGAGGTGCCGTGGGCGTGTGTAGGTCCCAAGGGCCACACAGCCCCCCACGGGCCACATGGTGCCTGTGAAATTCCCACCCATGAGCTAGAGAAATTGGTGGTGGAGAAAACAGAGCACCTGATTCTGAGTTTCAGACCTCTCAGCCCTAGCAATATCCCATTTTATTGTACAGGCTTATTTTTTCCCCATAGAAATACTTACTGTACTTGCCATGTGGAATATACTATTTACCAGGGCTGTGAATGCTGAACAATTCTCTCATGAAAGCAATGTTCTTTGCTTTAGTCCAACACGGGAAAGATGTCATAAACATGAGATTTAGTTGGATATGGCCTTCAGTACAATGCACTCCTGCTACCAGAACTGAATTTATGTGTGTGAGCTAGATGTAAGAAAAATGTAAGTAGGCAGAGGAAAGGCATATAAAAGGAGAAGGAGGGAGGAAGCCAATATCAATCTGACAAAGAAGGCAATTATAGGAATGGCCCTGAAATGGTATTTGTGGCTGCACTGCCAAAACGAAGTTTTTATTTCCGAACGGGTAGATATTTCAATGGAGTTCAGAGATGTTGGGGGTATTTTTAGAATGTCAGATTCAGTCTTTTATTTCAGCTACATGATGGAAGCTCTTCAGAGAAGACAGATCGAAATCCAGAGGAATGAATATCCTTAGGCTGAAATTTGTTAGGCTGAAATCCTTTGCTGCATTTGTTAAAACCTCAGTTCAAACATGCAGACATACCTGACCTAGCTAAGCCTCCTATACTGAAGCTCCTTTTCACAATGTCTTTTTATGCTTCTACTGCCCCTCTTTTCCTCCTCATCCTCTGTCTAGCTGGAAGTTTTATATTAACATCAGTACTGAGCAGAAGGGGAAGGAAGAACAGAGAAATCCAGATTTCTGCTGTTGGGTTGAGCTAGCACTTTTGGCAAAAAAACAATACAATAAAATGTGAGCTGGGAAAGAAAGGAATTATCTTCTAGCTGATCTTACTGTAGGGGTATATGCCTGCCTGTAACAGGCACGGTAAACGGCAGCTGCCTCCAGAATCCCTTTCTAAGCATGTTTGAACAGCAAAACATAAATGGGGAGAGCAGATAAACCTGCCTCACCAGCTAGGCCAGCATGTTAACAAAGGATAGATCTATAAGTTTGGCTACTTAAATGGAAATTGTAAGAAAAATGTTTTAAGTAGTAAACCCCAGGAACACACCAACTTCGTTAACCAAGGCACACCTGTGTTTTTCTGACAAAACTCAAGTTTCCTTGTCCACTTCCCTCTTCCACTTGTGGGCTTGGGTTTGCAAGGAGGTTTGTTGGTTGGTTAAACTGAACATTCAAACCAGGAAACTAGTTTAAAGCACTGTTTTGATCCTGGTTTGCAATCCAGACATTAAAAACTATGGCCATTTCTGCACGGGACTGTTATAGCACTATGATTCCACTTTCAACATCCTATGGAATCCTGGGGTTTGCAGTTTTGGGAAAGGCCAGCCGGCCCCTCCCGAAACTGCAAACCCCAGGATTCCATAGGATGTTGAAAGTGGAATCATAGCGCTATAACAGTCCCGTGCGGAAATGGCCTATGAGCCATGTCTTTAAACTAAGGGTTGGGAGAGTGTGGTCTCTCATGAGACATGCAGCCCATTTTCTCGGCCCCTGAAGCCTCACTGAAGACACTCCCCAACCCATTCATATTTTTTAAAAATGCCAAAATGGCCCCAGACCACCCAGAAATGTAAACCCACTCACATCCTGAAACCCCCAATGCATCAAAATCCTGAAAAATGGCTGAAATTGGCAATTTGATATTGTTTTAAATTAATGTCTTAAATGGTTTTAATTTTTGTTGTCAGTTTAATACTGTCTTAATCTCAACTTTTTTGAATGTTTTTAACCCTATGTGGTTTTATTTGTAATTTTGTTGATTAACTCACTGACCTATGGCTCTTCCCTACAGGAATAACATGGTGGTAGCATCAGAACTATGAAGGTTCTGTTAAGATTCAAGCTAAAAACTGGAGGAAAATGGAACTATCACAGTACGCAACATTCTTTTTGCTTGTTACATTGCATCTACTGGCAAAATTCTATGGAGATTTTTTTTTAATTTTATTTTTTGCAAGCTGGCATAATCCTTAATAACTGTCAACCAAGGAGATGGAAGAAGTATCTCCAGCTGCAGAATTTGTAAAGCTTTGAACATTCTCATTTCCCAATCTCCTTCACAGCAATCATATAATGCTTTTATCTCTAAATTCTGACAAGCAAAATTACTGCCTGAATCACATCTACAGAAGATACACACTCTGGCCCAGTAACAGGAACTCATATAGGACAGAAGGTTGGATTTTTGGGCTGGGATACCTGAACCCATCAGACTATCCCACCCCAACCCCTGTAGCAAAGTACTCACTGTTCCTCACTCAGTTCCTTACTTGTACAATGGAAGCAATACAACATCTGCAAGCTCCCAGAATCATAGAATCACAGAAGCATAGAGAATCATAGCGCTGGAAGAGACCACAATGGCCATTGAGTTCAACCCCCAGCCATGCAGGAACACACACTTAAAGCACTTCCAGCAAACGGCCATCCAGCCTCTGTTTAAAAACCTCCAAAGAAGGTGACTTCACCACACTCCAAGGCAGCATATTCCACTGCTGAACAGCTCTTACTGTCAGGAAGTTCTTCCTGATGTTTAGGTGAAGTCTCTTTTCCTGTTGTTTGACTCCACTGCTCCGTTTCCTAGTCTCTGGAGCAGCAGAAAACAAACTTGCTCCATCTTCAACATGACATCCCTTCAAATATTTAAACATGGTTACCATGTCACCTCTTAATCTTTTTTTCATCAGGCTAAACATACCTAGCTCCCTAAGCCACTCCTCACAGGGCATGGCTTCCAAGCCTTTCACCATTTTAGTCGGCCTCCTCCAGACACGTTCCAGCTTGTCAATATCCTTCCTGAACTGTGGTGCCCAGAACTGGACATAGTATTCCAGGTGAATGTTTAGACACATTTGACTACACTGTTTACCATAAAGAAGGGATTGTATTTGACAGGGCTCCTTGATGGCTTCCTACAAAGAACTATATTTTATAGTATTCGCTAGGAATAGGGCCACAACAATTAAACCAGTTTAAGACTATAGTGCAAACACATCCAAGTACTATTATACCCACATTCAGCTGCCTGAAACATTCAACAAAAGGTTTCAAACTATTCACGCCAATCTGGATTAATATGGTACCTGAAGAGATGTACTATTAAGATGTGTTCTATTAAACAACATCGCCCCTTAGGACACAGGTGCCTGGTTCCAAGGTGCCCCCATCTTCTGTGACATCAGAGAAGGGCAACCTAAGGAATTATGGACCTCCTTTCTACACAAGTCCTGTCAGGCCAATTCAGCAAAGAAGTCAAAGTGGAGCTTGCAAGTGTCAAGAGGTCAAAGGACAAAGTAGGAAAGGTGTGGCTCAAGTGAGCATGGAAGCTTCCAAGATGATTAGGGAAACAGGCTGTCTTCTTCGATTCAGCAAATGAACATACACACTGATGGCACTGTATTCATAACAACAGCAACAATGCAAAACATTCAAATATGGGCTCTCCACTGCCACCACTATGAACTACCTTGGAAGCGATCACTTGTGAACTGTCACATGAAATCTGCTCAGATGACACACATAGGCTTAAGGTGTGCAGTGGAACTCATTGAATAGCACAGATGTTCAAATGCTGCGATTCTCTTACATCAACATTAAGGGTATTAACTACTGAATGTAACATGGTAAACACAAAGGGAACCATCTTGGATAAGAGCTCATGGGATCAAAGCATATCATTATGCAAGAACAACTGTTCCATCTTACCTCTGGACTCCAGGCTGATGAGCTGTCAGTAGCATCATTCCCTTCGAATCCTTGATTGCTAAAGGCTGTCTCCATCTCTAAGCTCCCTTCCGTTTCTTGCCGGCTGAGGCTTGGCATTGTACTAACCTCCATCTCAGGGTCTTTGGGTTGCCCAGAGCCTCTGCTTTCTGATGCAGTTCTTGAATCAAATGATAGATGGTCATCTTCGTGATAAGAGAGGTTGTCTTGGTAACTCAGTTGGCTGAACCCATCCAGATCTAACATATTTCAAGCATAGAGGAAAAAAGATCATTTTTGGAAGGGGGATTACTATCAGCAATTGTGAAATGCACGTTTTAATCCACTGCAGACCCAGTTCTGGAAGTAATAATTGTGTGTGTGACAGACTTGCAAATTCCCAAGTACTGAAAGCATTATGTAAAGATGCCCAAAAACACTGCACAAAATGGGTCAAACAAGTTGCTTATTCAGAATCCTAGAGGCTTTTTCTTGTATGGTAACTAGTTGGTCCTATGTCAGTGGGGAAGTGAATCCACTCCAGGTTTTCGTGCAAATGTTAAAGAAGCTCTCCAGGAGTGCTGAACCCTATTTCCAAAAACTGGGTCAGCATTTTGGACGGCTCCTTTAAATTTCGGGTTGAAACACAGAGTTAGGCCTTCATCCCACCAATATGGAAACCATCAGCCCCCCCTACATATCCCCCTTTTTAGCTGTAAACCTTTATTTTGAAGTGCACATTTCAAAATATACAGTGCACACAACAATTACATGTTTGTAAGCACTGAGGTCAAGTCCTGAGATTGGTTGCAGGACAATACTTTAGCCCCACAGTGCTTGTTGTGTGCATGTCAGTTTTTCAAGGCTGTGAAAGTATCTTTACCACACCTTTGTTTCTTTAAACAGCCCTTCACAATCTTGGTATTTTTCAGATGCACTGGACTACACCATCCATCATCCCCAGTCAGTATAGTCAATGGGAAGACCCTTTGAGGAAAGCTGTTCTAAATTAGTGGTTGTCAACCTCTGGTCCTCCAGATTGTTTGGACTGCAAAGTCCAGAATCCCTGATCATTAGCCATGCTGCCTGGATCTTCTGTGGGATGCAGCCCAAAATATATAGAGGGGCAAAGGCTGAGAACCTCCAACATCCCAGCAACACACAAGGATGTCTCTTTATCTGATTGAGTAAAAAATAGAGACAGAAGTGAAGCATGAAGGCAGAAGAAACCAGCAAAGAGTAATTGAAATAATAGTCTCTGTAAAACTCTTGGGGGATGTTAAGGTATTTATTAACTATTCTAAGATTTTTCACATGCACTCAGCTTTACAGATGACATGCCCTAATGAAATCAATGCATCTTACAGTTCAATACTAGGCATGCTAGCCTCCCAGTGAATTGAACCAAACTTAATTCCAACTAAGTGGTTATCAAGGTTTGTTGTCATGTAGCTAAATTCTATTTACTTTCTCTCAGAACAGGTGGGCTTCCATGGGATTTCCACCCAAAAAGGAAGCGGATTTAGGATTGCAGCAATATCTGCTACACTCCCCTCTGAAGACTCTGAGCTCCAATGAAATTGGAAGGGACTTGGAAGTGACTTGGTTTACACAACAGATTGCAGCTCTAAATTAGAAAGTATGTGTTTGATATACATTTGCAGCACATAAGAGCAATGGGCAGGAAGACAGGTTTTTAAGTTTAAAATAAATAAATGAAATGTTCCAGGCTTCCAGAATAGAAGAGTGAGAAGTTATGCTACAAACATCCCACACACAGTTTCTCCCCCTGCCCCCTTTCCCAAAATACTCTGTGCCTTATAGATTTGCTTTGCAGACACAGTAAAATCCAGAGCCTCAGAAAACTGCTCTTTGGTCTACAGTACCAAGTAGGGAAGGGCCAACCGAATCCTCGAATCCTCAAAAGGCATTCGAGATTCAGGAATCCAAATCCCTGTACCAAAATAGGCAAACCGAATCTTTCAAATCCGTCACCCAAACGGTTTGTTGGAAACCGGGACGCCTGAAAATCTGGGAGACTAGACATACAAGGGGAAATGGCAAGTAGGTGAATTTTTCCCTTGGAGTAATACTGGCCTTTGCTAACAATTTCACAAATTACATCTGGGCTTGTATTCTAAGATATTTAAATTGAACATTTCATATTTAAGTTCAGCACCTGATTGGAAGCTACAAGCTTGAGATTTCAAGGGCAACTGACACATTCCTTTGCATAGCTCCCTTGCAAAGCTCTTTCAGACACAATTCGGGGGTTTCTAGTTTTACAAGGTGTCACAGCCTTCTCTGCCAAAGTGTGCTGGTGCATCATCAAACTACAAACCCCAGGATGCCAGAAGAAGCTATGCAAAGAAAACCCAGTTTTGACCTGGGTTATCTCTCTACTGTAGTGGTCCTGTTTACACAGGTAGGAAAATGTGGGATTAATCCACATTTTCCTGCCTGTGTACAAAGGACCTTCATTACATTTTCAGTCTGGGGAGATCCTGAGGCAAAACTATGACAATTGTCCTGGCCAGATTTCTTCAGAGGGAGGTTTGCCTTTGCCTAGGCTTTTGCTAAGGCTGAGAGAGCGTGTCTTGCCCAGGATAATTCTTCTTTCCCTTGCTTTTTAAACCCTTTTTAAAAAAAAGGATTCAAAAGATTCGAGATTCATGAGATTCGTGGATTCCCAGAACCTTCCAGGGATTCGGATCCAGATTCATCCCATCTCTAGTACCAAGAATTTCTCAGCCTGTGTGGCCACCGGCCACAGTGGCTGCAAGATTTTGGAAGTACCAGTCCTAAAAGATTAACATTTCTAAGTTCTGACTTTCAAAATGCATGAAGCTACTAAGAAATGCAGTTCAATGGATTCAACTAAAGCCGCAATCCTACATCCACTTACCAGAGAGTAAGTGCCGCTGACAAGAATGGGACTTAGTTTTGAGCCGAAATGCCTAAGATTACAATGCAAGCCCTTGTAGAGGCCAGGGTGGTTTTTTTTTTTAATATTCTGGAAGCTCAGTACAGAGTTTCTCTATGAGAAATTCAAATATAGCGGAACAGCTTCCTGAAAGAGCTCTTCCTGCATTGTACAGCCACAGAGGTGTGCTGAAATATCTCCTTTGCTGCATGGCAAGCCCTAACATAAATTGACAATGAATTACCTAGAACAATTACCAAGAATCCTCCACCATTCATAAGATTCTATGGAGCTGACCCTGCAAAAGCATGTGACCAGTTTGTTTATTTATTATTATGTACATTTTAACAGCGAGATGGATGAGATGGACTATTACTGTAGTCCACTCAGGTCAGACAAAACTGGAGAGATCCATATGAACGGTCATGCCTGTCCACTGAGACTTTAAATACAGCATCTGTACAAGTCATGGGAAGATATGTCTGCACACCACAGCCTTGGATTAGCTGTACTGTTCAGAATATTGTGCGTCCCTCAATCCAAAAGAATCAATTGCATTTCTGTTTCGTTTGCAATTTCCGCTGAAGAAACAGAAACTGCATCTACCTCTATTATGGTTGTGTGGTATTCTCAAAGCAAACCACCTCTCTTTTTACTGTTTTCAGACAGAACTGATTAATACCTTCGCATTCAGAGACCTCGGAACTGTACTCTTCATGATTGGACAGCAAGCGGTTGAATTTTGGCCTGCGCTCCAAACCCACTTGGGTTCCTTTTTCAGAAACTCCTGACCGAAAGCTCTGTGAGCGTGAAACAGAGATCTCGAACTGCTTAATCACCTCATCATCGCTGTCTGAGGAAGTTGTTAGGTCTTCATCCTCCCCGTAGCTGTTCACTGAGAGAAAACAATACACATATACATATGAGCTTTGGCCAGCTCATCAGAGAGAACATGGTCATAACCGCTGGGAAATGGCTTTCAGAAAACACACGGCACGAGCATGAGTCCCCTGGATCTTCCAGTGACTCTTTTGCCTCCTGAACTTCTTATCTTCTTTATGATCTCTTCATGGAATCAACAAGATTGATTTTCCAATCCGTTTAATCAAAAATCCATTTTTTCCTTCTTTTGATCCATGAACGTAGAATGTTTCTGGTGAGTTTACTACTTGTTAGATCTCACCTATTTAATTTTTTTTTTCTAAAATTGGTAAACAGACTTTTGAGAATCTCAAGCTTTACCAGGAAATACGAACACCTTCAACACATTTCAACCAACCAGCTTCTGATCTTGAAGAGAAACAAAAAGAAAAAAAGAAAGTAGAGCATATCCTGAAGCTGAGCAATGAATGTTGAAATAACATGCAATGCAAAATACCAATTTAAGACGGGATCACTTTCATCCTTCACCCCACCTTTCTTCAAGCCAATCTGGATGGATGGATGGATGGATGGATGGACGGACGGATGGACGGGCAGGCAGATAAGCAGAGACTCACAGAGGCACACAGGCAATTTTAACTACTGCATGGTTCAGGCATTTACCAGTTCATCTATCACCCTATTGTTAATCATTTTTATACGTTTATTAAAGTGCAAAAATATTTAAACAAGGTTTCCTGGGATAGGTTTCTGGATCAGCATCATCATACACATCCAGCTCATGCTACAAACCAAGAGAACTGTCTTCCCAGTCAGACAAGGAACCAACGTTTTAGGACTAAAGCCAATGGGAATATTTCCAGATGAGTCCCATCACTGAAATTCTGTCTGTCCTCTTCCCATGCTGAGGATTCAGATGACAAAATTCTGGCATGGGAATTCCACCAAAGCAAAATAAAAATTAGTCTAATGCAGTTTTTTGAAAACCGTGTGTTCTTCAGATGCACAAAGTTTACAGCTTAGGTTGCTGCCGCTTGTCTTCCTGCATCTTATCAGCGCCCGGACGAGACCCTGATCTTTTGCAAATTGCGACATTATTGGGGACAAGGAACAATAATGTTTTCACCCCACTGTCAAATCAGTAGATCTCCATGATCCTCACTGGGCCCACGGAGAAGGTAGACTTTGAGAAGATCTAAAATAAGTATAAGAACATTTATATAACCCCACTCAAAAAAGCAAGCCCTTAAGTAGCAGACATGCCCCAACTTCCCTTTCCATATATTTGGATTTTGCTGAAAAGCTCCTGCCAGATCTGTGTTCCTTTATTCTCACGGGTAAGCAACACAAAATAGTAACACACTTGACAGCTGGCATGTTCACATGCTCCAACACTCTTGCTCCCTCTCCCCCTCCCACACACACACACACACACCAACTGTCCTTCACACCTACGGCTCTCCCAATCCCCTGAGTTCCCGAAGGAAAGCGTCTTCCTGTTCTGTTCCTCCATCCTCAGTACAGATGGTTAGGAAAACTGAGATGCTGCACAGTACCAGACTGCTCTGATTAGCACAGTTGGAGGACATGCATGAATATTTGGGAGAATCCAGTAGCAATGGGGTTCTCTTAATGTCTAAGTTCCCTAGACAGACATTTTTCAAAAGCTACATCTACAGCAGACCCGTTAAATAAATAAGATTTATATAAGTGTTCATTTGCCACTCAGCAACTTATTCAGTGGTTCTTGTCTCGCTGAGATTAGCAATTGGTTCTAGGTCTAGAAACAAAAGCTTCTTACTTTGTTTACTTTATACAGACGTCTCTCCACTACAGAACCCTACTCTGGTACTTCATAATGGCACGGAGATGATTTGAGCTCTAAAAGGTTGTGCCAACAGAGCACAAGCACAATGCTTTCAGGTTGTACCATGGCAGTAAGTTTGGTTCTTGATGGAAGAATCTGTTTCTGCCATCCAAGAGCATACCTAGTGAAGGACAGAGAGACAAAACACCACAAACTTATAGCAGTTTCACACCACTTTTAACTGCTAAGGCCCCACTCTGTGGAATCCTAGAATTTGCAGTTAGGTGAGATACTTAGAATTCTCTGCTACAGAGCAATACCACTGTAATTCAGAGGAATGGATTAAACTGAAGTACCTCAGCAAACCAATGATCCCACAATTCCTCAAGATGTAGCCATGACAGTTAAAATGGTATAAAACTGTATAACGATGTGACATAGATAACACATCAAGAGACAGGGGTGTAGGACATTGTCCCCCATAAAAATTCAACCCTCCAATGAAATTTTCCTTCAGTCTCCAATTTTCTAACATTACAGAGAGTAAACTCTCATACCCTCTATCATTCCACAGATGAGAAACAGGACATGTGCGGCCACGCAACATCACAGTGTAGTTAAACAAGCGGAAGTGGAAGAACACACAACCTAGAAATAGACACAGCAGTCTGCTTTTACCTTTATCTGCTGGGAAGGCCAAGATTTGATCCCCCCTTTCCCCCTGCTGAGTTAATTGAATGCAAACTACTTTTGCACTTTGAACTCTTGTTTGCAGCAATTGAAGGAAGCTGAGGACAAGGGGGGAAAGTGGCAGGAGGAAAGGGTAACTGGGATATTTTCAAAAGCAGCTGAAAAAATGGTACCACAGAAAATTAATTTGGACTGTTGCTCCTAAATCAGGACAGTGGGAGGATGTGAACTCTTACATTTGCTGTGTTTGCAGACCCCCTGGTAACTTTTCCCCTTCTTCGGATGCCTGAACTGCAATTCTAGATGCTCAACTGAAGCTTTAAGTTTTTACAATGCTAGAAATTTCATTTTGGAATTCTTATTTGTGGGGATCAATGCCTGCATTCCCACCCACCACAATAGCTAGACCCCCTGCCAGCTGAATTGACCACAGCATTAAGAATGCGATGGTGGTGTGGAACAGTTGCAATATGTCCTTGTGGAGGGAATACCAGCACTAATGAATAACAGGGCTTCAGGGTATACCTCTTTTATCCAAAACATGTCCAGTAATAATCTTTTCACAGTTCACTTTTGCCTAATAACCCTTCTCCCTCACAGAGGGTAGTGAGGGTACTTGTTACAGATGGGAAGAGCAATGCTGAAAGAAAATGCCTTGCTTAAGGCCATCCAGACAGCCACAGAAGTGAACTCTAGTCTCTGCTGGGCCACACTGGACCACATCTTATTTTGTTACAATATGCACAACCAAAACTAAGTGTTGTTGCAAACAAGGGTGTCAGGTACTGTGGTCAAGATAAGAGAGCACCAGCAATCAAATTCATTACATATTTGGTTTTACAAAGTCTTTTCCTTCATGCAGATTTTCAGAATAATCCAGAAAAACAGCACTCACAAATCCTTTGAAGAAGAAAGAGAGAAGAAATGCTTTGTGCTGGATTTCTCTCCCTCTTCCACCCATCTCAAGTTATATTATGGTACTCTGAAAACTTAAAAGAATCTTCCCCAGTTGGTGTATGGCTATAGTTTTAGACTCTAAAAAGTATGTAAGTTACTCAGGACATATTAGGGTTGCAATCCAATATCCAAAATTGCTGCACCAGCACTACACAACCATGCACAATAGTAACATTGTGAGACATACATCAGTTGCAATGCACAACTGCAATGTGCAATGTTGCTATGTACAAATCCACTTCCACCAGTGTCAGTAGAATATATCTGTTGCACTATGGCAAATAACTTACACAATGCCAACCAAGTAGTACAACTAGGAGAACAAAGTGTCCTTTCACACTACTCTATAACTGCCATGGCAACATCCTATGAAATCCTGGGAAATGTGTCTAAATGTGTATAAAATTCCAAGCCAGAGAGTTTGACTGTCTCACTAAACTACAGATGCCAGAACTCCACAGAATGTCGCCTTGATAGGGAAAGGTGGAGCCACAGCACTACACTACAAAGTGTGAAAGGGTCCGAGGTGCAAAGTATTCTCACCAGTATGATAGTCTGGAAAGCAAGAGCAAGCATGGCTTTTTCTGAGACAACTTTCCTCTTATTAGCAGCAATCAGACAGGAGCTTTACACAGTATAGAGATGGAACAGTAGAGGATACAAAAGTCCAGAATACAGATGCATCATTATGAACTAGTGATCTAGTGTGCCAGAGCATAATGAATTTGTCTTCCACCCCATTAATCACATTTTTATAGTTTAGAATAGGCAACCTGATGCCTTCTGGAAGTTTTGTACTACAACTCCCATAACTTCTGACCAATGGCCATACTAGCTTGGACTTTTGGCTCATCCAAGTAAGACTCTAAGTGTACCTGGCCTGCAAATAACAGCTGCAGTTTTGCCAACAGAGACACAAATTTAAATGGATTTGTGTATTTCAAGCCACCTCTTTTTCAGTAAAACCTAATGCTGAGGTGCTAGGTAACTGTAATTCTACGAAAGGTAGAGGAAAAGAGATTGCCAGTAACAAACACACTCAATTGTATCACTAACCTACAACTCTCAAAATCTTCCAAGAGAGACCATGTTATAACTGATGTACGTCTGTTGCTGTGTGCTTTCAAGTTATTTCTGACTTATAACAACCCTAAGGTGAACCTATCACTGAATTTTCCAGGGTTGAGGGTATGTGACATGCCCACGATTACCCAGTAGGGAATGATCAAACCACTAAACCATACTGGTTCTTTGTAAGTCTGTAGCATCTTGCAAATGTCAGGTAATAACACTGGCAACCCTTACAGAGTTGATAAGATTCTTTGTACAGTTGGGCAAAGAAAGACAGGAAAGAAGAAAAGAAAAAAAGAAAAGAAAGGGAGGAAAGCAGGTGGACAGGCTGGCTGGCTGGCTGGCTATCCATCAATTCACTGCCTGATCTTGGAAATAATTTTCATGCTTTTCTTTAGCTCCATTTGGAAAAGTTGTGCTGATGCTGCAGCCACGTGACTTAAGCTTTTGCTTTTTACTAAGCAAAGCCTCTGTTCCATCCACATCCTTGAACTATCTGGCATCAGTCCCACCCGCTCTTCAATATGTTCATGTAAATGTTTGGCTTTGTTCTGCACAAATTACTCAAGCGTGGCAGAGAAGTGGCCCACCAAATGTCTTCTACTGAGCCTGTGCTAACATCAGAGTCAGGCCCATATTATCCCAAGACTCTGTTTTGAACACTGGGTTAATTCAGGTTATGGTTCAAATCAGGGTGGTGTTATACCTCTGAATTAGTAATGCTGCTTATGAGGCCAACAACAGACATATGTGAGGGGAACATGTTCACTATTAAACAGAGAGCTGGATGGGGAGAGATAGGCAGCCACGGTCTATCCAGAAGAACCTGAAACATTTTGCAAGATACTTCCCTAAGTCTAACTCATCTCCTGTCACATAACAATGGCTGCCCAAAGGAGCACAAATGCGAAATGCTGACCTATAATGAAGCTGCTGTATATTGACTCAGACCACTGCTCCATCTAGTCCAATATTGTCTGCTCAAACAGCCAGCAGCATCTCAAGTTCTCAAGAGAAAATTAATGATTCTCTTGCTCTGCTAATATGTATTTTAACTGGAGATGCTATAGATTGAACCTCAGCCTACCACTGAGCCACACACACCCTTCTCTTCAAACTGTAAAACCAAAATAGTTGGGCTCAAGTAGCATACATTTAAAATAAGCTACTTCAGGTCTCAATTTTGAGAGCAAGGCAAATACAAATAAATAGAAGAAGGAGAAGGAGGAGCAGCAGCATCTCAAACAGCCCCATCCCAGGACAAATAAGTAAAAAAAGCAACTCCATAATTGTGAAAGGGGAAGGGGTAAGTGGTATCTCAACATGTCTGCTCTCCTTACAAATGACCACCTTCTGTGAGGCTGCTTAACCATTCAGAGTGATTCCATTTATTTTTGGTGGGGAAATTATTTATTTATTTTACATATTTATAAGGTAGAGTTCCCAGATCACAGAGTCTAGCCTCTCTCCCTCCTGGCAGAGGATGAATCTCACAGACAGACTGTTCCCTCGAGCACGCCTGCTTTCTGAGATATTGCTATGTAATCTCACCAGGAGCCCTGGGCTCAGATTTTTACAGAATCACAGAATCATAAAGCTAGAAGACACCACAAGGGCCATCAAGTCCACCCCCCTGTCATGCAGGAACACACGATCAAAAGTGGTCATCCAGCCTCTGTTTAAAAACCTCCCACGAAGGAGACTCTGCCACACTCCCAGGCAGCATATTCTACTGTTGAACTGCTTTTACCATCAGGAATTCTTCCTCATGTTTAGGTGGAATCTCTTTTCCTCAAGTCTGAAGCCACTGCTTTGTGTCCTAGTCTCTGGAGCAGCAGAAAAGTTTTTTTTCCGTCTTCAATACCCATACCCACACACCCATTTTGGCCCTGAAATCTCAGGTCCTGGAGTACTCCTGATCTGGCAACCCAATTATAACCATCTTTCTGCTGTTGTAGAACTCAAGGCAGTGTCCAAAGGGCTGCCAGACACTGATTGGGCTTCATACCTATTTAGCTCCAGCAAGGCAGCTGCATGACCTAATCCATTAGTTGGGTGAAAATAGTATTTATCTGAGATGTGAAATTTCAACACATTTCAGTGCAATCTGAATACATCTATCAGCTGGCATGGTTCTAATCTTACAATCACAAGGAAACCTTCAATTTTGCCATTTTAACTCTACCAGCCTTTCCCTCGCATGTATCCAGCTCATTTATATTTCAGCAAGAAGAATACAATGTCAGGTTGAGAGGACAGGAGGGCTCTTTATTCAAACCACCAGAGCTGAAGTACAGAGAACTGGGGGGAGGATGAAACTTTGATGCTAATCTAAACCGTTCAAGGTGAAGTGCCTTCTCATTCTCCCCTTTTTATTCAAACCATATCTCCTCTGTTTCAAATGCCAAATCTTGCCAGCTGTCAACAGAACACTTCCCTTGGTTCACAGCAAGCAAGTAAACATTTGCTTCTTGAATTCTACCAAAAAAGATACTCCCTCTGGGCAGAATAATATGAACTGATGAAACTGGAGGAGAACCTACTTTTCTCAAAGTTCATCACACAGGCTAAAAAATATTATTATTAAAAAAAGAGAAGTTACTTGTTGAAGCAACTGTTGTAAAATACTGCTCCAACCAAACACTTCAATTCCTCTCTTATTTATTATTAGAGCAATGGAGACTTCATGCAGTCTAAGGCTATCCTGAAAGCTAGCATAGTGTAGTGTTGGTTTAGGCACTGGACTACAATTCTGGATCCCCGAGTTCAAATCCCTGCTTGGCTATGGAAACCCACTGGGTGACCCCATGTAAGTCATACCCTCTCAGCCTCAGAGAGAGGCAGAGGCAAAGGTAAACCCCTCTGAACAACCCATCACAAGTTCACCTTGGGGTAACTGTAAGTTTGAAATGACTTGAAGGCAAACAACCACAAAGACTACCCTGCATTCACACTGTCCCTCAAGCTTTTCCCATTTGCTCAACTACAGACTGTAATGCACGGTCTGTTGGGAATAACAACCTTAGCATGCTCTGAATTCACTGCCTAGGCTGCATGATTGTTATAGATCTAGAGGCAAGACCTAGACTAAACTTCCTGTTTGTTTGTACCCGCTCACTTCCTCCTGCACATAGGCACTCCTTTGTTCTCAAAAGAAGCCTCTCTTGCTGTTTACTATCTTTTTTTGTTTTCTGCCTCTCTTCCTGTAAGCATGTGCTTTGAGACGCTCTAACAGCGATGCTTCCCTACAAGCGCATAATTGCTTATTTTCTTTCTTACCTTTCTTCAAGAACATGAACCTGTGTAGATTATGCACAAGTATCTGTAAGTAAACTTTTACATACTTTTAAACAAACCGTTTTTGTATTTACTTTTCAGCTTCAGTTAAGTGTGTTGGGGAGAGTGAGGTGGGACTGGTAAATTGTTCACCTTCTGTCTGTGCTCTGTTAAATTGGGAAGATTCACCAAATCTCTCTCCATTTCCAAGATGGTCATCAACAGTCAACACGTATAGACAACCAGACCACGTGACCACAGAAACTCTCAAGTGGCTGTGGTTACACAGAAACTCCTCTCTCTCCTTCCCTTCTTTTCGTTCCTCCTCTCAACATGGTGAGTCACAGGTCTGCTGAGAAATTCCTCCTGAAACTCTCTCTTAGTTAGTTAGGACTCAGACAACTCAAAGATGATGTTATGGTTTTGAGTGTTGGACTAGAGTTCAAATCCCCACTTAAACATGGAAATCCACTGGACGATTTTGGAGAGAGAGACTCTCTCTCAGCCACAGAGGAAAGCAAAAGAAAATTTCATTTTAACAAATCTTGCCAAGAAAACATTGTGAGAAGTTCACTTTCAGGTTGCCATGAATCAGAATCAACTTGAAGGCACACAACAAACAAGCAACTCAAATATATGTATGTATATTTAAATACAATTAGTAAACTTTTCAATTATATAAGTTGAATGACTAAAGTTAGACTCAGAGGGGTATGTAAGAGATCCAAAGCATTTGAACTCTACTCAACTCTTCTAAAAGAGACTCTCTCTTAACTGAGCACTCTCCACCCTTCCCGATAAAAGGGCTAATAGCCCAGGAAGCTACCCCAAAATATCATTTTCAAGCTCTGGGGCCTCAGAGCAGACCTAGAGGCAGTGAAGACTGAGCATTTTCCACAAACAATCCCCTACCTGAACAAGAAGGATTTATTGTCCTTCTTGGTGAGGCCAGCCAGTGGCAAGTCTGGGTAGGCAAAGTCATTCCAGTACCTGGAAATTCTTCCAACAGTACATTTCTGCAACCCAATACCCTGCAGACAACCATTTCCATCACTGGGATGATGGGAGTTGTAATCCAAAGAACCTAGAGTGTGCCAGGTCTAGAGAAATGCCTTTACCTGTAGTTTTAGTGGTTTATCAGATGGAACAGCTGTAGACAGAGCTAGGAACTCCTAGTTTGATTGTTTTTATTTATTAATACTATTTGTATTTTATCCTATATCACAAATTTAGAGTTCCAGCATTAACAGTCTCTGACACATACTCTCACACATGAATGGAATGAAATAAATCTCTCTGACGGGGACTGAAGCAGTGAGGTGATATTCACAAGCAACATTTTTTCCCATCTCTCTTACATCTGAGGCACCTTTCTCTTTTCTGTGCCTCATATGAACAGCATTCGCAAATGACACTTTATTAAATGATGGACATGCTTAGCACAATTGTTTTTACGAAGCACTATGGGAGTGTCCTGGAAGAGTGTTCTGCCTTGCTCTCCAACTTGGGAAACAGGCCTCGAGTGAAGAACTAGGACCTGCAGAACTGTTACTGGTACAAATACAGTTTACTTGCCCAGGCCAGTTGGAAATGCCAACAATTCGAACTGGGACCTACTACATGCAAAACAAATGCTCTACCAATTAGCTAGAGCCCCTTCCTAATGAATGTAGAATCAAAGAATCATAGAGCTGGAAGAGACTACAAGGACTACCCAGTCCAATCCCCTGCCATGTAGGAGTATACTATCAAAGCATTCCAAACAGACAGCCATACAGCCATTTATAAACCTGCAAAAGAGGAGACTCCACCACACTCGAAGGCAGTGTATTCCACTGTTGAACTGCTCTTACCATAAGGAAGTTCTTCTTAATGTTTAGGTGGATTCTCTTTTCCTGAAGTTCGAAGCCATTGCTCCATTACCTTATCATGTTACCTTCTAAAATAAACACCGATTGTCTACGACCACACACATGTTTATTTGATGGGCTTTCAAGATGGTGGATGAGGACTCAGGCATTTCCACACCATGCCTGGATCCCGTGTCGTCCCACCACAATCCCGGCAGTGCCATTGCCAGGAAAGGATTGGAACCTGAACACTCCCCATTGCACCCAGCCAGCTGCCGGTGGATAGGTAGCACTAGGGACAGGCTCCTTCTTTGGCATTACAGCTCAACTCTTCCTGCACTGTACTCCAGAAGGAAGCACTCCATAGCGCTTCAGCTCTTACCACTTGCCCACAGCCAATGGTATTGTTGTGGGAAAGGGGGCCATTACTGGCTTTTTTCCCAGCAATAGCATACGGTGTGATTGCCGGCTGGGGATGCGACAGCATCCAGTCAGCAATGACATTGTGTGATAGCATGCATAATGGACCAGGAGCAATGCATCGCCATGCTGGGATGACGATCTTGTGGTAAGGGCCTCACCCACAGGCCTTCCACTGGTAAGCCTCTGCTGAAAAAATTATTGTGTATGTATTAACTCCTCCCACAGGTTTGGCAATAACAACAGTGGTATGTTAACTTTTGAGTGCAAAAATGTTTCCTCCTTGGGAAAAATGAAACCCACTTCTCGGAAATAAGAGATGTCAATAATAACACTTCAACTAAGGTGGGAATATATGGTTCCTTCAAATTTTGGACTACAAAACCCCATCAGTTCTAGCTAGCATAACCAACATTGAGGGATAATAGGAACTGCAATCCAGCTACCTAAAATAAATGTTTTCTATTCCGTTTTGAAGGGGATATTAGAAGCAATAGGATTGCAAGCTGCTACTGCAAGTGACATTTTTAACATTAGGATATCTGTCAGTGTGAGCTCTGAACTTTGAGTACAAACCCAGCATCGGCCTTGCTGATGAGAAAAACGAATGTGGTTTCAAGCCCTTTCTCAGTGCTTTAATTGGACTGCATGCTTATTGAAAAACCTTAGAAAAAGAAGAAATTTATGACTTTAACTTTAACATGCATATATTTGTTTATACTTCAGTTTTTTCCACATATTTTGGTATCTGCACAAAGATCTAGGGACATGAATGTCTGCTATCTGTCCTTCAAACAGAAATACTCAGAAAGTCCACAGAATAGATCTTTGCCCTGGGAGAAGAAAATACCGGCTTAGACAGAACATAGCAAAGCACTTCCAATTGATCCCGCTGCTCCACAAATATTACACTCGTCTTTACTCACTGACTCCATGTCTCTTTTTTTTTCCTTGAGCCACTATGCTTTCTTTTCCTGAGAATCCTTCATCTCAAGACACTAGTTCTCCTGTTCCTTCCTTCTACCCGCCCCCAAAGGAAACACATGCGCACAGAGTAAAGTCTGTGCAGAAATGGGAACATAAGGGTTCTTTGCTTCTTAATCATCAGCAATTACTAGATGGAGTGTCTATTTTCTTCCGGTACTCTACTATTAGCAAAAGGGCCCTTCTGTGATCTGCCAGAAGCGCTTCTATGGCAACAAAAAGCATTCAAGTGTTGCTCTTGTTTTGTGCCAATTTATCGTTAAAAGCTTCTATTATGTATTTGGGGAGCAGAATAGAAGACAGTGCATTAAGAATAAACAAAATCGAGAAAGCAACATAGGAGAAGGAGAAGAGGAAGAAGAAAAACACAAAGGGGGGAAAAAACCCAGAGAGCAGAGGGAGCTTTCCTGAGTTAAAAAGGCAAGATGACAATTGTTCATGATTTTAAGAAGAAAAATAACACATTGCTTCTATGTGACATCTCTATTTTTATTTTTTTAACAGAATGTCACCCATTCTGCCTGCCCATCTGCTCACTCAGCCATATTTCTAACCTCACAGCAAGATAAACAAACTCTCTGACACCATCATTTTCACTAACGTTTTCACTCGAATACGAAATCATCAAGGCACTGACAGCCATGCTCTCCTGAGATTTTCATATGCTTTGTGACAGTGAGAGATTTTGAAGGGTTTGTAAGAGTGCGGAGTGGTATGCAGGAGATCGTGTGCTTGTGAAGGAAGAACAACTTGAGAGTTCCAAGGGCAGAACTAATCTTTCTTCATCTAAGGGACAGAAATGGATACCTTCTTCTATCATGTCTGCAATGGCAGTTGGTGGTTCTCATGCCACTACAGATTTGTGTCTGAAATTTAAAGGACCAATGCCAAGTGCTCAAGCTAGTTTGAAAATAGGGTTCAGCACTTTCAATTATAAACTGAAAGATCAATTAAAACCTGGAACTGGATTAATTGCCCAACCGACATGGAAAGCACCAGGTGCCTTTGTATGTCTGATTTTGTCTTATCTCAGCCCAAGGCAGCACCCAATAACAGCTTCCCTCCCACAGACAAGAAGAGGCAGATTTGTCCATTTCACTTCCTCCCAGATTCATTTATCTTTAAATCGGTTACATTTCTTTCTGTAAAATTTATGGAGAAATTTCAAAATTGAGGAAAGCTCTTGTCAAAAACAAAAACCAAAGCACAATGAAATTCTCACCTATTCCTACTCCTTGGGGAAATAGTTTGTGGGAAGACTTTTATTCAGATGGGAAGATTATGGGAAAGGAAATCAAAATCCTCCCACAAATGTCACCGTTCTTGATTCCACTGCCACCGGCCCATCATCCCACAGACTGCTATTTAACAACAACAAAAAAATCAAATGTTAATGATAATCTAGCTTAGCCCTAATGGCATGTCCTATGGACAGCTAATGCTCAATCCTTCTTCCTGGTGAACACTGAGAATTGCAGTTCAGTGAAAGGAGATGATAGCTAACTGACCATTTTCAGCAACCTCACCAAACTACAATTCCCAAAGTTCTTTATGAGTTCCTGTTAACCAACATCAAGCTGGCTTCAACTTAATGGCAACCCTATGAATGAGAAACCTCTGTGACACCCTATTATTAACAGCCTTACTCAGGGTCACGGCTTCACTTCCAACACTTCTAACACATTCACTTCCAACACATTTATTTCTTTTAAGCTTTGACTCATGGCAATTATTATTAAACAAACAGTACTAAGCCTGCTTTCAATATCCAAGTAGTGCTTTCCCTTCCCTTTTCCTCTGAACTGTTCCTGTTTCAGCTCCATGTGTTGAGGCCCAGAGTTTTAAGGGCCATTTAGTTCCTTCAGAGGAATTGTACAGACGACATTTGTGAAAGAAAAAAAATATGCACAGACAGATGCACTTACAGTTGGGTACCTATGCAGAATTTGATTGATTGAGTTCAACCACCTGTAATGTGATCTCCCTATTTTACTACTGCCTTCCACTTTGCCAAGCATTATCATCTTTTCTAATGAATCTCGTCAACTCGTGATATGGCCAAAGTATGGTAGCCACAGTTTAATTATTTTGGCTTCTAGGAATAGTTCAGGTTTGATTTCCTCTAAGACCCATTTATCAATCATTGTGGCTGTTCATGTTATCTATAGAACTCTACTCCAGCAACACATTTCACTCCAGTTAGAATCATAGAGTTGGAAGAGACCACAGGGGCCATCCAGTCCAACCCCCTGCCATGCAGGAACCCACATCAAAGCACTCCTGATGGATGGTCATCCAGCCTCTGTTTAAAAATCTCCAATGAAGGTGGCTTCACCACACTTCCAGGCAGCATATTCCACCGCTGAACAGCTCTGACCATCAGGAAGTTCTTCCTGAGGTTCAGGTGGAATCTCGTTTCCTGTAGTTTGAATTTATTGCTCCTTGTCCTGGACTCTGGAGCAGTGGAAAACAAGCCCGCTCCCTCCTCAACATGGCATCCGTTCAAATATTTAAACATGTCTTATCATGTCCCCTCTTAACCTTCTCTTCTCCAGACTAAAAACACCCAGCTCCCTAAGCCACTCCTCATAGGGTTGACTCTATCTCTGTGAACTTTCTTCATTGTCTAGTTTTTACAACCATACACAGAAATCTGAAAGAGTGTGGTTTTTGTCTTCAGTGGCTTGTGGATTTATTAAAACCAGAGTAAAAACAAAACCCAGCTCTTTGTAGCATCGATTAAGTGCGACAGAACATGTTTGTGCATTCAGTGCACACTGTAGCCAGTTGTACACCCTTCTTATTCTCCCAGATATTTTAAGAATATTTTAAGAATTATTCTTACTTTCTTGTAGATCAGAGGGTGGAAGCAATATAGCCTGCACACAGCAGGCAGCCCCTAACCTTTTTTACAGACCCCAAACACCACCCTCCCATTTACCCACTTCCTTTTCAGACAGCAATCAGATAATCTGAGTCTCCATATCTGGGAGACAACAGGAGTCTCACCATTTATTCAGGGTGGAAAAGAAGTGTTGGGCCAATGCTAATCCCCAAATTTACATTCAGAAAAGGAAATGTTTGAAGGACAGGAAGGGGCTGTGCCTTGGCAGAAGAAGCAGACAATGTGGGTGTTCCTGTCATCAACTGCAAGTTGTCATGAGAAAAGGAAACACAAATGGAAAGAGGAGAACAAATGGAAGCGATCAGGAGATAGTCTGGTGTGCTGTGAAGATATCTATAGTGTTTGGAGAGGAATTATTTGCCTCATTTATTCCACTTTTGAGATAATAACAAGTAACAAACACCCACACCAGTCAATAGAACCTGAATTCAAACTCAGTATTCTTAAGTTAGCAACCTCTCTGTGCCTGTACTAACTGCTAGTTTGCATGTTTGAATATTTCCTGCTTGTTTGCTATGCCACATCCATTCTCTTCCTGCAGCACTCTAACCTGCAGCCATTTTCTACTTCCTCTCACTGTTCCATTAGACCATGTATTTAGATTATGTACAAGTACTATAAGTAAAACTGAAAACCAATATGATGTAATGGTTTGAGCATTGGACTGTGGCAAGCAGGGTTCATCCCCCACAACCATGAAAACCCACTGGGAAGGGAAACGCAACCCCCCCCAAACAAATCTTGCCAAGAAAACCCCATGATACATTCACTTGGGGTTGCCATTAAGTCAGAAGTGTCTTCAAGGCACACAATAATAATTATAAGTAAAGCTACCTCTGCATGTTTTACTAAGAAGACTACATTTGATTTCTTTTTCTACGAGAACCTGTGTATGGGTTGAATATGTGGGATTGGCTGTTGTTCAGCTTCTGCCTTGCCAGTTTAATTACTCTGCTTGTGAGATCCAGTGATATCACATTTCCCAGGAAGAATCTTGAAAGCAAAGATTCTCTTGAACACTTAGCAAAAGAGTTCCTCTGTTCAACACAAAGTTTTGGCATGTCCACTTTGCATCACTTACTGGTAAATTAGGAAGGTATAATTCATGTCTTCAGTTGTAAGGCCAGTCCATCTTCAGAGGTGGTATGGAGATCAAGAAGCATTTTGCAGTACATTCACAGACACATATGTGATTCTTCAATCCAACTTTTTTAAAAATAAAACCTTCTGAGATCCCTGAAAATGAAACATGATCTCTGATCTTGAAGGTCCAAAGCAACAGAAGACTGGATGATGTTTCCTCAGTTGAAGATTCAAGAAACTAAGATATTTACTAGTTTCCCTCATAGGGTATCACTCTTGTTAAGGTACTTCCATGACAGATCAGAAGTTAAAATT
This sequence comes from Iguana delicatissima, assembly GCA_948472985.1. Taxonomy (NCBI): domain Eukaryota; kingdom Metazoa; phylum Chordata; class Lepidosauria; order Squamata; family Iguanidae; genus Iguana; species Iguana delicatissima. The sequence goes on from CAOKZL010000011.1 coordinate 1,432,272, forward strand.
TGATATATACATTGTAGCAAATGTGGCCCTTGTCACCAGTAAGATGGATTCCAGAATCCTTTACAGCATCATGGCAAGACATTAACAGCAGCCCAGTGGCATACAGAAGGTTATTCTGTGTTCAGTTTGACCTCTTAGATGGTTTATGCTGTAGTCTGACAGTACAAAAATATGGAGATGGGTGGAAACATACCATGGGAGTAAACTTCTAGTTAGCAACCTGCTTATATCGTTCTCATATCTGTTAAGATGGGAGATGCATCATGCTTGTGCAGTTCAGTTTCCTTCTGTCCAAAGTAACCTGTGAAGCTCAGTCCCAAGAACCCATTATCTGGCCTAGAGATCTGCACTGTTGGTCCTGGAATAGTTTGGACAGAATTCTTTGTTTAGGGGCTCAGCTCTACTATGTGCTGTGAAGAGATGCCAGTACTCTGAGTTGATGGGCTGAGATGTTTTCCTCTGCTGTACACCACCTGCTGCAACAATTCACCACCAACAAAGCTTATTGTATCATAGTGAGGTATGTCAGCTTTCAATATCAAATGAAGTTTTGGGGAGGTCTGGAATTGCAGTCAGCTACATCTCAGAACATTTATACATCCAAGACATCCAACAATGGCTCAGTGGGTCTAACAGTTGAAACACATGATGAACACTGATCCTATAAAAGCACCCAATATTCCAGTAAGGTACAGACCAAGCAACACGTGCAACAGAATGGACACTCTCTTCATACATACGTATTATCAGTTAGAAGTGTTTACAAAATTCTTCCTAGACTCAGAAAAGAACTGGGTTAAAACGTACCTCAAAGAGACAGGTTTTACAAGCACTTTTCCATTTTTTTTCTCCAGTTCAGAGTAAAATCCAAGCTGAACAAGAACTGCTTCATTCTTCTATGAAATGCAGTAGAGCAGCGATTCTTAACCCTTTCTTTACCAAGGACCCCTTTAAATATCTTTTGTTGCCATGGACACCCAAGACTTAACTCAAGATTTAAAACTCTAAAGTGCATCAAATTTTTATTTAAAATTGCTCATAAAGGATCTTCAAATTAGGAGAGATGGGGGAAATAAGTAAATGCACACTTCCCTGAGAGGTGCTGAAAAGGGAGGGAAGAATTTTCTCCTGCTTCTTTCTACCTGGTTAAAGCTAGAATAGATTGAACAGCAAAACACAGGCACAGCCAGCCAGCCAGCATTTGCCCTTCTCTCTTTCTTTCTCTCTCCCCTCTTTTCCAGCCATCCAGTCTTTCAGAAACATTCAAACACACATCCCTTTTTTGCCTTCTTCACAAAGAAAGGAAGAGACTGAGATGGACAAAGGAGGGAGGGGGAAAGGCAAAAAAGGGCAAAAAGCAACCCCTCTATAAAAGACCCTGAGTGCACCACCTCATTCCCATTCATAAGTGTGTATGCTTTTGTCTGAATTGTGGGGTGGTTTATTTTGCCAACAGTGATTTATTGCTCCAACTTCCAGTGCCTTGCCAGGGGTTGGCACCTGTTGCAGCACCACCCCCTCTTCTCATGTAGCCCCATTCTAAGTGTGATCTGTGATGCAGAGTAGTGGTCAATTCTGAAATAGGATAGCAAGGAGGAGTGGGGCCAAATGAGAAGGAAGGGAGGGAGAAAGAAGAAGGGCAAACGCTGGCTGGCTGACTGCTAAGCCCACCTCTTTCCTGCAGCAGAGCAGCTATGTGACAGGCAACATGCAGGCTCAGTCAGCTGCTGCCTACCTGCCTCCTTTTGCTTGGTTCCTGTCCCATCACCACTCTATTGTGGGGAGGAGACAAGCTAAGCAACCTTCAAGGCTTTTGTGGACCCCTTGTAAAGGCATCACAGACCCCTGGAGGTTCCTGACTCCAGGTTAAGAACCACTGCAATACAGCGACATTAAAAGTGTGCAAGGAAGCATCAAAAAGGGATGGGCTGCCCCTATGCGAACACACTGATATTCCAAATCTGTATTTCTGCACTTCACTATGTTTGAAATTCATTGCATTTCCTACAGCAAATCTATATCTCTCAATTACATTCAGAAGAGGGAAATTAAGGGGTTCAAAAATGGGTAATTTTTTCAAGGACAAAATCAGGCTCAGAAAAATGCACCTTAAGCCTTTCCAAGGTAACCCAAAATGAGCTTGAGTGATTTAGTCCTTAATTAATAGAAATCCTCACACTAGAGTGTCCAAAACATCAAGAGGGTAAAAAGTCAAATGGCGACTTCTGAAGTCTGCTGCTCACAATGCAAGACATGAAACTCACCTCAAAATTAATCAACAGCAGATCAGTGGACCACAGGTCACTGATCCATGCAACAGAACTGGGGGGGGGGTACAGATTGCCTTCTCACGAGTTTTAACAGATCTGAGGATGGGAGATTTGCAGTGACAGTTAGAATAGGCCATGATTGCAACCTATATTTGTTTTACCATTATACTCCCTCTTCTCCACTTCTTGAGATGTCTTTGAATTCAGCTCACACACACAAGGTTTACAAAGACATATTTGTACAAACATGGAAACACAACCACATTTGATATCACACATCCTGAACCCTTATGTCATTTTGCTATATATTACTCAGAGCTTGGAAAACTTACATAACCATATTGGCAGGGGAATTCTACATGGTGTTGTCTAAAAGAGTAACTTTTCCAAGCTCTGGTATTGCCCTGACCCACTGCAGAGCGAAAGAAATGCATCATGAAACTTGACATGGGCTTGATATTTTGGGTGTCAATCCCATGTTTCTTGCAAAACTGGTACAAGTGTCAATGTTCAAGCAGGAGGACAATAACTTACCATCCCTGGTCCGTGAAAGGCTTCTATTCTGCTTAGAATTGAGGTGCTCCTCTTCTTCTGGGATGGTGGGAAGAGTTTCCACAAGTTGCCAACCCTTGAAGCTTTGGCAGAGTCCTTGGGAAGCCAAAGAATCATCATCAAGATATTCCTCTGAGATCTGAGGGTGTCTCTTTTTTCCCTCATACCAACAGGGACCCAGCTTTGAAGCAGAAGAAGACTCCAGTTCATCATGACAGGATGATGGAAAGAGATCAGATTCTTCACTCTCCTGGCTAAAGGTGCTTTCATTGTCTGAATCTTCAGAATAGAGTTCATAAGATCCATCACTGTTTTCTAAGCCTTCATCCTCCTCGACTTCAGGGTGATCTGCTCTATTTCCCATGCTGCTAAAGGAAGAAGATATGGTGTCACCTGCTTCTTGGAGAGCCTCATAGAATCGTGACATCCAGGAAGAAAGAGGCTGGAAGAAACTTGCAACATCCTGCGAAGTCATGCTTTCACATATACACCACGAACAAGAAATCTGATGGTTATAAACTCCAGCTGTTCACATTTACCAGCATGCCAGACTTAGGTGTTTGTGAGCTACAGAATAAGCATTACAAGAGATTACTATAAATCACCTGTTATTTTTAACAGCAGCCCTTGTTAATTATTAAGACCATCCAGCTGAGAAAGTAAGAAGATACAAGAAAGCAAAAGGATGCACAAGCACCATAGCAGAAAGCAGAAAATGCTTCCACCCATGTTTTTGATAGAACCACAGAACCACCAAAGCAAAAGCAAAGAATGAAAGTCAAAATTGCTCCTAGATGTCTAACAGGGAAGATTGGAGCTCAATAGTAGAGCACTCGCATTTACACGCAGAAGGTCAAAGAATGAATCCCCAGCACCTCCAGATAGGACTTAGAAAGATCCCTGCCAAGAATCCCAGAAGTCACTATAGACAGCACTGAGTTAGATGGAACAATTTTATCTGACTCGATAAAAGGCAGTTTCCAACGTCCCCTGGAGCAGGCATAGCTAAATCACAACCAGTTGACAAATTCTTCAACTCATACCATCTGAACATCAGGGTCACTACCTCACAATCACTATAGGTAACTTGAAATACCACTCTTATTGTTCTAGCTGTTGTCTTTCTTATTTATAAATGCTAGTGAGTACATATAACTTTATGCTCTTAAAACATTCCAGGATGAAGGAAAACATTAAAGGATACCTTGCAGTACTATTCTTCACTGATATCAATCTGCTGAAGTACCCTTTAGTCTATGAAAGCTTATGCTGCCAACTTCTTTCTTTCAGTCTCAAAAGTGCTACAAGATCCCTTGGGATACTGATCCAGACTCATATAGCTATGTCCTTGAATTCTACCATATTGAATCTGGTAAGTCAATATCTTCACATAGATATGCCCCAAGTACACTTAAATGCTTGGATTCCATCCCAGAACAAAGGTGGGTATATATATTCAGTAATTCAGTATTCAGAAATTAAATCTTAAAAAAAAGGAGGGTTTTGAACTCAAGCAGGGACATTTTTGGCTGGAGATAAAGTTTTGTTTTTAAGGCAGTGGTTTGAGAAAGATTTCATTTCCCATGATGTATTAAAATCCCCAAACTTCTTTTAATCCTATTGTTGTTTACAGGATTAAAAAACCCCTCTAGAATCAGTTACCAAATCCAAAAGAGGAGCTGGAACACACACCAGTAGCAAAGACTCTTCCAAACTACTTTCAGACATCTGGAAGAAAGAATCCTTAACTGTTCATCCCTAGCATTTCATGATGCCAATGGAAACAGAGAGATCTATTTCTTGAGTACCATGTCTTATCTTTATTCAGAGACCTGTATTGTTTCGGATTCTCTTCAATGGAAACACCAGGGCACTATGACCTAGAACACTGGCTTGTCTTTAAAACCAGGACTGGGAATACTGAGTACCAAATCTCAATACCCTGTAATTTCTACTGTACCCTAGGAATTAAGGTTCATTGTATTTCAATCCTATAATTATTTTCCCCCTTTTTTATAGATTATTATTCTGTAATACTGTCCCTTTCATAATTGTTCAAATAACTTTGCTACCACAAATCTAATCAGAGCTTTAGTTAGCCAGATGTGCCCTTCAGAGTCATGACTGGATATGTGATTGGCCTAGAAAGGCAACTGGGAGGTTAACATCCTTTATCTAGCAGCCTCACTTATACCAAGCAATGTCAAGAGGTGACCTTCCCCTAAGAACCAAGGACAAACAGTGATTGAATCAAAAATTCAGGAAGATGACTCACTAATTGAAGAAGAAATAATTGATAAAACAGCCCCTCTCTCAGCTCCAACTAATTTCATGCTGATACTTCTACACGGTGACTAGAGTTAACTGTGCACATGTGCCTTCAAGTCACCTGTTGACTTATGGCGACTCCAAGGATTTCATAGGGTTTTCTTAGGCAAGGAATACTCATAGGTGGTTTTGCCAGTTCTTTCCTCTGAAATACAGCCTACAGCACTCGGTATTTGTTGGCAGTCTCCCATTCAAACAATAACCAGGGCTGACTCTGCTTAGCTTCCAAGATCAGACAGGATCTGTTGCCTTTAAGGTGTTTAGGCCCTTAATGATTATTATTATTCATTATTATTCATTAGTACTCAACTTCTGATTAGACATATAGAATTCTACTGCTGATCTTCAATATCTAGCCATGCGAGCAGTGAACCCATCCAAATAATAATTCTGCTGCCCCCATGAAATTTTCCTTCATTCTCCAAATTTCTAGTATTGCGAAACTTAAAACTTCAGTTACATATTTAAAGTTTAGGCATCCATAGTAAAGTGGCAAGCCAAGTTACCAAAGGAACATATACCCAACAGAGCAAGTATAAGAGTTCTAGGTGTGAATGATTTTTAATGTTGTAGTCTCTGCAATGGCAGAAACTTAGAGAGTGATGGAGAATTTCACAGAAGGGGACAGAATTCTTATTTGGTATGTGATGCCTTCATTTCCTACCCATAACCTACCACTACACCCTTTACCACCCTCCCAAAAAACAAAGTGGCATGACAACTTTTAAGCCTTTCAGTCTGCTTTCAAATAAAGCATCTTATGGTATATGTGTGTGTTCTATAGGACATTCTTACTTTAAAGAAGGAAAAACTCAAAATGTGTTTCTTTTAAAGCAGTGGTTCTCAACCTGTGGGTCCCCAGATGTTCGTGGACTTCAGCTCCCAGAAGCCTCAGCCACTATGGTCAATGCTCAGGGTTTCTGGGAGCTGAAGTCCACGAACATCTGGGGACCCACAGGTTGAGAACCACTGTTTTAAAGAATCTCAGTGATTAAAATTTAAAGATAAAAGTTGCATGGAATTATACCTGGAGAGTATTCTTTTTTTTAATGAGCCCACTTCAGTGACTGTTCATTCTTTAGAAAGGGAATTTAACATTAAAATTGTGTGTATTTCGGTACATGTTCAGCTGCTACCCATGATAATGATAAGGTTCAGTGAGTGGCAAAGGAGGGCAAATTTTTATTGTGGCAGACATTTTGATTTTCCCAAAATTCAAAAAGAATCTTAGAATAGAGTTTGCTTAGGAAAACAAAATGGCAGTCATTCTCATTCTATGCATCCCACAAAGAACTGCACACAATTTCAGTGTGGGAGAAATGATCTTTATCAATCCCACTGTTTTATATCTACGTCTTTATTGGAATGATGGGAGCTCAAAGACACATGGGAGAATTCATTGTCCAAAGCTACTAGTTGGAGTCTTCACCAAGAGAACTGTTACAATTACCTATTTGGTTGAGAGCCATCAAGTGATAAATGATGGGAGCTCAGTGGTCTAGACCACAGATAAGTAACCATGTAATTAGGACAAGAGGCAACCATCAGGACAGAGAAATGGAATGGTTTACAATTGGCATGGTTGCCAGGCAAGGCTGTATCTTATCAACCTACTTGTTTAACTTGTACGTTCAACATATCCTACCTAAAGCAGAATTAGACCAGGAGAAAGGAGGCATGAAAACTGGAAGAAGAAACATCAACAACAACAATATTCAGAAGACACCATACTACTAGCAGAAAATAGCAAAGACTTGGAACCGTTACTGAAAAAAGTCAAGGCAGAAAGTGCCAAAGCAGATTTAGAGCTGAACATTTAAAAAACAAAAATAATGACAACAGGATGATTTGCATAATTTTAAAGTAGATGATGAAGATAGTTAAAGAATTCCTATACTTTGGCTCAGTCATTAACCAGAATGGAGACTACAGTCAAGAAACCTGAAGAAGAATAGGATCTGGAAGGCAGCTACGAAGGAACCAGACAAGATCCTCAAGTGTGAAGATACAGCATTGCATAGTAAAGTTAGCATTAGGATGGTCCATGCCATCATGTGGCTGTGAAAGCTGGACAGTGAAGAAAGCTGTCAGGAGGAAAATCAACTCATTTGAAATGTGGTACTGGAAAAATATTTTTTGGTGGTATATTCCTGCATGGCAGGGTATTGGACTCTATAGCTCTTGTGATCTCTTCCAACTCATTGATTCTATGAGTCTTTGAGCTTGTGGTGAAAAAACAGAATCACAGAATTACAGAGTCAGAAGAGGCCTTATGGGCCATCAAGTCACTCCCCTCCCAATGGTCAATGCAGGATCTGCAGCTAGAGTGTCCCCAGCAGGTAGCAGTCCAGCCTCTTTCTGAAGATACCCAGAGAAGAAGACTCCACTACCTCTCGACATCATTGGTTCCCCTGCCAAACCACTCTTATTGTCAGTAAGTTCCTTCTAATTTTGAATTGAAATCTACTCTCACAACTTCAGACCAGCAGACCCGATTCTGCCCTCTGGAGCAGCAGAGAAGAAGCCTGCCCCTCCTCTCTGTGACAGCCCTTGAGGTATTTAAGGAGTGTCTTCTCCGTCTTCTCTTCAACAGGTTGAACATGCACAGCTCCTTCAACATCTCCTCACACATTTTGTTATCCATACCTTTTATCATCCTTGCCACTCTTTTCTGAAGGTGCTCCAACTTAAGTAAATCCTTCCTAAAAAATAAGGTGCCCAGAACTGAATACAGTCCTCCAGATGAGGCCTGACTATCACAGAACATTGTAAGACTAATCGTTCCCTCAACTTGGAAATTATGCTTCTATTAATGTGGGCTAAAGTATTATTTGCTTTCTTTGCTGCAGCCATGTTCAACTTATCATCAAACATAATCCCAAGGTTCTTTTCATACACAGTACTACCTTGAGCACCAGTGTGATGCAGGTGGTTTGAATGTCAGACTAGGACTTTGGAGTACACCAAGATAATAAACTGGGTAAGTAAACGTTCCAAACAGCTTGGGTACTTTGTTTCCCATTTCAGTAAAACAATTTCCTAGCACAAGTTCCTAATGTGATACCAAAGAGTGCTCTAAGTGTGTGTGTGCATGTGTGTTCATGTGTGCCTGTGCGCACACACCCACATACTGCACATTAATGCACATGCCATTTTGCTCCTACTGTACAAAGTATGGTTAGAAGTGATATGAGCCCTTTCCATTGTAAGAACCACATTTTCAAAGATTTATTTGTCAATCACAGAAGAATTACTTTCAAACACAAATTGCTATAGCATGGAAGCAAGTCCTCCCCCAACCCCCCACTCCCACTTTACTTGATTTTAAAACCTACCCTGTTTATTAATAATTCACATTTTTAAAAGCCTCAATAAATATATGTTTGTCTGATTGTCTGTGGCAGTTCCAAAAAGCGTCAACACCCACACAAGGGGAAGGAGAGATGTTGTCGTTTTAAAAGGCCTTCACATCACATTACTTGTCAAGAGGAAGAAAGGCTTTACAATACTCACACAAGATGGATTTTAAAAAAAGAAGAAGGATATCGGTGTTTATGTAATACTGGAGAAGACAGAAGAGAACAAAACAGGAAGGAATACAACAATGCCAGCCCTATTCTCACACATGAAATCTATCTACTAATATATAAAAGTCAAAGTTTCTTTGTTGTCTGTGTCGTGCAGGCAAAGACCTCATATGGTTGGCTGTGTCAGGTGAAGACCTCATTTGATTGGCTGCCTAAGAAGATTCTATGCAATCCTGGGGTTTGCAGTTTAGGGAGGGGCCTTTAGAATTCTCAGTCAGAGAGCTCTTGGGCCTGGCCAGTTGCTATGGAGACAAGGTCTAGCAGTAGGGAAGAGAGCAGTGTATTCCCTCAGGAACCCAACCTCTGTGTGTTAATAACTCTGAACACAGATTGGATTGGGGAATATGGGGAAAAGTTACAGGTACTGGACAAGACAGTTTGGGGAATTCGAGACACAGGATCTCAAATCTTTCTAACAAGTATTAACTATGAGAAAACAAAATGCCGGGCAATGCTGGGTATATACGCTAGTCAAAGATAAATTGCTGAATGGTTAGGAAGCAAAATTCTGATCCCTCCACAGCTGTTAACTACTGGATCACATCAGGTCTAGTCTGGACACTCTGGCAAGATTGGGTACTGATGCTAGCATAACTCCTGTTGAACAAGCATCCTCTCCATTGCTCCCAATTTGGCAGGGGCAGTCCTGGTTAAACCCCTGCCATCCCACTTTTTCAGATGCTTTTAGAATGTCCTAGTTTCTCTTTCCCCCTCCCACTTTCCTCCTTTCTCCTCAACTTTATTTCAATTGATACAAACTGAGTTCAAAGTGCAAAACTCCACAGGAGGGAGAGAAGAGGAAAGGCAGGGGCGAAATCTTGCCTCTCCTCATAGACTCAGGCAAAAGCAAACTGCTTCAGTCTCTCCTAGATCATCTGTTCTTCCTCATTAATAGCTTTGGCCATTTTGACATATCCTTTTTTTTCATCTACAAAATGTTGGAGTATATGCACGATGCATCTTCTTGGTTCCAGTGGGAAGGCATCCACTGCTTGTTCAACACTTTGCAAGAAGCCATATTTTCAGTTAGTTTCTATAGGGTGTTCTCTATCTGTAGGTGGCTGCCTAACAGCAATTACACATTCCTGTTATGCAATTGCTTGTGCAATCATGCAGCCCATTGCAACTTCATAAACACATATTTACAATACACAAACTGACCCAGGATCTTGGTTATAACCAGTATCCCCAGAACCGAATACAACATGTTAAGGACAGATACATGCAACTGTTACTTTCATACGTCCATTTTAGTTCATAAGGACTACACACGCTATATATTAGGTGTAAGTTATATTACATAATACAAATGCGGTGCATAAGATCTGAACATATAGTACCTGCTCAAGACCTCTTCGAGCCACTAATGTGCTTCCAAATCTTCAGTGCAGTTATCTTTTGCCTCATACATATAGCCTCTCTATCTATCTTTCACGATAGAAAGATTTAGAAGTCTCTAAGTAACCATAGCTTCTCATTCAATCTGAGCCAGGCAACTGTGGTTATGAGCTCTGGGACAAACTGGGATACTGTACCACAATCTGAAAATGGCTTGTTCCAAAGCCAGGTTGGTCCACAGGTGTCCTCTTTTTCCTCCTAAAGGCTTCAATGATTGGAGCCACTAAAGTGACCTGCGCAATAAGACTATCGTGATAAGGACAGAAAGACAATTTTGCTGGGTCTCTAAAGGGTCAACTCAAGGACAGTCACCAAACAGCCTTTTCCATGCTTGCCAATATTTATCTGAAAGAAGCAAGCAAGTTTATGCAAATCAGGATCTCCATTCTAGGAAAAAATTGCCTGCTAAATTTATATAAAAACAGAAGAGGAGCCACGCTAGATCTAAAATAGACCTATGTGGTCCAGCATTCTGTCCACACAGTTGTAGAATTGTCAGGTTGAAAATGGGACAGGACTCCTGTGTTCTGAACAGTTAACAGAGCCTGGAGCAAGAAGACATTCTACCAGACAGAACTAAGCAATGTCTCCTCCTTCAGCCTGCCAAACCCATCTTTAGCAGTTACACACATATATTTCAGAGTGGATGGTGGACAGAAGGAAAGAGGACAGAGAAGTATCCAACCATGTTTCTGTAGTTGGACACACAGCACTGACACCATTCTTTAGTGCTGAGTATTCAAATATAGGAATATAGATCAATGCTTTTCCTTCACCCCTCACTGCTCTCCAGCAGCTAGAAAATGACTATCTCAGGAGGCAGCAGTAGCTAAAAGGTGGATTAGGGCAAGGGGAAAGACACTGTGTAGTTCCATCTGTCCATGTTTTCCTGTGCCAGGATCTGTTCACCATTAAAAAATAAAGGAGCCCTGTCCCATATTCAACCTGGTAACCCTACACAGCAGCCAACCATTTGCCTATGGGACATGAGTGCAAGACATGAGCAGGACATGAGTGCAAGAGAATTCTCTCACTAGCAACTGATATATAGAAGCATATATAGCCTCTGTTGTTGCAAGTAATGTATAGGACTTGCCTTTTTTACAGAAGCAGCACAGTGAGTCAACATTTTCATCAAGTTATCCAACATTAAGATCCCTTTGATGACCAGTGTATGTGTGATATTGAGTCTTTTTTTGACCCGATTTTGCTTTAAATTTCATTTGCTACTTTATTGCCCACTTCCAAGTTTTGAAAGATCCTTTGGGTACTTTTCACAACCTGCTTTTGTTCTTCTTACTCTAAACAATTTGGTGTCATCAGCAAATTTGACCACCACACTACTCACTACCACTACTCTCAGGTCATTTACAAACAAGTTGAAAAGCCCTAGTTCCAGTAAAGATCCCCAAAGGACCCAAGGGCTCACATGTCTCTATTGCAAGAACTTAAGAATGGATTGCTGCACTTTTCATGCGAAGGCTGTTTCCACACTTTGTGCTACTCACAAAGGAGGAAAGCACCAAAATCACTCCACTCCACTTTCTGTGGTTTCTGGGAGCTGGATTTTCCTCAAGATACAGACATCATTTGCCCTCATATTAATCAGTACCTACTGGTCCAACAGATCATATTTTTAAAATTCAGGGAGAAATATCGAGGTTCCTTGACTCTCTGAAAAGAAGTGGGGAAAGTATAGATTCCTCCAAGGCTGTTTCTGCAGCCCCCAGCCCAAGGCTCCTCATACCCTTCTAATTTGAGGAGCACTTTTCTTTTCTTTTCTTTTTTTTTAGTTTTGCCCCCAAAACTAAGTCTCTAGGATTGCTACTGGATATTGAACTTTGTTTGGCTGCCTTTGGAAGGGCTCAAGTTAGGCCCAGAGAGAGATTTTTTCTGTGCTTTGTCTATGCTGTTACTGTCATTTTGAGGCATCACTTTGGGTGCCCTGATGAGCAGAAAAGAAATAGAGGCTGAGTATATCTTATTCGAAATGCCTGGGATCAGAAATGTTTCCTATTTCAGATTTTTTTTCAGATTTTAAAGTAACTGTATTTGCATATGCATAAAATAAAGTACTGTACAGGAGACCTCCTGGAAGCCATCGAATAAATGAGTGGCAGCACCACAGCCACCACCGCAAAAACAGAAGCAAGCAGCTGGGGAGATTCCCAGAGATCTCATGTATAGTACTGTATTTTTTTTTCTGAATACAGCTGTCAGATCCCTTATATCCTTGTGTCTCAGATCCTCAGTCTTCCTTCAACCTTGCATCTCATACACAACGTAAGTAATAAATGAATGAGATGTGAAGCTGGAAAGAGATGCCTGCCTCCAGCCTCATGTCTCTTCAGCCTCATGTCTCATTCATTCACTACTTATGTTGTGTATGAGATGTGAGGCTGGAGAAAGACTGAGGATCTGAGAGATAAACGAGCAGGAGCACCACAGTCACCACCTCAAAGATAGAAGCAGGCAGCTGGTGGCAAAAAACTGCAGTTTTCTGAGCTTTTCAGATTTCCAGATTAGGGATGCTCAACCTGTACGTGCACATTTTGAATGAATAAATCAAGGTGACATAAAGCCATGGGTAATCAGGGTGGTAACGGCCTGATTCTGCTGCAAGTGACCAGAAACAGAGAGGATTACAGGTTCATATCTGACTGCATCGCCAGAGCTCAGCAGCTTCTTCGGAATGCACCTCTATCATAGAAGTGGATAACTGTAGTAATTTTCTGCCTCTGGACACTCTGGGGGCTACATCACTGCCCCAAAATAATTGTGGCCAGATGTCCACTGGGGTTGTCTACAAATTACTTCCCTTTTGTCTAGGAAAGGTGGGACACAGGTCACACAATGTACATTGTCTTCACCTGTTCTCTCTCTGCCCTCTACATACAGCCCAAGGTCAACAAGCCAAAGGAGAAATAATAATCACCTACAAGAAGGCCTTTCCCTCAGTCTCACCACAGTCACAGGGTGTTCGTGGAGGATACGGGAGAAGGTGTTCACAGTGGTTGTTCCCAGACTCTGGAATTCCCTCCCATGGAAGGCCCAGCTGGTCTCCACTCTGCTTTTTTCCTTTTGGCAAGGAAAGACCTTTTATACATAGGCAGGCTTTTGATTTTTAATTGGTTGTGCAGAAGTTTTTTTTTAATGGGGTGCTCTGTATTTTTAGCTTTATTAAATTTTAAGCACAGTTTTTAAATTGGTTTTTGGTAGCATTGTCTAGCATTGCCTATTTAATGGCATTTCAAACTTTTATTATACATTCATAGAGTCATAGAATCATAGAAATGTAGAGTTGGAAGAGAGCTCAGAGGCCATCCAGTCCAACCCCCTGCCATGCAGGAACACCCTCAAAGCACTCCCGACAAATGGCCATCCAGCCTCTGCTTAAAAACCTCCAAAGAAGGAGACTCCACTACACTCCATTGAGGCAACATATTCCACTGCCGGACCACCCTGACCGTCAGGAAGTTCTTCCTGAGGTTCAGGTGGAGTCTCCTTTCCTGCAGCTTGAATCCATTGCTCCTTGTCCTGGTCTCTGGAGCAGCAGAAAACAAGCCCTCTCCCTCCTCAACATGACATCCCTTCAAATATTTAAACATGGCTATCATGTCCTCTCTTAACCTTCTCTTCTGCAGACTAAACATATCCAGCTCTCTAAGTCTATCCTCACAGGGCATGGCTTCCAGGCCCCTCAACATTTTGGTCGCTCTCCTCTGGACACACTCCAGCTTGACCATGTCCGTCTTGAATTGGGGTGCCCAGAGCTGGACGCAGTATTCAAGATGAGGTCTAACCAAAGGAGAGTAGAGTGGTACCTCCCTCGATCTAGACACCAAACTTCTATTGATGCAACCAAGATTTGCATTGGCTTTCTTGGCTGCCGCATCACACTGCTAACTCATGTTCAGTTTGTGGTCTATTAAGACTCCTAGATCCCTTTCACACGTACTGCTGTTCTAGCTGTATTTTCTTTTTAACACAACATAAGCCACCTTGACAGAAAGATGGAATACTTACTTACTAACTAAATAACTAACTAAATAACTAACTAAATAAATGCACTCATGAAGGAAACTCTAGAAATTACCCAGGTGGCTTCTACCTCGCCTCCACAAGATACTTCCCATAACATAAGGATTGGGGGAAAATAAAGTGCATTATTATGTTAAACAATTTATTCTTGCAAATATCAAGACTGGCCACTGTCGAAGCAAAAGCACAAGGGACATCAGAAACCAAGATGAAGAAGTTCTGGCCAGCTCAAAGCGCTGCATGCAAGCAATACCAGAAACAGGTGCTTAAAGTAATCAGACTCAGTACTAAAGGAAGAAGAACACCACCACCACTGAGGTCCTTACCAAGTCCCTCACGCACCCCAGATTTCTCTTTGTAGCGTTTGCGCTTCCCCGGATGCTCCAAGCAGGGAAGGCCTCCGATCTTTTCAAAGCAGAGCTTCTTGTTGATGAAGAGGAACAAGACTGCAAGGAGGACAATAAAGACCCCAACAGCAGAGAGGAATCCAATCGCTTCAGGAGTAACTGGGAACAAAAAGTACAGAGAAGAAAGAAATATGTCAGTTTGCTGTTGCATGGGAAAGGAAAGGAAAGAACTGCACGCTCCCGAACACACATTGGGAGGGACAGAAGACGATGTGCTCAGCAAGGAGGGACAAATAGGTTACCTTCATGTCCTATTTATGGACATCCCAGCTGCATCTGCTTGTCACTCTTGGGAGCACAGCCTGTTTGAACTGAGTAATGAAACATGGAGGATGTAGCTTACAAAAAAAACAAAAACAGACAGTGTGATATAATGTGTTGGAACTTCTTTAGTGCAAGAAGTGGGCAGACTTGGGTTCAAAATCCCTATGCAATCATGGCAGAGAAGCCCTGCCAGGGAGGAGGGGGATGAAAGGGAGAAAGCAGGAACTTCAACAGTAAGAGCACACGTTTCTTTTAACAATGTTTTTAAATCCTCTTCTAGAGTCATCTGCAAAATTATTTGACTTTTTCAGCATTATGCAATTTACTCCAAACACAGCACCGAAAGACAGCCCTACCCGCACCCACCACACCTCTAACTGAGGGACTTTTCACATAACACTATGGTTCTACGATTCCACTTTAACTGCCATGGCAGCACCTTAAGGACTCCTGGGATTTGCAGTTTGTTACTGTTGTTGTTGTATGCCTTTAAGTCATTTCCAACTTATGGCAAACCCTAAGGTGAACCTATCACTGGGTTTTCTGGGGCTAAGGGTGTGTGACATGCTGAAGACCACTCACTGGGTTTCCATAGCTGAGCAAAGAAACAAACCCTGGGCTTCAGTGTCATAGTCCAATGCTCAAACCACTACACTGTGCTGACTCTCAATTTCCAGTTTAGAGAAGGGTCTTAGAACTGCCAACCAGACAGCTGTAGTGCTTCGCCAAACTACAAAACCCAGCATTCTACAGGATGTTGCGATGGCAGTTAAAGTAGAATCACAGTGCTATAACTGCGTAGTGTGAAAGGGCTCTAAATTATTCTTTAATAGTCATCTGTGCAAGTTACATTTTTATGCTCATGTATGTTTATTTATTTGGAAATACTATCTTTTTCAGTTCCAAAGAATTCACAGAAATGGAAAACAATAGTACTTTCAACTGCAACAAATGTCAGCTGCAGTTGTAGCTGCAGCAACAACATTCCAGAGGGAAAGCATCAAATATCAGCAGGTGTGAGCAGCAGAAGCCCAGAACATAAGCTGAAGACCTATCTCCTCTGATCTTCAGGATCTAAGGAAGAAAACATTTGGGCTTTTTTGCCTCCACAATTTGCTACCGGAAGATGTTTGAGATTCAACGTGGGAGCATCTATAAGTAAATCACATCCACATAATTTCTGTGTTTGTCCCTCTCCAAAACCTGGAGGTGGAAAGAAAGAAATGGAGCCACTTCCAGCACAGGATCTGCTTTTCATATGAGCAGGGGAACTGCTGGTGGTTTTCAAGTCAGTGGATTTGCTCTGGGTTTCTGAGCACATTTTAAAGTAGTTATTCAAGGTACTGACCTCTAGCCCCAAAACTAGTTTAGCACTTTTTTTGTTGGCTCATTTAACATCGGACTAAAACAAATTTGGACTAAAGCCAGGTGTGCATACACTGCTCACTAACATGGGAGGCACTACTGGCTGAGCTGCAACCCCAAACAACCTACCAAACCACCAGCAGCTGTAAGACTAAATCCAGCTGCTATTTGCAACTAGAGTAGGCCTACTGAATTGACTGCTGAACGGGAAGTCAACACTTATTTAATTTCCATCAATTCAACAATTTTATTCCAGCAGAACTAGCAACTAGGTGTAGGCCTTGAGAGTGCTCAGAGTCTGTGTTTCAGAAGTGAATTTGCTCTGAGTTTTAGGCCATTTCTGCACCACACTGTTTTAGTGCTATTATTCCACTTTCAACATCCTATGGAATCCTGGGGTTTGTAGTTTACTAAGGCCCAAGAGCTCTCTAGCTGAGAATTCTAAACGCCCCTCCCTCAACTGCAAACCCCAGGATTCCATAGGATGTCGGACGTGGAATAATAGCACTATAACAGTGTAGTGTGGAAATGGCCTTAATCAACATTTTACAGGAGCTGTCCAAGGTGTTTAACCTTGGCTGTCCCCTCCTCAAAAAAAAAACATGTTCAGAACTTTGGACAGCTCCCTCAAAGGCTGTAGTAAAATGCAGCACGATGATTATATGCATGCATGTGGAGGAATACAGAAATCCCAGCGAAAGAGACCTGGCTAATAAAATTGACGGACCTAGCTGAAATGAATAAATGGACAATTTTGACAAGAGAAAAATGAGCCACAAGTAGAAATTACTCAGCTGCGCCAAATTAGAGAAAAAGGGATTCACTGCAGGGTGGCCTCTTAAACAGTTAATTCCACGAGGCAGCACTATTCTCACTAACGATTTCTTCAATTCTAATTTATTCCTGACTTTAGGGTGGGAGGTGGGCCAGAGATAATAAAGAAGCAGTCACTTGCTACTTTTCTAATTACAACCCACCACTATCCAATCAAGAGCCCATAAACTGTCTGTTTTAGACTATGTGCGCTAACTGAATTTCATTATACCTTTGGAACAGCACATTATTTCCTCACTAGTTCCTACAGCACCCTTCACATCCAAGGGATAATTACACAGACAGCGAGACACAGAGGGCTGAACACCAAGAGAGCTGCTACATGGACAGAAGCTCCATGGGAAGGCTGCATGTGGCAGACTGGTGTGATACTACCACTGGCCCTGCAAGGAACATCAGAAGGTTCCCTCCCACATACGTCCTCACTGTGTGGGACATACATCTCCACTAGCAGCATAAGTGTTGCAGGGGAACAAAGAAGGATGATTCCCTAAAATGAGCAATTACTTTCTCCCCTCTTTCTCCTCAGGAAGTGCTGGGCTCATTTCTTAATTTTCTCACCACCAGCACCATCCAAAAAATATTATAAGCAGGTTGTCTCTAACTAATAGAGGCACATATTTTAGAGACAGATCACTGAAGCCCAAGGTCTCTTCCCCACAGCACCCTTTTGATATCAGAATGAGTAGAAGATGCTGTCCTTTCCACCACCAAAACTCTCATAAGACTTCTCAAAAATTATTTGGAAAAACACCTGGCCATCTAACCATACCCTCCAACATTTCATAGATGAAAACTGGGACGGGTGCAGCCAAGCAACATCAGACGGTAGTCAAGATGGCCAAAGTTATTAATGAAGAAATCAAGCTCAGAGAGGCTACAGCAGTTTGTCTTTGCTTGGGCCTACTAGAAAAGGCAAGATTTTGCCCCTTTCCCTCTTTTGCCCTTCCCATGTTGAATCCACTGAGTGCAGACTACTTTTGCACTTTGAATCTCAGTTTGCAGCATCTTTAAAAAGCTGGTGATAAAAGGAAGAAGTGGGATTAGCAGACAGAAACTGGGACATTTTGAAAGCAGCTGAAAAAGATGGACAGCAGAGGATTAATCAGAAATGTCCCTGCCTCAGTTGGAAGGCATGTATACCTTAACCAAAGCCATTCTTCAAGAACAACAGTGCTTGTGTAATGTCTGCACTCATGCCTTCTATACACTTTTATCTATACCAAGAAACAAACACTGTCTGCATCATGTTATAAACATTCGTTGTAAACATTTTATATGATGCTAACATCAGTCTTTTATGCATGACATTATAGCAATTTTAACTGCCATAAAGCCATCATATGGAATCCTGGGGTTTATACTTTGGTGACAGCCAGAGCTATATAGTGGTTTGAATGTTGGACTAGGACACTGGGAGATCAGGGTGGCCTTCAGCAAGTCACACTATCTCAGGCAAAGGCAAACTCACTCTGACTAAATCATGCCAAGAAACCCCTTTGATAGGTTCACCTTTGTTGTTGTGTGCTTTCAAATCATTTCTGACTTATAGTGACCCTAATGCGAACCTATCACAGGGTTGTCTGGGGCTGAGAGTGTGTGATGTGCCCAAGTCACCCTCACCCTGTGGGCTTTCATCGCTAAGCAGGACTCAAACCTTGGTCTCCAGGCTCAGAGTCCAATTCTCAAAGCACTGTACCACATTGGCTCTCTTAGAGTCACCATAAGTCAGAAATGACCTGAAGGCACACAGCACCAACAAGCAGCACTAGAACTCTCCCAGGATTCCATAGGATGGAGCCATAGCAGTTAAAATGGTGTCAAATACCTTAATTATGTAGTGCAAAAAAGATGTCTCAACAACATCAGAGCAATCAATTGTCTGCTGAAGCTCTAGTTTGAACCAACATACAGCTTTTCAAAAAATGATGGCACTATGATTTCACTTCAACTGCCATGGTTCCATCCTGTGGAATTCTGGGATTTGTAGTCTAGTGAGTCACTAGAGTTCTCTGCCTAAAAATTCTGAATACCACCCTCCAACTGAAAATCCCAAGATTCCACAAGAAGGAACTGTAGCAATTAAAGTAGAATCACAGGGCTGTAACCGCATAGACGCTTTGGGTCCCATTTGAAAGAAAAGCAGGATATAAATCTAATAAATAAATAAAAGTTGTGAGAGGGCCCCTGGATTGGGATGATATATCAGACACTAGCCATTTCTGCACTACACTGTTATAGTGCGTTTATTCCACTTTCAACATCCTTTAGAATTCTGGGGTTTGTAGTTTACTGAGGCCCAAGAGCTCTCTGGCTGAGAATTCTAAAAGCCCCTCCCTAAACTGCAAATCCCAGGATTCCATAGAAGGCTGAAAGTGGAATAATAGCACTATAACAGTGTAGTGCAGAAATGGCCACTGAACCAGCAAATTTGGGTACAGAGGAAGTAAAAGACGTGGATCTGTTTATTCTGCCTGTTTAATATTGGAAATCAAAGTCTCCACGGCCCTCTACAAACCAAGCAGTATTCTGCAGCTCTCCACTTTCTTTCTAGAATCATTCCCTCCCTCCACTGCATGGTTTTTCACAAGATCCTGCTGACACATTTCCAGCGCTTATCTCTACAGTGCTAAGGGTAGACGATGTCAGTCTCTGTGCAAACTCCAACAAAAAAAAAAAAACCATCATAAAGCAGCCAATTAAAGCAAATTGAACAGCACGCATCTGTTTTTAGCAAAAATGTGGGTCACGTTGGAGCCGCCGGGACCTCTTCTTCACAAAGCAGCTCTCGCTACTGCATCAAGTGACTGATTGGTTCATCGTGAGCCACAGTTATCAGCCTCAAACAGGTGGTGCTTTTATTCATGTGTGAGGCGAACCCACAATGTGCAAACACTCCCAGAAATAAAATGTGTGTGTTTTCGCAGGACAGCAGCTCTCTGCTGATTATCTGTTTCAAACAAGCCAGGGACCTGAATTATTGCAGTCACGTGTATGCTGTGCAGGGAGAGAATGATTGTGTAACTCCTCTTGCCTTCCAAAAGGTGCCCCTTATAATCAATCACCAGAAATGGAATGGAAGAGAACAAGTTGTCAGCCTTGGATGAAGGCTGAGCTGTGACACTTCTTACAGAAGGTAATAAGCTCTGCTAAACTCAACAAAGAGTGTGCTATTGTGTGTAAGCATGCCATCTTGCCCCCATCCATGTCTTTGCATACAAAGAAACAAGTAGTTCCCAAAGAATTCTAAATTCTACAAAGGATAGCTATATTTGATCGTGTCCCTTTGAAGTATTTGTATCTGCCTGAATTGCCCTCGGCCTTGTGAAGTCACACTACTGCCAATATGAGCATAAAGGGGACTGTGACTAAAGAGGTATGAACTATACCAGACTCAAATCTTTCCATGTGCTCTTCCTTCTGCATCTCTTTAGTGACAAGTCCTTTCTGGTTAGAACCCTGACAGAAGGGATGAGACTGTTTTTCAACCTTAGCTAGACAGCTCTGACTGGGAATCTTTTTGGCTGAACAGCAAGATAAGGATGCGTTATGAAGAGGCACTTTTTTTTTTTCAATCAGTCTTGGTGCCTTCGTAGAGAAATCAGCAGCCACGTGCATGCAAAAACACAGACATACCCACAGAGTGGCTCATCTTAATCCCTATTTCAGAGTCATCAAACATCTTAAGCCAAAATGCTGGAAGTCCATCTGAGAATTTGGAAAACACAGCTGAAGAGCTGTGACACATGGCCGCATCTCACCTGATGAATAGATGAACTTTTTTATACTGTATTAGTGTATATATCCAGTGTTGCCTGAGATTTTATTTTCTCATAGGTAATACTTGTTAGAAAGATTTGAGATACCACATTTCTAATTCCCCAAACTGTCTTGTCCAGTACCTGTAACTTTTCTCCATATTGCCCAATCCAAATTGTATTCAGAGTTATTAACATAAAAAGGTTAGGTTCCTGAGGGAATACACTGCCCTCCTCCTTGCTGCTAGGCCTCATCTCCATAGCAGTTGGCCTATTCAGAGCTCTCCTGCTGAGAATTCTAAAGACCCCTCCTTAAACTACAAACCCCAGGATTCCACAGAATCTTCTCGGGCAGCCAATCATATGAGGATTTTGCCTCATACAGCCAATCATATCATTCGCCTGACACAGCCAATCATATGAGGTCTTCACCTGACACAGACAAACATACAAACTTTGAGTTTTATATAGTAGATTTATTGTTGTTATTTGCCATCAAGTCAACTTTCACTTACAGTGATCCTATGAATGAGAAACCTCCAGGAGCCCCACTCATCTTCCCCAGTAGCTGACTGAGTATCTTCTAATCTGAGAGTCTCATCTTCCAGCACTATAGGGTTCTCATGGTAAAAGACATCCTCCTTTTACACAGTACTAACAAGAGTTAGCTAATGCACCACTGCCACGGTCTCTGAGAGATCTTTCACCAATGTCACCCCCCACTGCTGCTTCCCAGTAGCTGTTTGGCACATTTAGTCTGCCTCCTCAGTTGACTGACCGAACCCAAAGAGTGCTCACCAATGGCTGCTTTTCATCCTGGAGAGAAGTGACTAGTGGGGTGCCACAGGGTTCTGTCTTGGACCCAGTGCTACTCCACATCTTCATCAATGACTTGGATAAAGGAGTAGAGGGCATGCTGATCAAATTTGCAGATGACACCAAGTTGGGACGGGTTGCTAATACGCCAAAAGACAGGATCAAAATTCAAAATGACCTTGACAGATTCGAGAGCTGGGCCAAAGCTTACAAAATGAATTTCAACAGAGAGAAATGTAAGGTCCTGCACTTAGGCAGAAAAAATGGAATGCACAAATATAAGATGAGGGACACGTGACTGGATAACAGTACATGTGAAAGAGATCTAGGAGTCTTAATAGACCACAAGCTGAACATGAGTCAGCAGTGTGATGCCGCAGGCAAGAAAGCCAACGCAATTCTTGGTTGCATCAATAGGAGTATGGTGTCCAGATCAAGGAAGGTACCACTTTATTCTGCTTTAGTTAGGCCTCATTTGGAATACTCTGTCCAGTTCTGGACACCTCAATTCAAGAAGTGTATCGACAAGCTGGGTGGCCATCCATTGGGAGTGTTTTGATGTGTGTCCCTGCATAGCAGGGGGCTGGATTGGATGGCCCCTGTGGTCCCTTCCAACTCTGTGATTCTATGACTCTGGAGACCCTACTAGCAGCAGCATTACCAGCAGCACAGCCTCTTATTTCACAGGAGCACACAATCGTACTAGTACAGAAAGATAGTGGTGGGGGGAGGGTTGCCCTGTGTGCATATGTGCCTTCAAACTGCCTGTTGACTTATGATGACCCCATGGATTTCACTGGGGTTTCCTAAACAAGAAATACTCATAGGTGGTTTTGCCACTACTACTGTAATAATATTCCTCCCACTCTCAACCCTCACCCCAGAATCTGTATCTACCACACCACCATTATTTTACCAAACCCATTTAAGATGGCTTTTCTTTTATTATCAAATTCCACCTGTCCTACACGGATTGGAAGAGGGCATGGTACCTCAGACATCTCTAACAAGGAAGTCCTACATGTACAACCTGTCTCTTCTTTTGCCTTAACAAATCATTGCGTTCCTTTTTACAAGCAAATACCCAGAAAACAGAAATGCGCTCCTAGCATTTAGGAAGCACAATAGTTAGAAAACTAGATGCATACTTTTGTCTCCAGTTATTAGGACTATTGTCCTGGCTATCAGGCTACCACCAATCAGCAACATCCAAGGACTACACAACATTCAAAGACTACACAGAAAAGGCTGTTCTCCAGTTCTTTAACTCAGCTATTACATGTCAGGACAGACACAGACATTCATAATATTTTAGCAACATTCCCTACCTGACCATTTTCGGACCAAACTGGATCTGACATTACATTTGGCCCTTCACATTTGTGATTTGACTTTCATGGATTTGATTATCTGTAAGTTTCTCCAACCTCTGCCTCCTCCACCTCCCCTTTTCCAGGGGAACATTCCCTCCTGGAGGCTCTGATCAGGTCATGCAGCCCTTTAAAAACCCACCTCTGGTGCTCCTCCTCCACCAGCCGCTGACTGGCCGGCTAAAGTAGGTTCACAGTCTGACTTCTCAGCACCACAAACCCTCTCATGATGCCCTCCACATACACAAGGAAGGAGAGAGGAAAGAGAGAGGAACTATAAGACCATCATGACACCCCCCCCCCACTTGCATTCCCTCGCCTTTCTCAAACTTGGTTTGGACTCTGCTGTGCCTGCTCTCCCCACCATACCTCAGCCCCCTTCCCACAGACACACACACACACAAACACATTTTGATATTTGAGCTCTGAAGTGGGGGAGGCAAGGGTTGAAGAAACTTGCAAAAAATCAAATCCATGAATGCCAAATCCACAAATATGGAGGGCTAACAGTATGTGCCTTCAAGTCGTCTCTGATTTATGGTGATCTTATCGTATGGTTTTCTTGGCAAAATTTATTCAAAGGAGCTTTGCCATTGCCCTCCTCTGAACATGCCCTACAGCACCAGGTATTCCTTGCCAGACCCCGTTCAAGTACTCATCAGGCCTGACCCATCTTATCTTCCAAGAGCAAACAGGATCTGGTACCTCCAGAGTATTTAGGCTCTTTTTTGCCAGTACAAGGACAGGCAAAGTGAGCTCCATGGCCTGCATGTGGCCACCAAGACTTTTTCTGCAGCACCCTAGAACTGTATTTTTAAAACACCTGACATTGCAGTATGCTGCTGCCAAATTGGGCAGTAAATTACTAAACGCACTAAAGACAATGGGAAAAGGAACTAAACGGTATGACCCTGGCTCTCCCATTGACTAGTGTGCATTAAGTTGTGAATGAAATGGTCGATATGCTATTCATTAAAGACAACATGAGTAGTTTTAAAGGTGCTTTAATACATAAACTGAGTGGTGAACTTTATTTTGTCAAAAATGACACTTAAACATTTTAAATAAATAAATGTAAAAGTAAAGCACGCTGTTATGTAATTTTGCTTTCTTTTTAAGAAGTTTGCTAAGCTCTTCCCCTCTTCCCCTTAGACCACACATCTTAGCCTCTTTACAGAGTACTTAACACAACCTGAAAAGCAAATCTGTAGAAGATGCCCAACCCCATGTACTGATAAGATATTCTTATCACTGCTTTTTTGTGCATGTGAATGGTCCCTGTATCCATATTTTGTATCCATTTGAGATTTGCAGTATTTACAATTCCTCTCTTCCTCTCTTTTTACATACATACACAGTGTGAGAAAGAGAGTGAGATATAGCACATTTTACATCCTGCCAAACAAGTACAACACTTCATGAATCTGACAAATCAGGCTCTAGTCCATGAAATTTTGTGTTACAATAATGCTTGCTAATCTTTAAAGTGTTATAAATTATTAGTTCCCTTTTTTTTCCTGCAATAGAGTAACACAGCTCATCTTTGTTCATCTCTCTCTCCCTGTCCCTCCATTTTTCTATCCCTGTCCTTGTCAAAATTTAAATTATTTGTTATGCCCTGGCATCCACCCAACTTAAGACTTACAAACTAGCATTCTGAACATTTTCTTTCTTATTCCATTCCCCACCACCACTAAAAGATATATGAATGCATCAACTCTGTTACTATGACAACATACCGATGAAATATCTGGAGTTAATGAGGCATCCCTTTAGCTGTCATCTTCTTTTAAAAAACAAACCAGCCCTTCCTCCTCCACTGAGATATCTACAGAATCCAGGCAGGTTCTTAAGTCAAAAGTTACAAAATTAATTTCCCCCTGCTTTCACTAGAATACGTTCTTTGGGCGGGGAGACGTTTTTTGATCTAGAAGAATTACTAATTAACTTATAGTGGCTTTTAAAGGTGCAAATGAGCGAGACCAGCCCAAGACATTTCGCTGCCTGAGTAGAGAGCAAGGCAGACAATATCCAAAGACAACCAAGTTATTTTGGCACACGAGGCTGAAAATTCCACAAGCACCTCTTCTCCCAATCTGGCAGAAAAAGTACCATAACAACAAATCAAACAGTTGTCCATTACACCTAAAATCTGCTTTCCAAGTCAGCTGCCCAACTCTGGCTGATGGTATATTGTTGTTGATACATGCCTTCAAGTCATTTCTGACCTGTGGTGACCCTAAGCTGAGCCCATCACAATGTTTTCTTGGTAACATATGTTCAGAAGGAGTTCAGAAGCTGACAGTGTGTGACTTGCCCAAGGTCACCCAGTGGTTTCCATGGTTGAGTGGGGATTTGAACCCTGGTTTCTAGAGCTGTAGTCCAACACTCGGACTACTACACCAAACCGGCTTTCTGGCTGATGGCAGAGCTGGCCTGCAAAGTGAACCAGCAATGCAACTGCCCCAGACTTGTAGTTCCAATGAATTTTTAATCCAAGACAGAACATTAACAGCACTTTGAATGAATCTTAGAATCTCTCCAAAATCATAAATGTGTTTTTCTTTTTCCCTCTAAGCCTTCCACTTTGGTTCTGCTCCTGGGAGAGCTACCTGTAAGATTTTAGTGATCAAAAAACCCCAACCCTCTCATTATTAATTAAGATGAGCAACTACAGGTGAGAGGGCGAATGATTTCAAAGGAGATGTGGAGTTTTTTTGGGAGGGGGGTACCCCTGTTCTTTTAAAGCAGAACTAGAGCTGTTCAGACCAGGTAGACTACAACTACCATCATTCCCTGGCCAGCAGAGGATGTCTCCTTCCACAAGGAGTAGGCGCTCCATTCATCCACTAACAACCACTATCAAAGGAGAACACTTGTCATTCTCAGGGCATTTCTGCACTACACTGTTATAGTGCTATCATTCCACTTTCAACATCCTGTGGAATCCTGTGGTTTGCAGTTTAGAGAGGGGCATTTAGAATTCTCAGGCAGAGAGCCCTTTGGCCTGAGACAACTACAAACTCCGGAATCCTACAAGATGTTGAAAGTAGAATAATAGAACTATAACAGTGTAGTGCCTTCAGATTCTTTCCATTCTTAGATTCTTCCTTCTCTCTTGCCAAGACTCTCCTGTCTGGTCCTACCATTTTAGATCCGGTTGTGTAATAATTTATCACACAGAGATGTTGGCCAATAGCCCCCATCCAAAGATCTGTTCCAAAAGCTACTCCACTCCAGGTGATGTAGCTCTGCCTTTTAAGAGCCTGAACCTTTCCTCTCAAGGTTGAGTGTGTTTCCTTGGCAACCTGCCTGACCCCCATTACTCAAGGGAACAGAAATGTGCTGCCGACAAGCGTTTTCCATTTAATCAGTCCTATCTTCTTAACAGTTTTATGGCTATAGGGCCTACCGCCTTTAGACCAACTGCCCAGACAAAACAGGGCACCTTACAGATCTGCAACCATCTTGACCAACAATGACTCAGGTCCCTCAGGACACACACTTTAACCAGTGGTTACTTTAAGAGAAGCAGACCGAACTGCGCTTAACACTTCCACTCTGGGCACTCTTCCAGCCCCCGTTTATCTTGTTTGTTTTGGCAAGGATCACTAATTGTTTACAACAGCTATTTTGGGATACACAGGCAGGAAGAAAACGTGAGACTGTGAGGCACTCTCAGATCATCAGAGCTCCTAAGCTCTTAATTTTAGAATTCTCCATAACCTTGTGCTGCCATTATCACTACTACCCTCCCTTCCCATCTCCACTGATCACAACCTGTGGCACACGCTTCTCATACCATGCTTCTCATACCATGCTAACATGTACTTCTGCCCAAAGACCTCCCTTTCCTTTGCAGTGGTTCTCAACCTGTGGGTCCCCAGATGTTTGTGGACTTCAGCTCCCAGAAGCCCCAGCCACTATGGTCAATGCTCAGGGCTTCTGGGAGCTGAAGTCCAAAAACATCTGGGGACCCACAGGTTGAGAACCACTGTTTTAAGGAGAAGATAAACAAAACCTCAAAGGTGAAGGAAACAATCTGAACACATGCTCTCTGCTCTGCCTAGAATATACAGCTGGCCCTCCATATTTGCTCGAGTTATGGGCACATGCTCACCAAGAATGTGAAAAAAATCACAAATACCAAAATGGGGGAGGGGGCCAAGGCATGGTGGGGAGGACAGGCACCCAGGGTCCAAACCAGGTGAGGGAAAGTGGGTGGATCAGCATGATGGCCCTATCTTCCTCTCTCTTGCCCACCTCCTTCTTCGGGTGTGGTGGGGCTTCAGGACTGGGTTTGTAGTGGTGAGAAATTGGGCTGTGAGCCATCCTTACCCGGCCAAGCAGCGGCTAGTGGAGGAGGAGGACCAGAGGCAGGTTTTTAAAGGGCTATGTCACCTAATGGGAGCTACTGAGAGGGAAGGTTTCCCCAGAAAAGAAGCACCTGAGGTGGGGATGGCAGGATTAAAGAAACTTATAAATAATAAAATTCATGAAAGTCAAATCTACAGATGTGGAGGGCCAACTGTACTTAAACTGTTGTCAACATATTTTAGAACTGTAGTGGGGAACATATAGCTTTCCAGATGCTGTTGAACGCAAACTCCCATTCTCCCTCATTTCTGCCTATCCTGGCTGGGGCTAATGGGGGCTGCAGTATAAAAACATCTGGAAGGCTACACATTTCTCTGTTTAGGAATGTGTGTCTGTCTGCCTTCACCCTTGGACAGCTCTAGATATTATCCTTAACTGTTCCAGGAAGCTGAAATCCCCACCAAGCATTCTTCTTTGCTGCAACTCCTCTTTCACTCTCTTTGTTTTGATCCATAATGAATTCCAGAATTTGAGGTAGGAAACAGCTTAAGCAAGATGGCAAAGGAACCAATCTGGAACCACAGCATTATCAGAACTCTGGACAAGACTAGAGGTGCTAAGCCAAAATACAGTGGCCAGGTTGCATAACATGGCTAGCCATGCCACAGCTCAGATAAAGGTAGGGAATATGTGGCCTTTCTAAGGGTTTATATCTCAACTCCTTGGCAAGTGACACGGAATTCTGGGAGCTGTAGTCAAAAACATCTGGAGAGCCACAAACTGTCTACCTAAGAACATAGGAACATAAGGAGGACTTTGCTGAAGGGGCAAAAGCCCCTATCTAATCCAACGTTACATTAACACAGAGACATATAACCCCAGCAATGGCCTGGTACATCTGAAAAGAATTTCTAGTTTGACCAAGAGAGCCACTGTGAACCTCTACTCCTTTCAAGTGCTGCAGCTAGCCACTGCAAAGGGTCCATGCCATCCCATACTATGACTAGCTGCCAGATTTTAACCAGTTATTGGTTTCTACTAGGGCTACCCTCCCTAACATGGAACCCTTCAGATGTTTTGGCATACAACTACCACCATTTCTGATCATTTGACAGCTGGCTTGGGCTAATGAAAGTTGCAGTCCAGAAGATCTGACCCAGTTGAAGAAGGGGTGAAGACTGACATTGTGGTGACTAGGTTGGGGGAAGCTCCATAGTGTATTTCTTTCCGGAGAAGTCTAAGTTCTACTTATTTGGATTTGGTGTCAGCAGGATTTGTCTGGCAGCTAAGGTATGAGAGGCAGGATTTAAGGAAGTGGCTAGGAAAACAGGAGCCCTGGTGGGGCAGTGGTTAAATGCCGGTACTGCAGCCACAAGGTTGCGAGTTCGATCCTGCTAGGCTTCAGGTTGACTCAGCCTTCCATCCCTCCATAGTCGGTGAAATGAATACCCAGCTTGTTGGGGACAATTAGCTAACACACCATAAATCGCTTAGAGAGCATTTAGTTGATAAGTGGTATAGAAATACACATGCTATTGCTATGGTATGCTATGCTATGCTATGCATGTCCCTTGAAGATGCTGTGTGATCAAGGACTCCACCAACAAATATTCTTGGTTCCAGGGCTATGGTACTCCTTGAAGCTTCTTCTCAAAACTTCGCTCTCTCTTGTAAAGGATTGATCTTAGCCTCTAAGTCCTGTTACCCCATATTTGAAACAAAGCTGATTGCAGGAGTGGTTTTCATCTGAGTATGCGATATATTTTATTTTGTAGTTGTGTTTTTAAATTGTGCTACAGTATTTTTTTTTAAAGTTCTTATTCATTTATATAATTGTATGCACTCTCTTGTTACTCTGGACTGCTGGACACATAAATATCTTGACCTGAATTCTTGCAGAAGAATAAACAACCATGCTGAGGTTTTCAAATGCCGTGCATAGTTTTTCATCAGCAGAGACGGGTTTTGTGTATGAAAGACGCACCAAGTGAATTCAGCAGCCTTTTGGAAAGAAAATGTACCCACAACTAAGGCAAACCAGAATCAGATTTCAAAACAAAGAAGGAAGATAAGTAATATCAGCAGTATCCTGTTCGAACTGAAGGAGTTGGCTGGTCTCTATCAAGAAACTCAGAAGTAAAATGGAAGTTCCTGATTGTTACTATTATAACTGTGACTGAATGCTTCTGTCTTTCACAGATGGATCAACTGTTAGCTCCCTAGGTCAATCTCAATTGCTTGTGTTACCACCATGTACTAGCCTGGCCTTTAGTAAACCAAAGGTATCATTTTGATATCACAATTCGGCCCTGCTCTGCCACCAGCCAAGTGTTTGTGAGGCCACTGTACAAGCGTGAAGCTAGGCATGGCTACTATTTGTTACTCCCACCAAACCAAGACAGAAATAGCCAGGACTGCTTTAGGGGACCTCCTGAAACAAACACCTTCATTACCAATGTGCAATAAACAAAGAGACCCTCTGCCCTGAGAGGGCACCCTGGCAAGTTAGGTACTTAACTGCTGAGCTAGCCACATCTGCATACCAGCCATACTATTGTCAATTTGGAACATAATTCAATCATGTAAATTCTGACCCTTCGGAGGCATTGTCTCCAACCCAAAACTTATTGTTTTTGCCCAAGACCAGCCTAGCCTATGGTCGTTCTTTCCCTGATAAAAACCCCCAGTTCTGAGAGCTCTTTGGAACTCTCGCTGGATCGCTCTGGACTTCTACTTTGCCTTGCTGCTGCTCGGTTCAGCAGATTCCCCTTGGCCGCCACGCCGGGTTTCCTCTTCTACAATCAGGCTTCCCCAGGACTGCAGGACAGGTGGCGTATCACCCATTCCCCCTTGAACTCTATTTTCCTTTTCTAGTTAGGAGTGTGTTTGTGTTTTCTTTAACAATTGTCTAATAAATCTTAATTGTTGTTTGAACTGTTTGCCTACTCACTGACCTGACGCTGTATACATTGGATAAAAGATCCCCGCTAAGTTACCCTGCCTCTCGTTAATCAAGAGAGTGTTCCAGCTAATGTCCCCATCTTGTTTGTTGTTGTTTGGTTATTTGGGTGTCCCTCACGGGACCTTCAAGCCACCGGGTAACACTTGGAGGCCTCACCATATTTTAAGTAAGCTATAATAAAAGTGTTGTATTTATTTATAACAAGGGTAAGCTAAGTGTGGCCTATATGGCCCCCAGCAGTTAAAAAAAAACCCTAATTCCACCCATAGGGTATAGAGCAGACCTGGGCATTGTATGGCCCCCGGGCCACATACGGCCCTTTGATTGGCCCTGATCAGCCCTTGTAAGGCTAATTGGAAATTACAAAATAAACATACTTTCTAAGGCCCTTTCCTCATGGGGGGGATGAAACGGGGCCGCGCACACAGGGGCAGAACTACCCGCGAGCAGGTTGCTCCGTCCCTGCGGAGAGCGCGGATCCGCCGTTCCAAACGCCGCCGAATTTCGGCGCCGTTTGGCGGCGTTTGGCAGCGCCCAAAATGGCGGTTGGCGGCTTCCACCAGCGCTCCGCCAATCAGGACAGCGCGCCAGCCGGAAGCCCGCCCCCGGGCAGATCTGCAGGGACGCGCTACCGCGTCTCTGCAGTTCTTCACTGGGGGCTGCTACGGGGCAGCGCGGATGAGTTTTATAAAAACCACTTGCGAAGGTGGTTTTTAGAAACTCACAGCGCCACACCCGCGGCTGCGCTAGAGCAGTTTGAGGTCTAGAACCTCACTTTTTTTAACTGCTCTAGAGCACCCCCCGGTGAAGAAGACCTCCAGAAGAGGTCGCTCTAGTGTTGGCAATATGCCCGTCCCTCCACAATATTTTTAGTTTCTCATGTGGCCCCATGGAAAAAATAATTGCCCACCCCTGGTATAGAGAGTATTTCCACCACATTTCATGGCCCTTGGGCCAATTTTGGCCAAAAACTTGAAGTTACTTTGGCTCATTTCCTGTTGTTCAAAAAAAAAAAGCTTCTTCTGGGCTTAAAAATGGTCCAGAGAGGCCTAAAACCATAGTGAAAATGCCTCCCATGCCCCCATTTGGTTGGGGAAAACTTTTTTTATTTTGGGGCAGTCAGCCCTCCAAGGTCTCCTGGGGGCCTAAGGCACCACACTAATTTTCCACGTTTGTGCACACCTGACTTATAAGTAAAAGAGCAATACTTTCAAACTGCAATAAACAGATGTTTCCAGAATTTAAAATGTTAGAAATTTAGAATGTTGCCTTTTAGACTCAGAATCCCCCAGCCAGCATAGCCATTCACAGGCCACAAAAGTAACTTTTTCAAGCTATGGATATTCAACACATTCATAGTGAATTTCTCATTTGGATTCTTTAGATAGCTATCATGCAAGTCCAACATCCAACACTTTGTGAGCAGACATCTGTACATACCACAGACCTTTCTTGTCCCCTCTTCCCTACTATAGATTCCCTACCACCCAGTTCTGCTCTAGAAGGCTTCCTCCAAAGCAGATGAGGAGATGGGAACATAGAAGTGGATGCCACTCCATCAGTCAATGATCAATATATACTTTAGAGCAGAAAGTGCAAGACAAATCAGTTTGTATTGGTGTTCATAAATAGTGAATGCTTCAGTCATCTGTACATTTATGGGGGTCTGGGGGCTTGAGCAGCTTCGGCAGCAACAAAATAGAACCTGGGAGCTACCTATGGTCCATGGACCCCTACTGTTACAGAACCATAAAACCAAAGGCTTGGAAAGGGTTTCATAGGTGACCAAATCAACCTTCCTTCTCCACGCAGACTCGTCAGCTAAAGCATCCCCAGCAGATAGTTGTCCAGCCTCTTTCTGAAGAGATATAGAGAAAGAAACCTCACCACCTTTCTAGCCAACTGGTTCCACTGCCAAACACCTCTTACCATCAAGAAGGTCCTTCAATCAAAATCTGTCCTTAAAACCACTGAATCTGGTTGTACCCTCTGGGACAGCAGAGAACAAACCTCCAACCTCCTCTTTGTGACAGTTTTTAGATATTTACCAGTCTTCACCAGTCTGAACATGCCCAGATTCCTCAACCCTTTCTCATAATGTTTTGTTCTCCATCCTTCTTATCATCCTTGCTGCCCTTCTCTGAATTTGCTCCAATTTGTCTACATCTTTCCTAAAATGAGGTGCCCAGAACTGAACACAGTACTCAGATGAGGCCTGACCAGTGCACAATATCACGAGACTATTACTTCTGTTACTATACTTTACACACACACACACATCCTGTGAGATACCAAAATTGGCAAGAAATATCATTTTTCTTATAAAACTGAGCATTTATAGATGAAAGGCATGTTGGAAGGGATAGGTCAAGACGATCTCAGACAGGTCGTAAGTCCAAGTGGGTTAGACAGAAAGCCCAGCATTAATGGGCTTGGGTCAATCCTCTCAATGACCAGACCTGTGACATACAAGAGAAGACAAAATTGCCCAAGTGAAGAAATCAAAGACCAACACCCTGTAACCCTTTCCCTCAGAAACTTCCCTTTTGTCCTCTTACCCGTCCAAACATTAAGAGACTATCATGATACCCATCAAAGCTTTGTCACCTAGAGTTAAGACAATCAGCATTCCAGACCCCTTTCTTTGCTCTGCCAGAGAGCAATTAACGCACACCCCTTCAGGGTAAGAAATAGGGCATATAAGCCTTAGCTCCAAGCCCGGCAATTAATAGTATATTGGGCGTTACGCTGCACATGGAGATTCCTGTTCTCTGTGCTACCCTCGGACCACTGTCTGAGTTACTCCATTCAGACCTTATTCTTCAGGGTTCAATTCCCTGCTTGGCCACAGAAACCCACTGGATGACCTTGTGTGTGTTACACTCTTACACTCAAGAGTGTGTTACACTCTTACACTCAGCCCCAGGAAAACCCATGATAGGTTCACCTTAAGCTCACAGTAAGTCAGAAATGACTTGAAGGCATAGAACAACAATGCCTAATGTGAGGAAACTAGGCAGTGGAATGCAACAGCCATGGGTCAACAGAAATGGGGGGGTGCATTTGTTTACCCTCCCCAGCAAATGACAACAGAAGACTTCACAGAAAACTATATAATATATTCCAACAGCAGAAGTCAAAAAAAAGGCCTTTATAACAGCAAATATGTTTGCAAGAATCATCAAGAAAAGGGAGACACAGTACAAGAAAGCTGCCTCATACCACAGTTATTCTAGAGAAGAAACATTTGGAACAGAAAGACTTACCCAGTTCCCTTCTGATGAATAGTAAAACCAATAATCAAAGCAAGAAACAAAATTCCACACTCATACACTTAAAAAAAAACTAATGAGCACAGGTGTTTCTTTTTTTTTCTTTTCTTTTTTTAGTCATTTGCAGGTGGCAGATTCTGTGAATGCTGCCAATTCTCAGAGGATTCCAGGTTCTCACTTCCACAACAGGCTCCTGATGCCTGTCTTTTTTTGCTTTGCTTTGTTGTTTTAAGCTCCTGGTGATGTGCAACTGCTTTATGGGAGAAAGAAAAGTTCTATAGCCTAAGGTTTAAAACTGGGAGTGGCCGATTTCTCTCCCTTTCTTCGTATTGTTGAGGGAACGGAGGAAGCTTATGAGTCTGTCAACAAGTGACAAATCACCCAAGGAATGTTAGCAGAAGGCATGGTGGAAAATCTAGTTTAACTTGTTTCTCCAGCAGAGCTACATTGCTTTCAATATCCTTGATCTCTGGTACTGGAGTACTGCAGAAGGATACTGGGACCCCTGCTGTGAAGCAAATTATTACACATTTTTTTCTGTACTTGAGGAAATTAACTTGCTGACAAGATGTGCTCAATGGAAAGAACTACAAATTATTGTTTACTAACACCTTTCCTTGGAAAGGTATAATTTTCTCCCCATAGGGGCTCAAGACATTCATCATAAATAGTTTTTAGACAGACATCTCTCTTTTCTTCCAGCCAGAATCCAACAGAGTTACAGTAGGGTCAGGTAAAGATGAAAAGCTCCCCAGCTGAAGACAAAAAAGCATTTTATCTCCCACAGAACAAAAGACTGGAAATGTGGAACATAAATGAATCATTTGAAAGACCTTAACCTCTCATTACTTCCCCCAAGGCTCTACACTCTTTCTGCCTATGCTTTCTGTCGGCCTACGAAGTTTTAAGAGCTTTCAGTGGGTTCTCTGTACCTGGGGACAACATGTTCCAAAATAAAAAACTGCAGCAGCGCTTTGCTCTTTGAGGGCAAAATAAGGTTACTCTGTCTCACATCAAGAGATATATTAATTGATTCACTGCCCGCTTGGGTGGAAAAGGTGATATAGCCTCAGCTTCTCCTTCTCCCACAAGTCACAAATATATAAAATGCAATCGTCACATTTGTTTTTAAGTGTGGGTATTTATTGTTAGGGGTTCCTTTAAGCTATCTGAGCAATATCATTTATTTTTCTTCTAGGTTTTGCCTGATGAAAAAGGCAGTTCAATCCAGCCCAGTTGCAGCAAGTTAGGGAGCAAAGTTCACCGGCCAGAACAAGCCAGTGCAAGTACAGCATGCACTCCCAGGCGAGTGTCTGTCTGTCTGTCTGTCTTCAAGTCACCTGACTTATGGTGACCCTGTGAATTTCACAGGGGTTTCTTAGGCAAAGAATTGTTGTTGTTGCATGCCTTGAAGTCATTTCTAACTTACGGCAACTCCAAGGCAAACCTGGAGAGCCAGCGTAGTGTAATGATCTGACAGATAGCAGTTAGTAGTTACATTTCTATACCGCTTATCAGTGCAAAGGACTCCCTAAGCAGTTTACAATGTTGTAAGCTAACTGACGCCAACAAGCTGGGTACTCACTTTACCAACCTACAGAATGTCTGGAGCCCCGGCGTGGCGGAGCGCACTGGTGTCCCCGAGGACGCTGCGGAGGCCGCCGCCGCCGCCAGGGAAGGCCCGGACGCTGCGGGGCCGCCGCCACCAAAGGCCCGGACGTCACGGAGGGCACCGCGGAGGCGGGCGGGTTCGCCAATGGAGGCAGGGGTGATCCGGTGCCTCCTCTGCCAGGGGAGGCGGGTCCCGGTCCCGGGGCTCCGCCCACCCGCGGCTCCGACCTGGAAGAGCCTGCCGCCCCACCTCCCACATTCCAGCAGCGGCGGCAAAATAAGGAGGCCACCCGCTGCTCCCGCCGGCTGTTGGAGAGACGCTTACAGGCTGGGAGCTCCCAGCTGTGAGTGCAGCTGAGTGCTCCCAGCTGCGGGCACAGCTGTGGGCTCTCAGCTGCGAGCCTGCGCCAGATGGGCTGCCGGCCGGTCTAGGGAACTGATTTAGGACAGACACGGGGCAGGGTGAGGCACGGAGCAACAACCGTTGGCTTTCCGTGGCCTCCCGTGTCTCCGTCTGGTTCCTGTCTCTTGTGCCGGTGACTGTGTTCAGCCCTCAGCCAGCCTACCTAGGGCTCTCTCTGTGTACCGGGTGAGGTAACCCTTCCTTGTTTTCTGTCACACGCCACTATAGTTTAAGCGCATCCTGAGTTTTGCTTCACGTTCTGTTCTTTGTCTGCTGGCTGCGAATAAACACGGACTGCTACCCAGCCATCTGCCCTGCGTCTGCTTGACCTCCGCCCGCCGCTGACACAGAAAGATGGAAGGCTGAGTCAACTTGGAGCCCTGCAGGATCGAATTCACAACACTGTGGCTGCAGTACCAGCATAAAATCACTGTGCCACCCAGAGCGGTTGGATTACAACCCTGAAGACCCAGGTTTGATTCCCCGCTCAGCTATGGAAACCCACAGGGTGACTTTGGGCATATCACACATTCTGAGCCCAGAAAACCCCATGATAGGTTTGCCTTAGAGTCACCATAAGTCAGAGATGACCTGGAGGCACACAACAACAAGGTGAACTTATCATGGAGTTTCCTGGGGCATGCCCGAGATCACTCAATGGGTTTTGTATGGCCGAGCAGGGAACTGAACCCTCATTTCCAGGGTCACACTCCAGTGCTCAAACCACTACACCATGCTGGTGTAATATTCAGAGGTATTTGCCTCTCTAACATCTCAGCCAGCTTTCCAGCAGAGAGAGAAAAACCTCACCCTGGCCATACAGGCCTCACCTCCTCCAAAGAGCACAACAGTCATCCAATTGTATGTATCTCATCCATTATTCTTCTTTTTCAAATCTTTTCCATGACATGAGGCAAGTAGCACAATTAAATTACCAATATGTAACATGACAACTGCATCAAAGGGTTTTCTTGGCAATATTTATTCTGAGAAGGTCTGCCATGGCCTTCATCTAAGACAGTGTGACCTGCAGAAAGAAGGTCACATGACTTGCAGTGTGTTTCCACAGCTGAGCAGCAGTTCAAACCCTAGACTCCTAGAGTCCTGATCAAATACTCAGGCTACTAACTATGTTATATATTAAAAAACAAAACATTGTGTTCATTGTTGGGAAGGGAAGGAGAAAGGAACTCAGTGGCAGCAGAACAAGGCAGAAGTACAACCAACATGTACACATTTAACAGGTTGAAAGACTCCTTATACACTCATGGTGTCTTTCTTACAGTACAGGATGATATTCTGGCCACAGAATGGCTCCATCCATGTCAATCACACAGCAGGAAACTTGGGCACTTGGGAACCTTCCCTGGAGGAACAAGTGTAGGACAGCAACATAAATCAAACAGACTGTGGAAGACAAACTTGTTTGACCTGCTTGTAGCTGTTGAAGTTATTCCTTATTCTTGCCGTCTCCCCTGCTGCAAAAAAACACAAACAAAACACAACACCCCTGCATATTCTCTGAGAAATTTGGCTTGCTCTCAAATTTTAAAAATCAAGGCAAGATAAATGCAGTCATTTATACGACACATCTGTCTCTTTTGGAGGGAGGCCAGGCTGAGCTTTCAATACCTTCAGAAGAACAAATAGGAAATCAATCCACAAGACATTCATTTAATCTCACACAGACACCTTGGCAACAGACCTTTTTACAGTGTTCTGAAGGAGAACTCACTGCCTTTTCTGGGCTCTGACTGGCTGATACATCTCTAGTGAACCCACAAAACTATCTGCAGAAGTGGAAGCAAAATGATGTACATGGGGTAACTGTCTCCTCAGTAATTCTCTGCTGAAAGGATTTTTTAAAATAATAAGAACCATAATCAGACACAAAGCAAAGGTTCATGGGTACAGATCACTGTGCACAGTTTTGTTTTGTTTTTTAAGAATAGAACTTTGACCTTTAATGAGGATCAAGAACCAGGAAGATTCTTACAATATAGTTAATGGTTAACAAATAGATTTTCAATAAAGCAAATGTTCTCCATTTGAAACAAGCTGAGAGCAGAGCAGGAAACAATAAAGTACGAAAACAGACCTCAGTGACAGATTTCTTTTTCTTACCTTGATTCTTGCTACTCAAGCATGGAAGCCTGGCTACACATTACACTCGTCACAAAAAATGCTGAAAGCTACTCAAAATAGGTAGCAAAAGCAGGAAGGGTTTGATGGTTTCTTCAAGCATGCAGAACGCCTGATTTTCCAGAGAATTTAGGAATGTAATTCCCATCCTCCCTCACCATGGGCTGGCTAAGGCTGATGGGAGCTGTAGTCCAACACTCTGAAGGGCTGCAAATTCCCTACTTCTACCCTACTAAGTTCTCTTCCACCTGCCTATTTTCCACAGAGAAGCCTTCCGGAATATGGTGCCCTCCAAACATGTTGGAGTACAACTCCCACTGTACCAGCTAGCACAGCCTATGTTTTGCAATAGGGGTGGGCAAAGCTCAGCTTCGTAGATGTTATCAGAGCAAATCTCCCATCAGGGTCAGACAGCATATTCAGTGGTAAGGAATGCTGGGAGCTGCAGTCCTACAACATCCGGAGGGCCATAATTTGCTCATTCCTGTATTACAGCATAATCTGAGTTGGCTGGGGTCACAGACCCAAGATCAGGCAGGCTTCAAAGTTGCTGCCGTTGCCCCTTTGCTTCCAACCAGTTTAGAGTATGTGTGTGTGTGTGTGTGCGCGCGTATGTGTGTGATCATCAGCATATTATTTCTGCATAACGATCAGGGTCTAACATGCTTTAAGAAATCTAAACCTAGCACTCAAGGTAATCTACTGAAGGCAAATGATGGAACATTCAGGATATTTCTTTACACACAGTGCATAGCTAAAGCTGTCAGATTCACTGCCACAAAATGTAGTGATGGTTGACAAACTGAACAGCTCAAGATCATTTCATCGAGGTGATGGCCACCATCAGCTATTGGTCAGGATGTCTATGTATCACTTGCAGCAACAAAGGCAGCACGCTACCATATTATCAGTTGTTGAGGAATGTAAGATAGAATGTGCAGCTGCCTTGCTTTGCTATGAAATGTGGTAGATGGTAGTGGACTTCTCCAGCAAAGCAAAGACATCCGCAAGGGAAGAGCTGTATAACAACCAGTCCCATGCCCATATCCACACTCCACACACAGAGAGAAAATCTAGCAAAGGAAAGAAACAAATTTAGTCTGCTTTGTAAGATACATGAAAATAGCTTTACTTGCACTAAGTTCTGCATAATCAAATATATGGTCTAATAGAGGAGAGAGGAAAAAGAAAATGGCTGGAGGTTATATGATGTAGGAAGAGAGCATGGAAAAGCAAACAAAGAGGAAGGCACAATAAACATGTACTGTGCCTAAACATTTAACCTACTTGTGGGCTTCTCACAGGTAATTTGTTGGCTATTGTGTGAAGAGAATGCAGAACTAGGCAGACCCTCAGTTTGATTCAGCACAGCTCTTCTTGTGCTCTTACATTCTTAAGAAATAAACCTTATAAAGCTGCCCTTGGACTATCCATTTTCCAGAGCACTCCAGAGTATCAGATAATATTTATGGCTTGTGGTTTTAGACCTTGACAACAGCGTCTCCACTTCCTGTAGCTCTTGGCTGAACAACATTCTCCTTTTCTCTCTCTCTTGTCATCCCTCAATGAGTAATGATCTTGTCAATGCAATGTTGCATTCAGGGCCCTCCTGCACCATTGATTTTTTTGTTTTTGTTTTGTTTTGTTTTGTTTCAAACAATACAAGGTGCTCATTCTGCTGCTTCCAATCAATGCAGAGATGCTTATGCTGGGCACATAAAAGCTTTCTCTTCTGCAGGAGAGACAACCGCTCTCTGTAAGAAACTTGCTTGCAATGCCCAATGTTGTGCAATTATGCATTTCTTATTCCGTATTCATGCCATTTACAGGAAAGACCAGCTAACCTTGACCAGACAAGCTACTATAGTATAACCACGAAATACACCAAGGGAGGAGGTCTAAGATCCCAAGAGGATCAAAAGTAAAGCGCCCGGCTTCCAGCTAAAGGCTTCAGATATCCTTTCACGGAAAACAGCAGGTCTGAGGTCAACAACGAATCACTAACAGTTCAGGCTCCAGAAGACTCAGGAAAAAAGAATCAACAGATCTCCCTCTAGTGGCAGGATAGTGTTTACACAGTTTAAACAGTGTAAGCTGTTTTAAAAAGTTTTAAATTCTTACATTCTTTTAAACATATCCAGGGGCATCCGTGTCAGCTATAGAGCAAGATACAACAACATCCAAAATCCACAAAACAGCAATACTTTTATTGGCACAACCAAAAATGCCCCAAATACATTATGCAAGCTTTTGAAGCTCTACTACAAAGCTTTCCAAACTGTGTGTCGCAACACCTTAGTGCAGAGCTTTCCAAACTTTTCATGTTGGTGACACACTTTTTTAGACATGCATCTTTTCGTGACACAGTAATTCAGTTTTACTAGTAAAGAGGAGGTTAAACTAACCCCTTATAAGAGATACAGACACATACATAAATTGTAATAACAAAATGTTTGGGGACACAACATATCTCATGAAAACCTTTCATATTTTTTTAAAAATATATGATTTACAAATAATAACACACATTTCCAAGATTGTAGGTGACACACTTACACATTTCAGACGACACATTAACATGTTGCGGCACACCGTTTGGAAAGCCCTGCATTAGTGTGTTGCCTAAAGTGTGCAGGCGTGTCACCTCCCTAGGCTGAGAAAGACCTCCCACCCACGCCTCTCCCGCTGCTGCCACCACCGCCGCACTGGGCCAGGATCAGGTAGGGGGGCTGCCTTTCTCGTTGCAGTCACCCTTGCTGGGGTATTTCCTCGGCGAGGCAATGACAGCAAGCCAGGATTGGATAATCTGTGAATAATCAAATCTGCAAAAGTAAAACCCGCAAATGTGGAGGGCTGACTGTACGGATTATTTGCTGTCCCCTCTGCTGCCTCCCTATGCAAGCCTCATGAGACTGGGAAACTGCAAACGAGGCTTGTAAGTCCCTAATAAAGATGGTGTGGGGCAGCAGTGGAGGTGGCAGCAAGCCTCACCAGCCACCCACTTCTGCCGTGTGAAGGAACCCTGAGGCCCAAAGAATCCACAGTGAGCTGAATTCGGTGATCATACTTTTTTGTGTGTTAAATATGGTTTGGGCGGGCCTAGAGTTATTCACGGTTTTTCCGCTTTCATGGGGGTCCTCTGCCCCTAACCCTAGCAAATATGGAAGGATAACTGTAGTACACTTTTGAAGCTGATGGTTATATTTTTGGAGACATCTTTTTGAAGACTCAGATTAAAATCTCATTCTTACAAAGTACTACAGCATATCCTCATACTGAAAGAAAAGCAGTATCCTGAGTGTATGAGCTAAGTTATATAGCAGGGTTTTAAATTATGAATAATGCTTATAGTTTAATTACGGAAATGGTGCACGCTATTCATTCAGTTACCACACTAAACACTTAAAGAAAAAGACAAGTTGGATAGAATAGAGTATTTGTGTGTATGTGTGTTTGGGTATTATTTAAACATCACTGGATATTTATTTGTTAAACATGCTAGGGCAACAAAGGGAAATAACAAGTCATCAGAAGATATTATTATGTCTAATAACTGCGGCAAGGTTGACATATGCGCAGCACTGGAAAGAAAAGAAATATAGTGTTATAGAAGAATGGAAGTTAAAAGTTCTGGATATGATAGAAATGAAAAAGTTAGCATTTTCTTTGAAGAATAAATCTATCCAGAACTTTGAAAAAGAATGGAAAAGAGTATTGGATTAGGTAAGGATATAAATGTATAAGAAATCAAAGAAGAAATAATGTAACTGCTCTTCTCTCTGTAAGATGGAAATTATGTTTGTAACGGAATGGAAATAAGCAATTTCAACTGGAAGATCTAAGCATGGAAGTGTGAGGGGGTGAGTTATTTTCGAGACAAACTTTCAATAAAAATTATATTAAAAAAAAATAAACATCACTGGATAATCTTTCCATGATATTACAGAACAAACATGCTTGTAGTAAAGCTTAAATCAAAATCATAGTTGTTACCCTGTCCTCATCTGTGAAAGCTGGCATTGCCACTTTGGTATTGGTAGAATAAGACATATTCTTCAACAAAACAAAAAAACCATATAGGAGAAGAAAAAAAATGATGATGTTAGAGTCACAGGCCTACATTTTGTCAAGACGTTTTTGTTGTTGTCAGTTAAGATGGTCTGGAGGGATACCAAGGCAGGCAACGGCCATGTCCCTCGTTGACCATGAGGCCCCTGGGAGCCACAGTCATAAAATCCAGGCAATAAAATTTCAACTCCATCAGCAACATAAAAAAGTAACTTCCCTTGAGATCCAGGCTGTTTCTGTCTTGAGTGAGGCTGCCCATTCCTTTCTCAGGTATAGAACTGAATTTCTCAAGAAGCCTCTGTACCGTTGCCTCTGGAAAAACCTACTGATGCCATCTTAGTGTAGACACCTAATCAGCTCAGCCCAGTCCAGCCCAGAACTCCTGAGCTCAAGGGATCTGGCACCCTCAGCCCCCTACCCACCCACAGCTGGATTACCTGTTCACACCACGACACCCAGCAGTCTCGCTGTCATGCTCAGGCTATACTGCAGCAGCTATTCTGGTAGTGGTACGATCCCACTAGCGACCGGCATGGCCATTTTGATCAGGTGCAGTGGTACAAGCCTGTAATCCAGCTACTTGAAGGGCTGATGCTGGAAGATCTCTTGAGCTCAGGAGTTTTGGACTGCAGTGGACTATGCCAATCAGGTGTCCGCACTAAGTTTGGCATCACTTTTAGGTACTGTACAGGTAAAAACCACCAAATGTAATCATAATGAAAAAGTTTTCCTTTACAATAAAATTTTTTAAAAATGTTTTATTTGTAAGATGAGTCTGTATTAGACAGGCTAAAAATTTCTTGACAAATTTTTGTCATCATTAACCCATCAAGAAAATATTCAAGCACTACACAACTTCTGGGGGGGGGGATTTCAGGTTGTTGTTGTTTTTTCCAGCAACAATCAAGCCATGGTATTTTGCATTAGCTGCACCTTTTGAGTCATCTTCAAGGACAACCCCATACACAATTTGCTAAGGTAACCCAGTCAGGAACTTACTAATGCATGAACTACTGTGATTAAATGGTTATCCATTTCCAAGAAAGGACGTAATATTAGACATGCTGAAGCTGGGGCCAAATAGCTCAAACCATAGCATCTGCGTAGGCCTCCAGTCGCAAAGATGACTCTAGGAGGCAGTCCCAAGCCACTTGCCTGTTCTTTCAGATAGAGTGCAATCCAATTGGCAAAGTAACCTCGCCAATTCCTGGACTCAAGAACACAGGGCTAGGATAATTTGAAAAGCAAAAAACAGATGCATTATCAGTGACAAACGATGAGTAAACAAGATGTATGATTTTATGGGGTGAGAGTCCATACTTCAGGACAGCCTTTCCTAACTAACACGTTCTGAAACATGTTGGACTCTGATCATCCACCAAATAACCATTATATGATGAGCTCTGTAGTCCATCTGGAGAAAGCTGCCAGGGGAAATGACAACTTTAAAGTCCAGGAAGATCATTTTT
The DNA here is from genome assembly GCA_948472985.1 of Iguana delicatissima. Classification (NCBI taxonomy): domain Eukaryota; kingdom Metazoa; phylum Chordata; class Lepidosauria; order Squamata; family Iguanidae; genus Iguana; species Iguana delicatissima. The sequence goes on from CAOKZL010000011.1 coordinate 1,475,506, forward strand.
GAAAGACAGTCCCCATCTCGTTCTCTACATAACCTGCAGTCTGTTTCAGAACTCATGTTTTAAGTAACAAAACAGTGAGCAAATCAAACTATTTAAATTATCAGTGCTAAAAACAATGATTAGTGCTAAAGACAATTTTCTAACAGCTAACATTTGCTGATTAACTCATAAGCCTAAATCCCAAGCTCCGCTTTTATTCCAGAATAGCTTTGTAACCAATAGAGTTATACATGAGGTCGAATTATATACAAGTATATACAGTATACAACACCCCTTTATTTTGTGGCCCTCAGATACACAATCCCAACCCTCATTCATGGAAAATAAATACTGGTTCATAGGAAGGACATTTGAACTCCCAGAAGCCTCCAGATGTAATAGTTCTCCTCTAAGGCAAGGTGCTATACCCTAAAGGCACCAGATCCTGTCTGATCCTGGAAGCTAAGTAGATGTCAGCCTTGGTTAGTACTTGGATGGAGACCACCAACAAATACCAAATGCTGTAGGCAATATTTCAGAGGATGGAACTGGTAAAACTGCCTCTTGAGTATTTCTTGCCTAAGAAAATGCTAAGAAATTCATGAGGTCATCATAAATTGACAGCTAACTTGAAGGCGCATACACATAAACACCAAGCAAAGGCGCAAGGGGATTCCCGTACTGAAGGTTTGTTTTCCTTGTTTTGTTTTGTTTTGAGAAGAGAGTTAAAAATGGAAGTGAATATCCAGCCATTTCTGGTGTTAAAATACATAATAATGACAAAACCTACTGCATTTACGGCAGTGTTGTGATCCATACTTGTTGCCCAGTCTCACATACTCATCCACTCACAATTCTAAATTCTAAATCAGTGGCTGGACAGAACTATGTCAATAATAATAATAATAATAATACTGACTTGATGTCATTGAAAAAGAGTCACTGTTAGTGAGTAGAGGTTATAATCTGTTTCATAGCAAGGGAGAAATATAGTATCAATTTTGGACAAAAGAGGAAAATGCAAAAAACAGGGAGTATGCTCATCCTGCCCAAACTTTTTGGATTACTATGCTGACTTGGGGATTATGGGGGACTTTAGTTCAAACAAGTAACTTCCTCCACCAGCCCACCCATATCCATAGTTTCTCTTATTCAAACCATAAAGAGGAGAATATTGGCATTTGAGTTGCAGTCATGTTGCCATAATTTCAAACTGGAAGACCTGGCACCTGTATGAGTTACTTCTTTTGGTTCCAGTTCCTGTTACTCTTAAACCTGGTTATGCAAATTATTAAATGCCAGAAAGCTACAGCAGCAAAGTTTAACGAAAACTGGAGTGATCCGCTGCTGCCCCCTAGAGGCTAACTAGGAAGTCAACTACTTGGTTTGAGAAGACCGACTTGAACACTGGAAAGAATTTCCTGATGTTACGCATAGTGGGACAGTGAAATAACCACTGAAAAAGGTAGTGGACTTTCTTTCATTGAAAGTTTTTACGTAGGGGTTGGATGGCTGCCTCCCAGGCATACATGAGCAGGGTGTTGAAGTAGATACATGTTGAGTCTCTTCTAACTCTATGCTGCTGAAACTCTAGGAAATTTATACTGTATTTCCATTCCAGTCTTACAATTCCATATGCATGCCATATGAGGACTGGCTGTTTTAGTAGACAACCCAAAGATCTTCTTAAAAACACCTAAGACTCACTCAAATTTAACCAGACATACTGTACGATTTCTCAGTTTTAAACCAGCATGGAAAATGGTCAGGACAGACTGAAGCCAACTTGAAATACTTTTCAATGAGAACTAACATAGCCACAGCAGCAACTTTTCTTCCTTCAGCTATTGATTAAGTAAATGACACCATTATGGACAGGGACAAGTTCTGCATTTTAGAGGAAATCTCTATACACTATTATTATTATTGCTGCTGCTGCTGCTGCTACAACTACTACCACCACCACCACCACTACTGCTTCCATTTGTTGCTGCTGTTAATGCCATTAAGTCAACTTTGACTTACGGCAGCCCTAGGAATGCAAGGCCTCTAGCTCATCCTGTGGTAAACATCCCTGTTCAAGTCTTGCAAAAGTCAGGGCAGCTGCGGTTTCCTTGACTGAGCCTATCTAACTGTAATGACGTCTTCCTTTTCTCCTACTACTTTCTATCTTAGCAAACATTATTGTCTTTCTAATGAGCCCTGTCTTCTCATGATAAGTCCTGAGTATGGCCATTTCCACACTAGACTGTTACAGTGCTATTATTCCACTTTCAACATCCTATGGAATCTTGGGGTAAACCCCAGGATTCCATAGATGTTGAAAATGGAATAATAGCACCGTAATAGTGTAGTGCGGAAATGGCCTATGACACTCAATTTAGTCATCTTTGCTTCTATGGAGAGTCCAGGTTTGATTTTCTCCCGTACCCTCTCATTTGTCTTTTTGGCAGTCCATAATACCCCCAGAACACTTCTCCAGCAGCACATTTCAAATTAGTTGATTCCCTAATTGGAAGACCAACGGAAGATTCAGACTTAACTAATCACTGGTAGATGAAAGCCAACAGCTACTGATCTATCTGTCTCATTGATGTCAGCCTTCATCAGCCAGCGATTAGTTAAGTCTGAAAGAGGAAAGCGAGAATTAATGGATAAATAATATTTAAACAAATGGTTTCTTAAACTGTAAAACTCTTTTCCATTTATATTTCCAGGTGCGTGTGAGAGGGTGGGTGGGTGAGAAAGAGAGAAAAATTCTGGAAGGGGGCTGGAAAAGGAGGCGGGGCAGTGAGCACAGATGACATAAAAGTGCAATCGAAATTTCACACAGGAAATCATACACAACATAAGTAGGAAAGGAGGTAATTAATAGATTTTTGGTGTTCATGAAAAGAAATACTTTCCAAACAGTCTCCCACAGGAGAACAACAGAACAGCAACGTCATGTGATAAATCCTCAGTGAGGATGCTCTCATCCAGCTATGCGTGATTTCCTGCTTTGTGTGATGAAGTCCCGAGAAAGCCCTCCTGTTGGGTTATGGCTACAGAAAGGCAGCTTTCATCCCCACTCCTTTGCAGTTCAGCAAGGCAGCAGGGATGCATATCCACAGAGGTACATCTACAGAGCAATCTGCTTTGCCAATGCTTTCTCACTCTGTTAATTGTACACAATATTAAGTACACGTTCTGTTCAGCAACAGAGCTTCTTACTTTGGAGGTCTATACTAGTGGCCTTCATAGAAAAATCATAGAATAAAAGGACTGGAAGAGATCACAGGGGCCATCCAACCCCCTGCCATGCAGAAACACACATCAAAGCACTCCCAACAGATGGCCATCCAGCCTCTGTTTAAAAACCTCCAAAGGAGGAGACTCCACCACACTCCCAGGCAGCCTATTCCACTATCAGACAACTCTGACTGTCAGGAAGTTATTCCTGAGGTTCAAGTGGAATCTCCTTTCCTGCAGTTTGTGTCCATTGCTCCTTGTCCTAGTCTCTGTAGCAGCAGAAAAAAAGCCTGTCCCCTCTTTGATATGATATCCTTTCAAATATTTATACATGGCTATCAGATCCCCTCTTAACCTTCTCTTCTGCAGACTAAACATCCCCAGCTCTCTAAGCCATTCCTCGTAGGGTATGGCTTCAGGACCACCATTCTGGTCACCCTCCTCTGGATACATTTCAGCTTGTCAATATCCTTCTTGAAATCAAGTACCCAAAACTGGACACAGTATTACAATGGTACTATTACTTTCCTCGATCTAGACCAATGGTTCTCAACCTGTGGGTCCCCAGATGTTCGTGGACTTCAGCTCCCAGAAGCCCTGAGCACTGACCATAGTGGCTGGGGCTTCTGGGAGCTGAAGTCCATGAACATCTGGAGACCCACAGGTTGAGAACCACTGATCTAGACACTATACTCCTATTGATGCAACCAAGAATCGCATTGGCCTTCTTGGTTACCACATCACGCTGCTGACTCATGTTCAACTTGCGGTCTACTAAGGCTCCTAGATCCCTTTCACACGTACCATTGTCCAGCAGGGTCTCCCACCCCATATTTGTGCATTCAATTTTTTCTGCCTAGGTGTAGGACCTTACATTTCTCTCTGTTGAAATTCATTTTGTTAGCTTTGGCCCAGCTCTCCAATCTGTCAAGGTCATTTTTAATTTTGATTCTGTCCTCTGGGGTATTGGGAACCCCTCCCAATTTCGTGTCATCTACAAATTTAACCAGCATGCTCTCTACTCCTTCATCCAAGTCACTGATGAAGATGTGGAATACCACAGGGCCCGGGACAGAACCGTGTGGCACCCCACTAGTCACTTCTCTCCAGGATGAAAAGCAGCCATTGGTGAGCACCCTGTGGGTTTAGTCAGTCAACCAATTACAAATCCATCTGACAGTAGCCCAGTCCAGCCCAAATTTCACTAGCCTCTTTGCAAGAATATCATGGGGCACTTTGTCAAAGGCCTTACTGAAGTCAAGAAATGCTACATCCACATCCCTTCAGTCTTTGATCCTCCAGATATTTTGGACTTGAACTCCCAGAATTCCAGAGCACTAGCCACACTGGCTGGGGTTTCTGGGAGATGAAGCCTACAATATCATGAGGACCAACGGTTAAGAACCACTGGTCTATACTATATGTGTATAGTGATCCCCACTTATGCTGTCCAGCAAAGCAAGTTCCTTGGGATAAGCTGTTTACCGGCAAAGGTACAGCTCATGGAGATGTTGTTCTTGAGTGCCTTCAAGTTGTTTCTGACTTATGGCAATCCCAAGGCCAATCTATCACAGAGTTTTCTTGGCAGGATTTGTTCAGACGGACTTTGCCTTTGCCTTCCTCTGAGGCTGAGTGAGTATGATCTGCCAAGGTGACCCAGTGGGTTTCCACGGCTGAGCCATTCAAGCCCTTATCTCCAGAGTACAGTGCTCAAAGCACTATACCATGTTGGGTCTCTTTAGCTCCATTGGTTTTCCATATGTCTTAGCCTTTTGATGTAGAACCTACTTTATACAGTGACTGTGAGATTCTGAGAATTGTACAGTCAGCCCTCCATATTTGTGGATTTCACTTTGTGGATCTGTTTATTCACGGATTATTTGCTGTCACCTCTGCTGCTTCCCTATGCCATTTTTAATAGGGACTGCAAGCCTCATGAGACTGAGAAACTGAGAATGAGGCTAGTAAGTCCCTATTAAATCTAGCAGTCAGCCCCACCAGCCACCCACTTCTGCCTTGTGAAGGAACCCTAATGCCTCAAAGGAATACATGATGGGTTGAATATGGTGACCATACTTTTTGTGTGTGTTAGATATGGTTTGGAAGGGCCTAGAGTTATTAACAGTTTTTCCACTGTTGCAGGGTCCTGTGCCCCTAACCCTAGCAAATGTGGAGGGATGACTGTAGTCCAAAAATCAGCTTTTCCAGTCTTGGGCCTATTACATATCATTGCAGATACTTATAGTAGTTAGAATCAAAAACAAAACAAAACAGATGGGTGTTCTGGTATAAGAAGTACACGGTACTCTTCAAAGCAACAACGAAAAGAGAAAGAAGAAAGGACTTCACAAGATTCTGCATAATGCTATATAAGCAACAACTACTGCCAGTTTCCAAATTTGTTGGTCACTTGACTGTGATTAACAGCTGAAGTCTACTGAAATGACGTATATGCAGAATTTTGTAATGTGTAGTATTAAAGAATTTCATACTTTTATAGGCAGCTCTGGCATCCAGTGCTGTCTACCTTCTGTGCACAAGAGAAAGAACAGATTTTGATACCACATACCAATCTGTTCTTGTTAAGTAAAAACATTTTTCTTTTTATATTAGATTCGAACAGTTCCAATATCAGCTAAAAAGAACGTAACAGCATGCTCTTTAGTATATCAACTTTTTCACTTACTCTTTGGGAGGGTGGAAGAACTGTGGTTAGCAATCAGGGTGAAAAAAGTTCCACTTGCTGCCTATAGGGCCTTTTTCATTTGTTTAGTTATATTCTGCCTTTCTGCCAAGAAGGGATGATACTAATACTAATAATAATATTTACTTGTATCCCAACTTCCTACCAGAATTGGAAGTCAAGGCAGCTTACAGTTTAAAAAAATGACACAGTTAAAAACATATAAAAGTAACCATTAAAACAGAATTAAACTAATCACAATATTAAAACACTTCAAATCTCTAGTTAGAACAAAATGCAATTGACAACATTTAAGAGCTGTTGGACAATTCAATTTAAAACAATACAGCACTCCCTAGCCTGTTTGTTAAATACTTTCTTTATAAAAAGTCTGTTGGAATAAAAAGGGTTTTGCCTGACAACAGAAGGACAGCAGGGAAGGGCCATTCCAGCCTCCCTGGAAAGACAATTCCAGAGTTTAGGGGCAGCCACCAAGAAGGCCCTCTCCTGTGTCCCCACCAACCATGCTTGTGACAATCCTGGGACTAAGAGAAGGGCCTTTCTCGATGATCTCGGGACCCAAGCAGGCACACACAAGGAGCTATGATCTCTCAGATAGCCTGGACCATACAGGGCTATATGGGTCATAACCAGCACTTTGAATTATGTCTGGAAATGAACCGGGAGCAGGTGGAGCTGTTTTAACAGGGGAGTAGTATGGTCCCTGTAACCTGCCCCAGTTAGCACTCTGGCTGCAGTTCTTTGAACGAGCTGAGGCTTCTGAACACTCTCCAAAGGCATCCCCATGTAGAGCTTGTTATGATAGCAAAATGGGATGTAGTTAAATGCCAGTACTGCAGCCACAAGGTTGTGAGTTCAATCCTGCCAGGCTCCAGGTTGACTCATCCTTCCGTAGGTCGGTAAAATGAGTACCCAGCTTGTTGGGGACAATTAGCTAACACATTATAAACCGCTTGGAGAGCACTTAGCTGATAAGCGGTATAAAAATACACATGCTAATGGAAATCCACTGGACAAGTCATGTTCTCTCAGCCTCAGAGGAAGGCAAAGGCAAACCCCTTCTGAACAAATCTTGCCAAGAAAGCACCATGATGGGTTCACGTTAGCGCTGCCGTAAGCCAGAAATCACCTGAAGATACACAACAACAAGGCAGACATAAGGGCAATTTCCATTTCACAGCACCTTCAACTTATGTACCATTTCCACACAAGAAAATTCATGCAGAATGAAGTTGGCTCCTCACATGTCTCTTCCATTGTGCGCCATGTACAAAAGCACGTACATCACGAAACTGCAGCCAACAACAGCTCCATCACACGTTTATATGAAGTGAAAGATCTGCACACAACCCATGTAATAACTATTCAACTGGCCATTTCAACCACCTCTCGCTACAAAGCCAGAATCAGCACTTTCTTGTAAAAAAAAGAAAAAACCATAAGCAGAAATCAAGTTCTTTCAAAGTGAGTGTTCACAAAAAGTGAAACACAAATTCAGGTTATTCTTCAACCAAGCAGAACCTTCAACATTGTTCAACATTAGAGAATGCCAACATCCCCTTTGTATTAGAGAAAGAGATGGACACCCACCAAAATTCAAATTTTGACATCCCTCATGATATTTTTGCAGGCAAGCTGGTGGATTTGTAACTGGCTGACAAACCAAACCCAGACAGTGCTCACCGACGGTTGCTCCTCATCCTGGAGAGAAGCAACTAATGAGGTGCCTCGGAGTTCTATTCTTGGCCTGGTATGGTTTAACTTCTTTATAAATGACTTAGATGACAGAATAGAAAGCATGCTTATCAAATTTACAGATAACATCAAAGGGCAGTTTAGTTCAGTTTGGTTCATCCCCAACAGGGTAGGATCAGAATTCAAAACTACGTTGACGAACTTGAAAACTGAACCAAAACTAACAGAATTAATTTCAACAGAGAAAAATGAAAGATATTACATCTAGGCAGGAAAAACAAAATACATAAATATACGCATGATAACACCTGGCTTGAAATCAGTACATTTGAAAAGGAACCAGGGGTCTTAGTAGACCATAAGCTAAGCATGAGTCAACAGGCTAATGCAACAGCCAAAAAACACAATGCAATTCTAGGCTGCAGCAATATTACAGTGTCCGGATCAAAGTACGTAAGAGTGCTACTCTGTTCTGCTTTGGTTCAGACCTGCCCTGATATACTGTGTCCAGTTCTAGATAACACAGTACAAAAAGGATATTGACAAGCTAGAATGTGACCAGAAAAGGGCAATCAAGATGATCAAAGATCTGGAAATCAAGCCTTAGGAGAAACAACACAGCTTGGAGAAAAGAAGAATGAGAAGTTAACATGATAGCCATCTTTAAATATCTATAGAAATGTCATGTAGAAGAAGGAACAAACTTGTTTTCTGTAGCTCCAAAGATTAAACCACAGACCAACAGGGTCAAATTACACGAAAAGAGATTCCATCTAAACATTAGGAAGAACTTTACTGTAATACTCGTCAACAATGGAATGGACTGCCTTGGGCGTGGGGAGATGGATAGTGGATTTTCCATCTTTGAAGGTCTTTAAACATAGGTTGTGTGGGTACCTTTCAGGAATGTTTTAGTTGTGTATTCTTACATGGCAGAGAGTTGTACTAGATAGCCCTTGTGGCCTCTTCCAGTTCTAAGATTCTATGATTTGATGAAATCAGTTGGGCAAACAGAGAAAGCAATAAAGTTTGCCATTGTCAGTAAAGGTGCAAAAGAAATGGGGCCAGCCCATGACTATTTGGAAAGGAATCTAAACAGATCCCCCATGCAAACATGAAGTGTGGCTGTGCCAAACAAGCCTGATTAAAATGAATGGGAACCACAAAAGAGCACTACCATCAAACCCAAGATAAAACTGAGCGAAGGTAAGTTTTTCAAACTCTTTGATTGTTCTGGAGAATATGGCACAAGGCGCAAAATTCATTAGAGAATTCCATACACAGAGAAGAATATTCTTAGAGGACTGTTGGAACAGCATTGCTATAGAATAAGCAAATCTACCTGGCAGCAAGGAAGCACACTGCTGAGAACAAAATTTTACATGTACCCCACTTCTGCAAGCACTGACAAATTCCAAGGCTACAAGGCTAACCTGGGTTTGTCTTCCACAGGTGGAGGTAACTCCAAGCTCAGCAGTATATATTTGTAAATGCACAAAAAATCTATCTATCTATCTATCTATCTATCTATCTATCTATCTATCTATCTATCTATCTACCTACCTACCTACCTACCTACCTACCTACCTACCTACACTGTATTTATATACCACCTTTCTCCCAGGACAGCAGTATACAACCTCATAAAACACAACTCAACTAAAAAAAAAATTCAGCTAATAAAAACCAGCTGTTAATCCAAAATTAAAACACAATCCAACTTCCATTTTAGAATCACAAGTTAAAAGCAGTTTTAAAAAACACTTTTAAAACAAACTAAAATTGAAACACAGCAAACACACACATACACACCCATCAAAAAAGATGTTTACCTGATGGCAGAATGACAGCAAGGAGGGGACCAGCGTGACCTCCCAGTGTAGAGAGTTCCGCAACTTGGGAGCAACTACCTAGAAGGTCTTCTCCCATGTCCTCACCAACCATGGCTGTGATGGTAGTGGGACTGAGAGAAAGCCCTCCCCAACAAATCCTAAACTCTGCTTATTTACAAATATACTGATTTGGGATAATAAAATATAGAGCTGTCTGTACTAAGTCATCTCAGTACTGTCAGCTCTGATCAGTTAAAGGATGGCTTTCCAGGGTTTCAGGCAGGAGTTTCACCAGTCTTACCTGGAGATGCCAGGGGTTAAGCCCTTCTTCGAGAGTTAGTGTGGTTTAGCAGTTTGAACACAAGACTACAACTCTGGAGACCAGGGTTTGATTTCTCACTCAGCCATGGAAACCCACTGAGTGACCTTAGGTGCATCACATACTCTCAGCCCCAGAAACCCCTGTCATCTTAGGGTCACCATAAGTCAAGTATGACTTGAAGACACACAACACCAAGCACTTCTGCATGCAAAGCACATGATCTACCAGAGACCCACAACTCCTCCATTACTCACTCCAGGAGTCAGCCAAAATTCACTGTTCCTGCATCAGATATCCAGAGAAACAGATGACATCGCAAAATGTTGCTTGCTTTCAGAATACAAATCTCTCCAATTCTTTTTTCTGTCTCTGACAAAGTAGAGCCCATTTAAACACACACACAAGGACACTTTCACTGCAACATCTTTTGGTAGGCATGGTTAAAGGGAGAGTGATATTTCCTTTCCTATGAGAAAGGTAAAATTTCTGGAAAAGTTTAACCCACGTGGGGGAAAATGTGTTCCTTTTTCCCCTTGAGGTGGCAACTGGGAGAATGGAAAGGGAGGAGGGTAAAAATATGCACTATATTCAGCACCCTGTATTGATCTCAAAGAGCTAGTATGGAGCACTGAACTATGACACTGGAGACCAGGGTCTGATTCCCCACTCAGCCATGGAAACCTTTGGGTGACCTGCGCATATCACACACTCTTGGTCCCAAAAAAAAACTCATGAGAGCTTCATCTTATGGTTGCCATAAGCTGGAAGTGACTTGAAGGCACAGAACAACAACTGATCTCAGGCAAGGGTGGGGGAAATGTGGCCTACAGGCCATGTGCAACCACTAAGCCCCACTTTAGTATCGCCAAGAGCCCCACAGATACCTCCTGAAGCCACACAGTGCCAACAACTTTTTAAAAATCCAAGCAATTTGGGAGCAGTTTTTCACCTGACAACAGTTCAAAACTGCCTGAAATCATACACAAGTATCCCAGTTCTAGTGACTTGCCCCCAAACCCCCTAAAATCACAAGAAAAGGTCAAAATCAACTGCCAATTAAATAAAATGGCAGCTGAAAGTGATGCCATGCCACTTCTGGTGCACCAGAGAGGTGGGGGTGGGGCCTGTGGGGAGGTGCATGGGCAAAAATTGCCACCACCCCATGCACCTTATCTAAAATTCACCTTCATATTTTGGAAAATATAGTATACACTAAAAGTTATTGCAAGGAATCAAACACAAGACTTTTTGCAAACAAAACACACTATAGAAGAATTATTTTTTAAGGTTAAAATTCCCATAATCTCTCATCCAGCAGTCAGTGGCCACGCTAGGAGGAAGAGAATCAGTAATTTTGTGGTATGTCTGAATGACTTCTGTTTAATGATTGGTTAATATGTTGCTGTAAACTTTCAAAAACTACTACAAATGTATGTTTGCTTTGGTGCCAGACAGCTTAGTCGGAAAGCCGCCATCTGAACCAGCATTGTGTCATTACATAAACTGTTGTCTTCAATTCACTAATGCTTCCATTCTAGAACCTTAAAGTGGGCAGGTTTCCCTTACAGTTTCTAGTTCAAAAATGTAACTTTTCTCTTTCTCTAAGGTTGTATCCCTGTTTGCTCTTGCTTGTAGGTCTGCAACCCTAAGCATGAGTACTTGGAAATCCAACCTGTTAAAAATCAATGAGACTCACCTGCAGGGGTTAAGGAGGAAGCATGATTTGGACCGCACTATAAAAAAAATCTTTAGCATGACTTATTTAGCTTTTTGCCTACACTTAGGTCCCAGATTCATTTTCAAGGAGAGGGGGAGAAATGTGAGGATGTTCAATAATTCAAGCCTGTGTCTAATTTCCCCAAAGATTTGGTAAAAGCTCTGCACAACTCAAGTGTCATTTAGAGATGTGTCATATGTGAATCCAGCTGTCCTTAGGAATCAGCTCTGTAAGAGCCTGAAGGAGACTCAACAGAATATGGTTTCAAGTACTGTAGAACAAAAACAAATGCCAAAACCAGAAAAGCTGCACAGTCTAGCATTTCTCTTTCTTCATCTAAGCCAGAATGTATTTACAGTATATCTTTTTAAAGTCTTAGTCACACGTACAAGATACCTAGAAAGTTTTTAGACTACTTCTTGACTTCGCAGTGCAACCCAAACTAGAAGATTCATAGACTCATACAGCTGGAAGAGACCACAAGGGCCATCCAGTCCAACCTCATTCTGCCATGCAGGAACACACAATCAAAGCGTTCCCAGCAAATGGCCATCCATCTGAAAAAACTGAAAAAGGTACCTTCCACTATACTTGGTGGCTGCGTGAAAGAGCTAAAAAATTCTGAGCCAAAATCCATAAAGAAATTATAAACATCCTAAAAGACAATTTTCCAATGAAGCCTGAATTTTACCTCCTAACATGTTGAATTCTATCAAAAACAGATATTTGATGAAGCATTCTAACATGCTGTTATACAGTAGGTTCTTCACTTTCATTGGGAATAGGGGAAAAGAACCCTCGCAAAAGTGAAAAAAATGCGAATAATCAGGCGCAGGAGAGAGCCAGCGGGGACAGAGCCTCCCTGCTTTGCTTTCTCCTCACCCCCACCCACAAAATCGCAATTGCGCGGATGGGGATGGGCACAGGAGATAGCCAGCGGGGAAAGAAGCTCTTTTGCCTCTCCTTATCTTCTGCACCCTCCCACCTGTGCAATCACACTAGTTGGGGCGAGGAGAAAGCCAAGCCAGGAAGCTTTGGGCAGCAGCAGAAGGAGCGCGGGGAACAGGCAATCGCCCTCCCAGCACTTTCCTGCCACTGGCCCAGGAAATGGGAGGGGGAGAATGGGGGGGCAAGTGGGTACCTCACAAATAATCAAACTCACGAAAGTGAAGCCCACGAATGTGGCAGGAGAACTATATATGATTACCTGTGCTAGAATTGTATGTGCATAAAAATGGAAAGAGTCAACACTATCCTCAGAAGAAGATTGGTTGATTAAAATCTATCATATGTTAGAAATGGATAAATTAACTACATTATTAAATGACAGGACTTTCAACAATTTCAGGCAAGATTGGCAATGCCTAATTACATATTTAAAAGGGAAAAGGGGTAAAATATCAGTAATAAGTATATAGGTATAGCTGGTGTTTATTGAAGACAATAATATAAAATATAAGATACAATTCTCAATGCTGCATGGTGGCCAACTCTGAAAAAGGATAGCAGGAAGGAGTGGGGCCAAATGGGAAGAGGGTGTACTGCTTCAGCAGGTGTCATCCCCTGGCAAAACACTTGGAGTGAAGAATCATCACTGGCAAAATAAGCCACCGCTTGATTCAGATGAAAGCACAAGCACTTATGAATGGAAATGGGGAGGCACGCTCAGAATCTTTCTGTTTGCCTTCAACCCCATTGTTTTGTATTGTTTTGTTTTTGCCTTTTTTCCCCTCTCTCCCTCCCTCCCTCCTTTGCCCATCTCAGTCTCCTTCCTTGCTGGTAAAGAATGCAAAAACTGGGGTGGGGGGTTGCAGTGTTTCTGATAGTAGACTGGACTGCTCCCCACTGGAAAGGAGGAGAGGGAGCAAGAGCGAAGAAGAGGAAGAGCAAACACAGGCTGGCTGGCAGCTCCACTGTCCTTCAGCTGCTGAGCCTACCTCCTCCTCCTCAGCGGAAAAGCCATGTAACAGGCAACATGTATGCCCAGCCAGCCTGCCCGCCTGCCTCCTCTTGCCTTGATTCCTATCACATTGCCACTCCATTGTGGGAAGAAGACAGGTTGAGCAGCCTTTGAGCCTTTTGTAGACCCAGTGTGAAGACATCACAGATCTCTGGGGGTCCACAGACCCCAGGTTAAGAGCCACTGACTTAAACCTTCTTGTTCTGGATGAGAAGAAGGAAACCCCTGAAGCTGCAGAAACTGGCTCTAAGAGTAGAACCAACAAAGTGAGACGGGGCAGATAACCACCAGAGCCCTAACTAATGTCTCATACCATGAAATTAGAGTACTTTAATACCAGTTCAACTGCTATGGTTGCATTCTACAAAACCCTATAGTCTGGAGAGGTGCCAGGGCGTTCTAGCTGAGAATTCTGAATACCCCACCCAACTACAAATTCCAAGATTTCACAGAAAGGAGCCACAGCAGCTGAAGTGGAATCAAAGCGCTATAATTGTGTAGTGTGAAAGAAACTGGTGTGAGGCTCCTACGTAAATGTGAAAACTAATAAGCGTCAATCTTTATCATCAAAAAGAATGGAAGAATCACCCAGGGGTTGGACTGTTCGGTCCATTCTCCACTGATCAAAAAAAAAACTTCTCTGTAAGTCCAACCTTCTCTTTTCTTCTAATGGAGGGGTGGGTGGACCCAACAGGAACAGTGATGTGTAGGGGTTTGAACCACAACGCTGCAGGTGGGTTGGTGACTCACAGCACATGTTACATTACCCTGCAACTGAAGGATGCTTCAGCTGAGGCATAATTGCCAGTTTTATAGTTTCAGACAAAGGTTGAGGAGATAGCCCGTGTGACGAGTTAATGGATATCCTCCAGGGCTACAAGAGAAGTGAAGGCATGAGAGGCCACTGCACCCCTAAAAGAGTGACAATTTCCAGAAGAACAAAGAAACAGTAGACCAGGTTAATGCGCTCTGTAACCTAGTAGCTGATGATGCTGTGACAAACCAGCTGATACTGGCTGGCTGGCGAATAAGACACAAAAAAACTATTAGACTAGCAGGAGTTAGCAGTATGTCCAATGTACGCTTTAAATGCCCTCCACACATCCAATTGGTGCTATGACCTCTCTGGGGTAAGATGTGGACAAACTTTGGGGAAAGTGATGTCCTCCCTCCTATAGAACAATGAATCCACTTTCAACATGGCAGACAAATTGGTACAGCAAATGGCGCTGTCCAGGTGAAAAACACGGAGATCATCCCTGGTTAACAAGTCCAGAGTCTACCCACTCTCCTGACTAAGGTTACGGTTTCAAAAAACACAACTTTGAAGTAAAAGCTTTCAACAGAAACATGCAGAAGGACTGCAAGTGTAGGCATATGAATGCTTGGAGTACCAAGTGGGGGTCTCAGAAGGGGGAAATGATGCATCAGAGGGAAAACCAAGAAAGACATTTGCTAGGCTGGCATTAGTAATCACCTGGATCCAGATAGGTTACTGTCCTGGAGTATCAGCTAGACAGTTAAAAGCAGCTTATTCAGCAATCCAGAGAGAGAGACAACTCTTGAAGTTCAGGGTATGTGAAAGAGGAAACGCGACACAGAGTCAGTTAATCTACCATTCACCTAGGGTTGGGAGGGAGGTTCAGACAGAACCAGAAGCTTTACCCTTTGCACTGCCTACTCAAGAGGAAGGAGTTAATTCATTTCTCTTGGATCTATTCTTCCACTATCCAAGAACCAACATTCAATTCTTCAGAAAAATATTCTCTTTCTGTGAAATCTCCAATCCACACAGGACCCAAGTGACCTTTTAGCTATAGTAACTAAAAGGATTCAAAACTTCTACTTGTTCAATTCATTTTGCCTTCGCTCACCCCCACACAAACAGACTCTGAGAGAGTGTTCGGAAGGCAAATGTGAAAAGTGGATCTTGAAGACTGAACCTGAAAGCCATAAAAATGTTTGTGTTAGACTCTTTTCCAGATATGCATACAGACTGAGAATGTTTTTCCTTTCCTGTACAGGTCTGTAAAGTAAGTGTAAAAAAAAGTCTACGGTCTACAATGGCCATGTCCTATGGACATTACCAATTTGGCTCATGCTATGTGAAATATTATATTAAAAATAAACACTACACCAACTACAGTGTGCAAATGTGCATACCAACATACAAAGATGAAAACAAAGCTAACAGCATCAGCTGTATTCCTAACAAGTAGAAGCCGTATTCTGACCTTCCACCAAAGTGACCTATTTTAACAACAGAAGATGTCTCCAGTGCATTACACATTAATTTATCCAACGCCCCCAAAGCAGAACAATTATTGTAACTAAGCAACCACTTGCATGAGCCAAAATAGAACACAAAACTCTGTTATTTCCCACATTTTGCACAACCATTGTGTTGCAAAAAGGCAAATCCTTTGTTGAAGAGATTACTTCTGCCAGAGTTCTAAGATTACTTCATCTGGTCCTGGAGACTTGAATTCATTTAAAGTAGCCAAGTATTTCTATATTATTGCTTTACCTATGCTGTGCTGCACTTCCCCTACTGCATTATCTGCTCCATTTCTCCCAAGCTGAGCACTGTTTTCCTTTTGGGAGAAGACTGAGGCAAAGATGTTCAGTAGTTACTCCTTTTCTCTGTCCTCTGTTAGCATTTTGCCACCTTCTCCATCAGTGGCCCTACCATTTCCTTGTTCTTCATAAACAAAAAAGCCCTTTTTATTTTTTTTAACCCCTCTAGCAAGCCTGAGATCATTCTGAGCTTTAGTTTTTCTGACCTTCTCCTATGCTCCTCTTTGGTGATTTCCTCTTTTTTTCCATTTCTTGTAAACGTTCCTTTTAAATCTTAGTTCCAAAGTTCTTTAGACATCCATCCTGAATTCTTTAGATACCTCCCATTTTATCTCTTCATTGGAATTGTTAGAAATGGTGACTTCAATATCTCACTTTTAAGCAACTCCCACCCATCACGAACTCCCTTCTCTTTTAGTATTCCTGCCCATGGGATCACTCCCAGCATTTCCCTAAGTTTACTGAAATCAGCTTTCTTTTAAAGTCTAGAATGCTTGTCTAACCACGCTCAGCTTTCCCCTCTGCTGGAAAATAAACTCCAGGAGAACATGGCCACTTCCACCTAAGGATTCCGCCACCTCCACCCCATTAACCAGGTCTTCATTGGTGGTTAGGATCAGATCTAAAATAGTTGTCCCCCTTGTTTCTGCCTCCATCTTCTGGACTATGAAATTGTCTGCAAGGCAAGTGAGAAATTTGTTGGACCTGATACTCTCGGCAAAGTCTGACTTCCAACAAATATCAAAGTAGTTGAAATTTTTGTCACCCTCAAAACTCGCCCACTAAACACCCATGCAAAACACCTCTTGGCCTTGCTGCCAGTTCACCAAGCTCCAGAGACTGGGGCTGCAGTTATATAGGGAGCTAGTGGCTGCTAGCTCCTCCACCAACCAAGTGACTGACTAACTTTCCCTGGGCCTACACACAAGAGAACAACAGGCCCTGGTTAGCACACAAGCAAGCCTGCCTCAGGTCACACAAACAATAAGCCTTACCTCAACAGACACAATCTCACCCAAAATACAATAGAACAACAAAGCCTTAACAAGCACAGGAGCAAGCAAGTCTCCTCCTAGCTCACAGAACCACACAAATAAGCAGACTTAACCCAACAAACTCTCTGGGACTCTGGAGGTTTATCCCAACAGACACAAGCTTACCTTATGCTTGTAGTTATAAAGGATGCTGTTAAGATTTAATAGTGTTCAAGGAGATTAACCCTTGAATGCCTACGTGTTCATAGAAGGTTGTTCAGCAATGTGTAGTACCTCCACAGATGAGATCATATTCCTAAATGGTTATGAACAAATAGTTATAGATATGACACAAGTGACAGTATTCCACATATGTAAAAGCCTTTATGAAATGTCTGTATAATACCTTAACAGATGCTATGGAAAGTATGAAAGAGCCTGATGATGATGACAACCATGACAATGGATAAATGGCTATGTTATACGGTTAAGAAGTGCCACGTTCCTACATGTGTTAACTGTAACAAAGCCTGTTAGAGAGACGCAAAGAGATGGAAGTTCAGTCCTTATGAAAGACGTTCTGAAGGTATAAACTTCTTAATAACATGTGATATAACGTAATGAATGTATGACACCTTATATGTAATGTTATGAACTATGCTCAGTGCCCAAATACTGATCTGCCTGTGTTTTTCCAAAAGAGGAATACATATATGCTTCTCTCTACACACACACATGCATACACACACACACAAACGCACATACACACACACACAGGTATGAGTGCAAGCAATAAGTAGCCTAAAATAGTACCAAAGAGCCTGCCCATTTTCTACCTAAATATCCTGAGATTCCAGTACTTAAGACTGCTTCAGTTGAGATTTGATGCTAACTCAACCTGTCTGGTTTAACCAACATTAATAACTGTGTACTCAGGTGACCAGAAGGTGACAACAGAACCCTAGACAGAATCTAGGTTAGCTGACAAGTGGCAAAGATCCTCAATCACCCAATTTTAAGAGATAAGCGTGAGGAGCCATGTCAGTTTCAAAATGCTACAAACCTTATCGAAAGAAGTATGAGCTACTGTCTCATTCCAGAACTGGGTATAGCTCCAAGTCTCTCTAAGTGTTCTTTCAGTGCCAAACACTAATACATGTTATTGCTTTATTGACAGGAAATGATACAGCAGATGATACATATCAGAAAAGCATTCCAGCCCTTTCACCAATGGGGTCCAGTATCCCCTCCCAAGCAATGGTGGAATTGAGCCCCCAATCAAATTCTACCCAGACTATCCCTTGGCTACCATCCAAATCCCTCCTTCCTAGAGATATGGAGAGTCTAGTTATGGTGTGTCCCCTGTAGCTTAGGCCAATGTAAGACAGCTTCCCAAGGGTTACACGGCGTAGAAGTGAACACAGAAAATCAAAGCGTGCAAGCATGACCCAACTCATCCCCAATAACTATGAGAAGTATACAAGCAGCTTAGCAGCTAATTAAAATTCACTGCCTCCGGCCCATTCCTGGCCTTCATATGTTTTTCCTAGTTTCTTTTTTTTTATAAATTTTATTATTTTTTTAAAAAAGGGAACATTAATTACACATATTACACAAAACTTACTCAAATATTAACACATAAAAAAACAAAAAAAAAACACACAACACACAAAGGAAAAAAAAAGGAAAGAACAAAAAAACAACAATCATATCTCATCCACATACCTTCACAACAAAAAATACAACACATATTTACCAAACTCAAACACACTGTTTAACTTATAATTTAACTCCTGGCTAAATCCCCAACTTCCATCTTTGACTTTTGAGTCAGTTTATCCTTCTATCTCAAATTGGTATCCCTCTTTCCAAACCCAATTTTAAATACCCCTAACAAGATTTAAACCCAAAAATTTAACCCATTCTCTTTCTCCTCAAAAATTTTTTGATATATTGTAGTACTTCCCCCCATTGTTTTGAGATCATATTCTTCTTTCTCCTCTTAATATACCTGTTAGTTTATCCATTTGAATCACCTCTATTAATTTCAATTCCCATTCCTTATAAAGGGTGCGACCCTTTCTTTCCATCTACATGCTATAACTACCTTGCCGCTGTGTCATATAAAATAATTTTTTCCCCCGCTATTTTATCAAGATCCTTCCCCACATCGATAACAAAAAACTTAGTTGTTATTTAAAATTTGGATATTCAATATCGATTCTATCTGCCTATGTACCTGTTTCCAATATTTTTTCATTATTTTACATGACCACCATGCGTGTGTTAGTTTCTTACATTTAGCATTTGTTAGAATTTATTTGTCATTACTGCCAATCTCTGTGGGGTTAAATACCACCGAAGATACATCTTATATATATTCTCCTTAATATCCTGACAAAGTGTATTTTTCATCGTTTTAGTCCATAGCCGCTCCACTGTTCCATCATAATTAATGATTGAGATTTTGGGCCCATTTAATCATAGAAGGCTTTACAACTTCCTTAATTTCCCTTTAATAAAATTATGATCTAGAAATTACTTTACAATCTTTTTCATATAACACCCCATTTAACTCTTCCTCTACTAATTGGTAATCCCTAATTTTTATATCAATTTTTAATTTTTCACGTATCTGCCTATATAATAACCAGTACTTTTGACTCCTAAATTATTCATCCCTTTTTGGGTTTTAATTCTAATTTGTTTTTGTTTATTGATATCATATCTTCATATTTTATCCACTTATCTAATAAAATTTTTCCCTCTTTAAAAGCCTCATGTGGAGAGACCCTTTTGGGGTAAACCTACAAGCTCGTCTACATATTTTTTCCAAACTTTAAAAAGAGCTTTCCTAAGATAATGCCTAACGAATTCCTTATTTTTCTCTTTTATTAAACCAAATATAGTACAACCCCTTCCTAATCCATCACCCTCTATCTTTAATAATTTAATATCTTTAATTTAATCCAATCACGAATCCAATTTAAGGCACGGGCGTGATAATAGAGGGTCAAGTTAGGTAAAGCCAAACCCCCTCTTTCTTTCTCATCTTGTTTTTTTTCTTTTTAACCCTAGGTTTCTTTCCTCCCCATAAAATTTATTAATTTCTTTTTGCCAATTTTTTATTACCTTTTCATTTTGTATAATGGGATTTTTTAAACAAAAAGAGCAGCCTTGGTAAAACTGCCATTTTAATTGTTGTATCTTGCCTAATTTCCCCAAATTTTTAAATCCTTAGCAATTTCATTCCATATTTTCAAATAATTATTTTAAAGAGGTCAGAAGTTTTATTTGTATTGTAATTCCTAAATATCTTACTTTATCTGATAAAGTAAACCCCGATTTGAACCACCTTATTCTTTTCCCCTTTGTCATATTCTTCGTCATCACCATATTTTTTTCTTTACTAACTTTTAAACCTGAATATTTTCCAAAATTGTTTAGTATATTCTTCAAAATATTAGATAACTTTCTTCATATTCCATTGTTATTGCCAAATCGGCAAAAGCCCTAATCCTATATTCCTTACCTTGTGTTCTAATCCCTTTAATTTTATATTTCCCAAAATTTTAAGAATTAACACTTCTATCACTAAAAGAAACAACAATGGAGATAAGGAACCCTTAGACCCCCTTTGAATTTCAAATTTTTCAGTTTTAGAGCCATTTATTATAATGCTTGCATTTGTTGAATAAATTGCTTTTATCCAATTTTAAAAAATTTAAACCCAAACCCATTTTATCACACACTTTAAATAGAAAAGACCAATTAACAGTATCGAAACCTTTTTTTGATATTTAAAAAAAGGGAAATAATTTTTTTTGGGGATGATTTTCACAAAGTTCTAGTACATTGATTATATATCTTAAATTGTCCTTGACATACCTCCCAGGAAGAAATCCTGCTTGCTCTTTAGATTATCTCCTTAAATACTATTTTATTATCTTTCGCTAAGATTGAGGTAAATAATTTATAATCCGAGTTAATAACAAAATAGGCCGATAATTCTTTATATCTAACGGACCCTTCCCTTTTTTTGAATTAATGTTATATTTCCTTCCCTCCATGTATCTGGTAATTTCCTTTAATCACCTTGTTATTATAATTAAAAGCATTGGTGCTAGGTCCTTTTGAAAAATTTTATAGAATTGAGTTGTAAAACCACCGGGGCCCCTTTTTACCTTTTTTTGTTTTTTGAATTACCTCAATCACTTCAGATAATGTAATGGGTTTTTTTAAGTCCTCTCTTTGTGATCCTAAATTTCCAACTTCTGATCCTCTAAATATAATCCAATCAATTCTTTTAAAACCTTGTCGTTTAAATTGTAGTTTAATTCCTCAATTTTCTTGATCTTTGAAAGTCTGTTTGTATTTTTTCTCCACTTCTTAATTTGTCCTGTTTTCTTTTTTTTTCTTTCAATTTGCACAAGCCATCTTCCTGTTTTGTTTGCCTATTAAAATTATATTGCTTTAAGTAAGTCATCTTCTCCTTGAGTTCTAAATCGATTTGTTCTTTTATTCGTTTTCGTAATAAATTAATTTCCCTAAGTTTCCGTTTTTTTTGGATCCTGGATAATTTCATTCTTTCTCTTTTTAAAACCCCCTTCCATTCTCCGAAAATTCTCTCTTTTTCCTATTAATTACCGCTTTTGTTGAATACACAACCCTTAATTACTGCCTTCGCAGCATCCCAAACAGTCATTACATTAACTCCTTTATTAAGATTTTCCTCAAAATATAATTTAATATGTTCTTTAACTTTTTTAAAACTTTTCATCTTGAAAAATCTATCATCCAATCTCCAACTGAATAAATCCTCAGCTTTCTTTAACTCTAATAAAAAACGGGTTATATCTGAAATTTTGTGTCAGTATTTCTTGTTTCTTAACTAATCTAGCCAGTGACTTCGTAATCAAAAACATGTCTAACCGCAAAAGAGGCGTGGGGCTCTGAATAAAATGTAAATTCTTTTTATTCCCATATTTATATCTCCACACGTCCAATAAATTGATTACTCATATATTTTCAAAAGAACTAGGAAGTATCCCCTGTCTCTCCTTTATTTTTTTCCCTGACATCCTATTAATTTAGGTTAAACCGCCCTTCCAATCCCCTAGACAAATTATATCGCTGTATTTCCCAAAATTTTAAAAATTTTTTTACACAACATATTATAAAAATTTTCCTGTTTCTTATGTGGGCCATAAAAACCTCCACCAATATTTTTTGACTTTCCAATTAATTTCAACCCCTATATACTGACCATCCTAGTCTTTTAAAATTTCTTTTGGGCATAACTTAACGTTGACATATAATACTACTCCTCTCTTTTTTAAAATTGGGATTAACAAATTTTA
The DNA here is from genome assembly GCA_948472985.1 of Iguana delicatissima. Taxonomy (NCBI): domain Eukaryota; kingdom Metazoa; phylum Chordata; class Lepidosauria; order Squamata; family Iguanidae; genus Iguana; species Iguana delicatissima. The sequence continues at coordinate 1,497,857 of CAOKZL010000011.1, forward strand.
CTTTTATTAGTACTAAATGAACTTTTTTTTTGGTACTGAATTTCTTGTAACCCAACTATATTGTTTTTTTTTTCAATATAATAAAAAAAATTCCTTCTTTTTTTGGGGGGTTACCATCCCTTTAATATTCAAGATAGAAACTTGAGTCATGGCAAAGGATTAATTTCAAATCTTGTTTTCTTCACCTGATTCTATCTCTCTTCACTTCTCAACACATTTCCCACAGCTCCTTCTTCTTCTTCTCTATCATGATCTTGATCCAGTTCCTTTTTTCCCACTACTTGATTTCTGTCTCAACATTTTCCTGATGCCCCTTTTGTTTTAATTGTTTGATGTTCCTTCCCAAAACTTTTAAAGATTTTTTTCCCCTTGAACTGTGTCGATCTTAAAATGTTTTTTCACGAAATCGAAAACTAATACCTTCCACCTTCCCCCCTCGGTATGATACATTATGAGATTTTAAAAAAGATGTTATAAATTTATTAATTTCTTTTTTTCAAAATCCCAGGAGGTACATCTTTATAAATATATACTTTTGTCTTCTTATTACCAAATCATTCTCCAAACTCTTTTGAATTTATTTCTCTTGTCTTTTTCCGTACCAATTCACCATTATGTCTCGGGGATTCCTTCTCTCGCTATTCTCGATTCGATTCTAAACATTTTGTCGATCTCCCACTCCGTCTTCCCCCTTATATTTAAAAATTTTTCTAAGGGGGGAATTCTTGTCATATAAATTTTATCCTTGCTTTCTCCCAAACCTCTTATTTTTATATAATTTTCTCATGCCTTTTAAAACTGCCAAGGCTTTTTCATTAAAAGACGTTCTTTTGTTTATTTCATTTTCTGTTGTTTCTTCTATTTCCTTCGTCTTAAATTTATTGAAATTTTCCTGTGTTTCTTTAAAATCCTCTTGTAAGCTCCCAAGTGCCATTTTAATCCTTTTAAATCATTCTTAAAGTCTTGTTTCATCTCTCCTCTGAGGTCCTTCATTTCTTGTTAATTTCAACTTTATATTCCTTATCTCATTAATAACGCCACCTGGAAATTTCCACCCCGTCTGTTTTTTTTAATTCTGGTTTAGATACTGGTTCCAAAGATTTTTCTTTGGGTGGCTGTAATAGTCGCCTTAGTTGTTCTCGATGTCATTCTGGTGTCCATTAAAGTTCCCCGACTGACAGTGATACCGGGAATTTTATTGGTTTTAAAATCTCTTTTAACATCAATTGCTAGTAATCAATATGTTTCTTTCATAAATCAATCCCCCACTTGAAACTTTTAAAACAATCATCCACAAGTCCATATACTATAATTCACAGCTTATAAAATTTCAAAAAAAATTTTTTAAAAATCCAAAAGATAAAAAAGTCAATAAATTTAAATCCCAATATACTTCCATAATTTCTATAATAATAAATCAATAATACATCAATATATAAAAAATTTATTTCCCATATATATATATATATATATATATAAAAAAAGATAAATATCAAATAAGTATCAAATGTCTATGAACTATATCAAGCTATTATATCACTATCACGCTAACTATCAAAATTTCCCAAATTTTAATAATAATTTCCCGTCAATAATATCAATAATAATCGTAGTTAATTAATTCTCTTAATACTTCAAATTCTACACAACAAATTAATAATCCCTCCCCTTATTTCTAAGGAGGGAAAGAAAAAAAAAAAAGAAACTTCAAATAATTAGAACGATAACAAATAATAATAATAATAATAATAATAATAATAATAATAATAATAATAATTTTTTTCCCCAAATTTTCCTTTAAAACAACTTGCAATTCTTTTGGGAAACTTAGGTAATGGGCTTAAATTTATTTTAACAATACTAACCAACCCTTAAAATATTCAATTATTAAACCTCTTTCTCTGCTTCACAAAGACACCCTTTACAAGCTAAATCGTATTCTTCCCTTTTCGTAACCCGTGTCTTCTCGTTCTTCGCTTTCTCCTCTGTCTTTTTACCTTCCTTATAACAATACCTTTTTGTAGATTCCTACATTCCACTCAGCTTCTCGTCTGTCTCCTTAATCTTCCTAGCTTTATTTAGTTTTTTTAAACCCCCATAGTCTCCCAAATCGTTCAAATCGTCAATTCTTTTTTTTCTAAACCTCTCCCCCTTCTCACACACAGTCGTCACAGTCACAGTCTTTACACTTTGCCTTGCTTCTTATCCGTCGCCATTACTTTGTCGTTTGACAAATCGCTCCTCAATTCTTTTTTTCTTCCGGTTCGACTATGGCACCGTGACAAGGTCCTCCGCGAAAGGGTAGGAGAGGAGGATCTTTACCGGTGGGTTGATGTAGGCTGGATAAACAACGGGTCAGCCCAAGCCTTCCCTTGGTATAGGGGGGTGAGAATAAGGGGCTCCGGAGATCAAGGAGTGTCCCCTAGCTGTTTAATGTGTGAAGGATCGCACTTGAGAGCAGCGGATGGGACGCGACAGATCGGAGCAGCCTCAACCAGCCGGTAAAGCTGAAGCGACAAAGCGGCGCTTGCGAACTGCTTTTAAAAGATCTTTGACTGATGAGGTGATTTATTAGTGGAATACTTATCCCTGACAGACTAGGCGACCCTGAATTTAACGAGGGTAAGGAATTTTGGATAGGGACATTTGGACATTTTGATATTAGAGGAAGTGGAGGAGCGAGAAGCGGTGTTGATGGCGGCGACGCTAGCAAAGGACTCATGCTGGGGAAGGGAGAGAGAAGCGAGCGTTAGCGTGGACAATTATTAATGTTATAAGCTTAATCACCGTCTAAGAGAATAGAGTCTTAAAGATTGGAGAAAAAGAACTTGATCTCCGCTTAAGTTAAGTATACAGTGGGATGGACTGTGGTTTTTGAGAGGAAGAGAGAAGAGGAAGAGGTTTACGCGGTCCGAAGAGGCGACAAATGACTGAAAGTAATGGCGACGGATAAGAAGCAAGGCGAAGTGTAAAGACTGTGACTGTGACTGGCTGTGTGTGAGAACGGGAGAAGATTGGAAAGTTTTTCCTAGTTTCAAACTGCAAAGTAAAGGCAAAAAGTATCTCGCATCGTCACTATGGCAAATCAATTAATGCATGCCTCTGGATAGCCACTGACATTTGTCCATGATACTAAGAAGGAGTCCAAAACCCATCTACCTAGTGGCAAAGGCTCAGATCACTACTGGCCAGCTTAAAACACCTACACTATGACATTCAGTTTGCATCCGTACACTCAGTCTGCAGCAGCAGTGACCAGGAGCCCCTTTCTCCAACTTTCTCTTGGCCAAGCTGGCCTTGATCATTCTGACACTTCCAGGCCAATTCACTGTAACGTGGTTGCTGTTATTCACCATCAAGTCAACTTCGAGTTATGATGACTTTGTGCATGAAGGACTTCCAAGAGGTTCTCTTATAAACTATTTTGCTCAGGTCCTGAAAATTTAGGGCAGTTGTGGCTTCCTTGATCAAATTAATCCACCTGTAATGCCGTCTTCCTCCTTTCCTACTGCTTTCCACTTTACCAAGCGTTATCATCTTTTCCAGTGAGTTACATTGTCTCATTATGTGTCCGAAGTAAAACAGCCTCAGCTTAGGCATCTACTGTAAGATACTCCACATGAGATGGTCTTTAAAGAAAGCCTGTGATCTTCCACTAGTTCAGACTGTGGCTGCCAAGATTCTGACTAGAGTTGCTGGATCAGACTAAATTTACAATCATCTTGTAGCAAATTCCCTAGTTAAGAACTTGCCTCTAAAAACAACTGATACTAGTTTTGAGTTTTAAACCTCCCCATCATCACTCAACAAAATGCCCTTTGGGGATTTCAGACTAAGTACTATGGTTCCTGGATGTAGGTCATTTCTACTGGGCAGATGGCACTTGCAGTCTGACATCTACATCCAGTTCTGGGCACCACCATTCAAGAAGGATATTAACAAGCTGGAATGTGTCCAGAGGAGGGCAACCAAAATGGTGAAGAGCCTGGAAACCATGACTTACGAGGAGTGGCTTAGGGAGCTAGGTATGTTTAGCCTGATGAAAAGAAGGTTGAAAGGTGACGTGATAGCCATGTTTAAATATCTGAAGGGATGTCGTATGGAAGATCGAGCACGCTTGTTTTCTGCTGCTCCTGAGACTAGGATACAGAGCAATGGATTCAAACAACAGAAAAAGAGATTTCACCTAAACATCAGGAAGAACCTCATGATGGTAAGAACTGTTCGACAGTGGAATATGCTGCCTCGCAGTGTGGTGGAGTCACCATTTTTGGAGGATTTTAAACAGAGGGTGGATGGCCATTTGCTGGGGGTGCTTTGAATGTGTGTTCCTGCATGGCAAGGGGTTGGACTCAGTGGCCGTTGTGGTCTCTTCCAACTCTATGATTCTATGATGAAGAGGGGAACACATTGGGAAAACTACTCTGAATGTGGAGCAAAAAAAATCTTGTGAGTCAATACTCCTCTTTACAAGAGCCTAGCTGAGAAACTGGTTCTACCTCTAATGCCCTCACTTGGGTCCAATGGAGACACTGCAAACTGGCACTCCGAAGTGGGCCTTTGATACATTGGTAGCCAAAACCTGGAGTAACCTCCTAAGAAAGGTACCCCACAGGTCACTACCACTTTTGCACGAGCACAAAGGTCAGAAAAGACTGGGGGGGGGTTTTCAGAGGGCGGTGGGAACACAACTCCCAGAACTGGCAATACTAGCCGATGGATTCTGGGAGTTTTTGTCCACAAAGTATTGTTTACACATTCTGCATAAGCAAGCTAACAAAACTCTGCAGCAGCAGGGTTTTCCACATAACTATAGTTGACTAGAATCTGCTGGCGATAATTTAACCAATTTAAGTCCCTTAAGATTAAATTTTAAATTCTTATATCTGATTAAATTGAAAGCGGTTGCTAATACCCCAGAGGACAAGATCAAAATTCAAAATGACCATAACAGATTGGAAAGCTGGGCCAATGCTAATAAAATTAAATTTCAACAGAGACAAATGTAAGGTCCTGCACTTAAGCAGAAAAAATGAAATGCACAAAAATAGGATGGGAGACACCTGGCTGGATGTGAAAGGGATCTGGGAGTCTTAGTAGACCATAAGCTGAACATAAGTCAGCAGTATAATGTGGCAGTCAAGAAAGCCAACGTGATTCTTGGTTGTATCAACAAGAATATGGAGTCTAGATCAAGGGAGGTAATGGTACCACTCTATTCTGCTTTGGTAAGACCTCATCTAGAATACTGTGTTCAGTTCAGGGCACCTCATTTCAGGAAGGATATTGACAAGATGGAATGTGTCCAGAGGAGGGCAACTAAAATGGTGAAGGGTTCAGAAGCCCTATGAGCTTATCCTATGAGCAGCAACTCAGGGAGCTGGGTATGTTTAGTCTGCAGAAGAGAAGGTTAAGAGAGGACATGATTGCCATGCTTAAATATTTGAAAGGATTTCATGTTGAAGAGGGAACAGGCTTGTTTTCCACTGCTCCAGAGACTAGGACAAGGAGCAACTGATTCAAGCTGCAGGAAAGGAGATACCACTTGAACCTCAGGAAGAACTTCTGACGGTCAGAACTGTCCAGCAATGGAATATGCTGCCAAGGAGTGTGGTGGAATCTCCTTCTTTGGAGATTTTTAAACAGAGGCTGGATGACTATCTGTTGGGAGTGCTGTGATGTGTGTTCCTGCAAGGCAGGGTGTTGGACTGGTTGGTCTCTTCCAACTCTATTACTCTATGGCTGGATAATGTCCTGCATCCACTTCATGCTGGCAGACATCCACTAGCATGACACAAGTTTCTTCTCCTGTCCTACCACTGAAGCCTGCCACACACCCAGAAACCCAGCTCTGTGAAATTTCTGAGCCCTCTGGAGCAAATCTCGGGGATGCAAGGTGAACTACAGGAAAAGGAATATTCCCTCTCATTTCCAACATGGGAAATGGTTCCATCAGCACATTACCCCACTGGTTATTGGCCTTCAGTAAGAAGCTACCTTATGGCTCTTTACCCAGCTTGAATACTATGCAAGAAAGTAAGCTAGAAATCACTCGAGTTCATGATGTAGCCACCTTGCTGAAGCCCGTTTGGATCAGGTCAGTGCCTCCATACGTGCTATACGACATCTACAATGGAGGAAAACCAAGAAATAAATCCAGCATCCACTGTTGGAAAATAACGTTAGGACAAAGGTGATAAACTTGCAGGTCATGGGCCACACGCAGCCTCTTATCCCCTTTTTTGTGCCCCTTTAAGCCCATTCTGGACATCCTGAATCTCTGAACCCCATACAAACCCATACCTTCCAAAACCCAGCCCAAAATGAAATCAGAAGTGATATAATATCACTCCTAGCTTTGGTTTTTCACAGCATTACAATTCACAGGGATTTGGAGACAGAAGACTCCCAGCCCAATTGCTCACTCCATTTTAGGAGGACCACCCACAATCTCACAAACAGCACACAAAATTTCAAGTCCTTCAGAATTCTTCACTAAGTGAGGTTTTTTTTAAAGCAGAGACAGAGAATTCCAAATGCGGACCAAGTATGGTGGCCTTGAGGTCTGGAGTTTCCACCTCAAGATGGAAACTTTGGACTAGTCTTGGGATTAATACTCCAAAGTGATACAATGGTACCTTCAAAATAGTTCCAAGGGCCAGCTCTACCTTTGGGCAGACTGATGTAGCCACCTCAAACAGCAGATACTAGAGTGTGAGGAGTAGCAAGATAGTTGAAGACAAAGCTATGGCTGCTTTATGACCTGACCTGTCCTCATATGCACTGGAAAATACTGTTCCATTAGAAATATTGAAAGCAAATTAAACCGCCAGTTCAATACATGGGATGAGAAGGAAGCAATAACTTTTCCTTTGTGTCAGGCAACAAAATCTCTTGTGGCTGAAGATACAAAGAAGGGGGATTCTTCTTTGCCCCCTAAAAATGTGCACTATCTACTGACATGTCTGTGTGTGCCTTCAGGCTGTCTGTTGATTTATAGGGGCCCCATGAATTTCATAGGGTTTTCTTAGGCAAGGAATACTCAGAGTAGGTTTTGCCAATTTTCTTTCCTCTGAAATATACCCTACAGCACCTGGTATTCATTGGTGGTCTCCCATCCAAGTGCTAACCAAGGCTGACCCTCCTTAGCTTCCAAGATCAAATGGGATCCAGTGCCTCTATGGTATTTAGGCCTATATGAAGTATGTACTGATATGCACTACATTTGGACTGCATTCATGAAAGAAGTGGGAGAGTTCTATCTAATCCATCCAGCTGTGCTAGTTAGTCCTGATTGCTATGACAATGCATAGAAAATGTTTAAATCTCTTCACACGCTGTAGAGATAACAGAGCCTTTGTTGTTGCTATATCACCACATCACTCCAGTTCACCGACACAAAGCACAAAAAATATAGGAATGCCCCAAAGTGCTATACTGACATACCACCATCATCATTGTCACCTGATGCACACAGCTTTCAACAAAACAAAGCTTCCCTAGACACTCCCACAACTCCTTAAGAGCCAGCCCTTTCCCTGTGGTCCGAATACACAGGGCAGCACTACTACTGGGGAGAGTGAGGCAGTGACCTCCAGCAGCTGTTTTCACGAAAGGGTAGCAAACCAACATTTCTTTTCTTTTTTCCTCTTTCCCCCTTATTTTCCTTCTCTAATCTTCGCTCCCAAGGTTAAGGGGATGAGTTGGTAGGATTTCCTCCCTCGTGAACCAAAACAACTTGCCTGGCTTTGGATGAGTTTGGGGGTGGGAAGAAGAGGTTTGCCATTTTGCAGCTCTTTCTTAGCAAAATCCTTAGGCAATACCACGGAAGGCCTTAACGTGTCTTTACACTAGAAACCCACACGACTGCAGGAAGCAAAAGAAGAGGGGATGGGGAAGGAAGCCCCCTCTGGATCCAGCTGCAGCCCTGGACAGAGGGAGGGAGAAAGAGAAGGGAAAAAAGGAGGAGGAAGGGAGAGAGGGAGAGAGAGCCCTCGCCCCAGCCTTGGGCCATTTCCACACTGGACTGTTACAGTGCTATTATTCCACTTTCAACACCCTATGGAATCCTGGGATTTGCAGTTTAGGGAGGGGATATTGACAAGCTGGAGCGTGTCCAGAGGAGGGAGACCAAAATGGTGAAGACTCTGGAAGGAGTGTCTATGTGGAGTGTCTTAAGAGCTGGTTATGTTTTAGTCTGCAGAAGAGAAGATTAAGAAGGGACACGACAGGCATGTTTAAATATTTGAGGGACGTCAAGTCAAGGAGGGAGCAGGCTTGTTTTCCGCTGCTCCAGAGACTAGGACAAGGAGCAATGGATCCAAACTATGAGAAAAGAGATTCCACTTAAACCTCAGGAAGAACTTCCTGGCGGCCAGCGCTGTCCGGCAGTGGAATAGGCTGCCTCCATGGAGCCCTTCCTCGGAGATTTTGAAGCAGAGGCTGGATGGCCTTCTGTCGGGCGTGCTCTGATGGCACCAGGGGGCTGGGCTGGATGGCCCCTGGGGTCCCTTCCGGCTCGGGGATGCGATGATTCTGTAACCGGGCAGCGCGGCAATGGCCGGGCTGCGGCGGCGGCGGCGGCGGAGGCTCCGCTGGAGGCAACGGGGAGGGGCAACGGGGAGGGGGCCGGTGGGGGGCGAGCGAAGGCGGGGGGGCCTCGGGAGAGGCAGCCGGGGAGGCAACGGGCGGGAAGGCTCGGCGAAGCGCCCGGAGAAGGGAGCGGGGGCGCGGAAGCGCCAGGGAGGCAGCCACGCCGCACCAGCCCCGCCAGTCGGGCCAGCCAAAGCAGGAGAGGGGAAAAGAAACGCCCCCGCCCCCGCCATCACCAGGAAAGCCCGCCCGCAGACAAACAAACAAACAAAAAGGGCGCGCTCACTGTCAGTCGCCATGGCCGCCGCTCCTGCGCCAAGGGGCTCGCCTGGGACCGCCGAGCAGCCCCGGCGGCGGCCGCCCGCCCGCCCGCCCGCCTTCTTCTTCCTCCTCCTCCTTCCTCCTCCTCCTCCTCGTCCACCCCGCCACAGCCGCACCGGCCGCCGCCTCTCGCCTTGGCCCCGGGGGGAGGAGGAGAAGGACGCCCGAGGGAAAGCAACGGCGTTTCCCTCACCCCATTCCTGCCCTCAGGGCCCCCTCGCGGTGGAGAAGCGGGGCGAACGCGGCGGAGGCCGGCGGGCAGGCGGGCTGACTTCGCCGCCGCCGCCGCCGCCGCCGCGCGCTCCCCCCGCGACGCGACGCGACGCGACGCGACGCGGCACGCCAGCGAGCGAACGAGCGCGCGCCCCGGGCAGGAGGAGGAGGAGGCGGCGCGCACGCGCGGGGGAGGCGTCCCGCGCGGCGCGCGCGAGGCCGGCAGGGCCCGGGGGCCCGGCACGTGCTCCTCCGCCGCGTTGCTCCCGCCCCGGGCGTCCTTCTTCCCGGGGGACTGGGCGCGCGAGCAGGTGCGTTTGGTTGCTTTTTTATGCGCGTCCCTCTATATCCCCCCCTTTCCGTGTATATGCTTGTAATACACACACACATACATACGCCGTCGTAGGTAATACGCGCACACACATACCCATGCAATCTTGTAACCCACCTGGCCAAAGCAGGGTGTCTCCTGAAAGGTGGCATGTGTACTGTGTACCTGAACAGACTGTCTTTCAGCAGAGGTTGCTTCGGCAGAAAGAGGAGCGGGGGGTTGGCATTATTAAGGCATCAACGAGGTTTTCCTTTTCTTGCGATGGGTTGTTTCACTGGCTAGTTGTACGTTTCTGGGCAAAACGTTGCTGTTGGGTGACTTCAGAGTTGTTTTCGACCGATAGTGACCCTAAGGCCATTTCTGCTCTGCCCTGTTCCAGTGCTATTAGTCCACTTTCAATCCCCTGTGGAATTCTGGGGTTTGTAGTTTACTGAGGCCCAAGAGCTCTCTGGCTGAGAATTCTGGAGGCCCCTCCCTAAATCCTGCAAGCCCCAGGATTCCACAGGGTGGTGAAAGCACTGTAACGGTTTAGTGTGGAAATGGCTTAAGTTTTTTCTCTGCAAGATTTGTTCAGAGGGGGTTTGCTTTTTCCTTCCTCCGAGGCTGAGGCCATTTCCACACCAGACTGTTACAGCACTATTATTCCACTTGCAACATCCTATGGAATCCTGGGGTTTGCAGTTTCCCAAAACTGCAACCCCAGGATTCCATAAGGGCTCTCATGTTGAAGATGGAGCAAGCTTGTTTTCTGCTGCTCCAGAAACTAGGACATGGAGCAATAGATTCAAACAACAAAAGGGATTTCACCTAAACATCAGGAAGAACTTCCTTACAGTAAGAGACATTCAACAGTGGAACGTGCTGCCTCAGAGTGTGGCAGTCACCTTCTTTGGAGGTTTTTAGAGGCTGGATGGCCATTTGCTGGGGATGCTTTGAGTGTGTGTTCCTGCATGGCAGGGAGTTAGATTGGAAGGCCCTTGTGGTCTCTTCCAACTCTATGATTCCATCATGGGGGGATGCCCATGATCACCAAGTGGATTTCCATGGCTGAGCAGCGAATTGAACCTTGATCTCCAGAATCATAGTCCGATGTTCAAACTGCTATACCACACTGGCTCCCAAGAATCCTAAATGCCCTTCTCTGAACTGCAAATGTGAGAGCCAGCATGGTATGATGGTTTACACATTGGACTGTGACCCTGGAGGCTGGAGTTCAATTCCCCACTTGGCCATGGAAAACCCACTGATGCCCTTAGGTGTGTCACACACTCTCAGCCCCACAAAGTCCTGTGGTAGGGTTGCCATAGGTCAGAAATGACTTGAAGGCACATAGCAGCAACAACAACAACAATCTGCAAATCTCAGTATTGCCATGGCAGTTAAAGTGCCATATTAGTGCCATAAAAGTGTAGTGTGATAAGTTTCTTGAGATCTCATAGTCCTGTCGCCTTCACAGGCTTGTCTGGTGAGGACACAGGAGAGACCCTTCTTCTGGGGCAAGATAGGATCAGGTCCCCATTTATAGATTCCTACAAACTAGATGTTCCTCTGATGTAAAACAGTATAAAAGCATTTAAAACATAACGGTGGAAATAAAATCCAACATCCTTGTCCAGGAACACATTAACAGCCCAAAAAGCTTATCTAAATAAAAAGGTCTTGACCACAATTTGGGTGCTCTCTCTTTTGGCCATATCTGCCGTACACTGTTATAGTGCTATCATTCCACTTTCAACATCCTATGGAATCCTGGGGTTTGCAGTTTAGGGAGGGGCATTTAGAATTCTCAGCCAGAGAGCTCTTTGGCCTCAGGAAACTACAAACCCCAGAATTCCACAGGAGGTTGAAAGTGGAATACTAGCACTAACAGCACAGTGCAGAAATGGCCTTTCTCTCTCTTCCCTGTTGCACCTCCTTCTCTCAAACATGCTGACTGTCTCGGACAGCCTGAAACAGCCAGCTTGCATCTCCCTCTGAATAGACTTAGCAATAGCATGTGTATTTCTCATACTTATCTTGTTTAATTTGTATCTTGTCTTTCTCCCACTATATGGCCCAAAGCAGCTTACGCTACAAGTCAAAACTATCTTTAGTCCAAACGTTTTAAAAGCATTGAACAATCAATCCAATTTAAACATTAATATAAAACAATTAAAAATACAATCAACACATATTACAATATACAGCCCACACTCCTGAAAATCCTTTTTCCCCAAGATCAAAAGCGGAAAGTTTTGCTGACAGTAGAAAGAAAGCGGCTGGGGGGCAGCAGCTGGACTTTCCCTGAAAGGGAGTTCAAGAGCCTGGGAGCGGCCACCAAAAAGCCTTTCTCCCCAAACCAGCCTGGGACTCTCCCTGCCATTATTATAGTCGTACTTTGTTGCTTAGGTGCTTTGCTGTGTAGTGGTGATGGTGTGAAATAAAAATATGGACTTTGTGATGGGAAATTTGTTACGTTCTAGTTAAACACAATGGGTCTTGCAATGTTAAAAGCTATGTTAAATTCAACCTGAATTCTTTGAAGTTAAAATGAATGCTCTATTGTCCGTTCTTTCTGAGAAATTTGCAGTATAGCTTATTGAACTGTATTTGCTAGCGCTGATAAGGAGAACGTGCTGAATATAACGAGAGCCCGTATAGACAGCTGCACAAAATTGATGCAAATATGATGGCTGGGTTAAAATAAAAGCTACTTGGAGTCTGCTAAAGATTAGAAAGGTAAAAGCTGTCTTAAAATAGAAATGAGCACACACGTGTATACGAAAATGGTCACCAAGTTAAGTAGTATTGTAGCCAAATGCGCGTGTTTATGACTTTTAACCAGTGAAAAGTGGTTAACCTCTATCTTTGGGAAAACAAAGAATGTATAAATACTAACTGAAAAATATGCTCGGGGCTGGCTTAGTTCTGAATTGTTATCAATTTGTGGCTGGCCCACTGCGCAGTGGAAACAATAAAGAGCTTCTTTCTTTTACACTCAGGACTTTTGAGTCATCTATTGGCATGCAGCTTGGAAGAATAGCCTGTTTGCAGCAACAGTGGGGAAGGATGGGATGAGGTGATGGATGGAAAGTTAGGAACCTGAGAATGTTTGGGTAACAATCTGTGATAAGAATGAACAGATTGTCAAGGTAGCACAAGGTAGCTTCTCAGAGCATGTGCAGAGTGCTAACAGGGCAGCGATGTCCAGCTGCAACCAAGCAGCTCCAGGCCGGCTAAAAAAGTTCCATAGACTCAAAGAGGTAAGACTCAGGGCTCTTTATTTAGCAAAGCACACTGAGATAAAAGTTAGGGCTTCTGGCAGCATACCACGAAGCAACAAGCAAGACAGGAACATAAATCAGCATGGAAAAACATACCGGCAGCATGTCTGGATACATTCCATAAATTCACCCTTACAGCAGCATGACTACCAGGAATAGATCTAAATGGTAAAGTATAGTGCCATACCTAAGCCATTTTAAGAGCTTAACCACACCCCAGACCTTATGGGGTGACCCAATTACATTTACAGCACACAACCTCCTCATGTTGGTGCTTAGTGATGAGGCAAGAACTTCCAAGGCTGGCTAGCCAAAACATTCTTTGCAGCTGCATGCAAGGCTACATCTCCTCATTCCTGCCACTTAGAAAAACCTTTCCTGGCCACACCGCATTCAGACTGAAAGCCTCAACACTGATGTAGTTGCATCATTGGCAGGCTGGGTGAGGACGTGGAAGGAGTGGGCAGGGAGTCTGAGAAAAGTGTCATTTTGATTTGTTAACAAATGGGATAGCACGGTGCACTAGTTTTGAAATGTAATGGCTTATATAGTACTGAAAATCTAATGTTCCGTTAGTCTTGGCACTTGCCAAGGTGTGCCGCTTTCTTCAACATTCCGGGTAAGTCTTTTGAAACCTCTAAGCCTGTTGTCTGAACACAGAGCTAGCCTGTACATCAGAGTACACTCCCTCTAGATCATAACACTTCGGAAGGCTCATAAGGGAGAAATGGGCTTTCAGATAGTCTGGGTCTAAGCCATATAGAGCTTTAGAAATCATAACAAGCACTGTGAAATTGTGCCTGGAAATGAACTAGTCGCCAATGAAGCTGTTTCACCAAAGTGCTCCCTATAGCCAGCCCAGGTCAGCACTTAAGCTTGCAAAATCTTGGACCTGCTGAAGCTTTCCAGTGGTTTCCAAAGGCAGCCCCATGTAGAGTTGTGTCCTGATGGTCAAATCTGGCTGACTTGTCAGCAGCTGGCTCAGAATCTGAGGTGCCAGACCAGGACCCCAAAATATAAAATAGTGAACAATCTTAGCAGGAAATCAGGGTGGATTGATTTAAATCAATCAGCAAGGGGGAGAAGGGAAATCTGATTCAAGCCAAATTTCACACTGATGCTTTTCAGGCAATGGTACGCTTATAACCATTAAACCATGTCAATTCCAAGCTAATTAAGATTATATAGACTGTGGTTTTATTCTTGCAACCAAACTTCTTTCTGTTTCTTACACTGGGTACATCTGGCATATTTGTCTTCTTAAAAAACTTATACTGGAAATGCTTTTTTGTTTGTTTGTTTTTATTTTTAACATATTATCATATAGGACAGTGGTTCCTAAACTTTGGTTCTCCAGATGTTTTGGACTTCAGTTCCCGGAATTTCTAACTGTTGGCCAAGCCAGCTGGGGCTTGTGGGACTTGAAGTCCAAAACCCATAGAGGACCAAAGTTTGGGAATATCTGATCTACAGTCTTTCTTATGAACAGCTCTGATCTGTTCAAAAATGTAAGAACGTATGAGCTTCTATTTTTAAAATCCCATTTGCAGAGAATTAATTGCTACACAAGGGGACAGAGTGGCAGGGGATGGCAACTCAGGCAACAACGCCACCCAAGGTATTGTTGCAGGCCCCTGGTCCCAGCAAGCAGTTAGACATGTTCTTAGGGTTGCCAAGAAAAATAAGGGTCAGGGCCCATATTCCTTTAATAGTTGTGTAAGGAGCCAGAAGGGTGTAATGACTTGAGCACTGGATTGCAACTCTGAAGATTGGATTGGTATCTCTGCTCAGTCATGGAGACCCACAGACTTGGACAAGTCACCATCTCTCAGCCTCAGAGAAAGACAAATCAACCCCCCCACTGAATAAATCTTGCAAAGAAAACCATATGATAGGGTCGCCATAAGCTAAGAATGACTTAAAGGCACACAACAAAAGGAGGACATTTCAGCAGGTGTTGTTTATCATGCAGTACCATCTGAAAGGCATGCAAGCATCACCTGCTGAAATTCTAGCCTCTGCACAGCCATTAAAATGCAGGACTCCTATCTCTTATGTTAGCTAGCACTCCTGCAAGCCCTATTTATGTAAACAGGACCTTTTGTCATGATTCCGTCCCAGACAAGACCCTTCCCAACAGCCACAACACAGAGAAAAAAGAGGGATAATACTTAATGGCAGCCAGTGTAGGTGGAAAAGGAATTGCTCAGGAGTCTCATAGCATTTATATAGTAAGGACTCATTCATCAGGCAAACTGCTGGGAGAGGCTCTCAGCCTATATAAAGAGGGACCAGAATGGGAAGAAGCTGTTGCAAGCAACTGTTCCTATTGGTGGAAGCAACTTGGTTTACATCAGATTCCTTGCTCCTAGAAACCTTGATCCTCGCCTTGTGCACAGACTTCACTACTGGACTGTTGTTCTGGATTTACTGTGGACTTGGACTGCAAAATGACAATCGAGTAATTTGCTAACAAGCTAGTACAAAACTTAGCTTGTGGCTTCTGATGAGAGGTTCTAATTACAGAGCTGTAAGCCCTGGCTAGCTCCCAGCACAGAACACCTTTCCCCTCTGAGCCTTGCAGGGATAAGAGGGGCAGGGAGAGAAAAGCAGGTGGAGCAAATAACATCCGTGGTTATCTGCCAGCTCAGGCCACACCTACCTTTTGTTTTGGCTCCACCCACTAATCCCAGCCATAGCCACTCCCAAGTATGCAGCCCCTGCAGGAATGGTTCCCCAACTTAACGCAAGCTGTAGACACAGCACACCCTTTAAGGAAAGCTGGGAGCTACCCTTGAATTAACCTGGGATTAAATTTTGAATGCCGAGGAAATCTGCTTGCTTCAGTGAGCTCCTAACTATCTGGATAGCGTTAAAGTCATGAATCTCACTGAACCTCACAATTTGACACTACATGGTTTTACTGCAGCATTACAAGAAAAGAGATTCCACCTGAGCATGAGGAAGAACTTTTCACTGTAAGAGCTGTTCAGCAGAACTGACTGCCTCTCCATCTTTGGAGGTTGAATGGACATCTTTCAGGGGTGCTTTAGTTGCATATTGCTGCATGGCTAGGGTTGAACTAGATGGCTCCTGTGATCCCATCTAGCTCTAGGGGCTTTATCGCTACACTGTTATAGTGCTATTATTCCACTTTAACTGCCATGGCAATATTGCAAGGAATCCTGGGATTTCCAGTTTAGAGAGAGGCATTTAGAATTCTCAGCCACAGAGCTCCAGTGCCTCATCAAACTACAAACCCCAGAATTCCACAGGGTGCAGCCAGGTCAGTTAAAGTGGAATAATAGCACTATAGCAGTGTAGTGTGATAAGGCCTATGTTTCTGTGATCCATTTGATCATCATGTACTGGCTCACATCAACAGTAAGAAATGAGTCTACTGTCATGGCAATACTTGGAGAACTTTAAAAAAAACAGGTAGTATTTATTTCAGAGGAACTGAAATGATCTAACCACTAGAACTGAGGTTTCCCAACCTATTGCTATCAACAATTATAGGTGACTACACAAATCGTAAAGAATCTGTAACTTCCCCAGGAGCACTGAAACAGGTAGATAAATATCATCCCCACAGCATGGCTTAATCCATGTTGTTGTTGTGTGCCTTCAAGTCATTTCCGAACTTATGGCGACCTTAAGGCAAACCTAACAAAGGGTTTTCTGGAGCGGAGAATGTGCGATGAACCCAAAGTCATCCAGTGGGTTATCCTGGCTGAGCAGGGAATCAAACCCTGGTCTCCGGGGTCATAGCCCAATGCTCAAACAACTACATTAAACTGAGTCCATATCCAAATGAAAAACCTGGACTTTCAGAAATTCAGAAGTTTACAATGACTTTGAAGTTCATGTATTCTAGGATGGTGACTTTGAACTCAATAAGAAAGACCTGGTAAGGCTGAAATCTTCTGTTGGTTTCTGAATATTAATGATTTGTTACGTGTTATGCTCTGCATTATTTTGGAGACAAACACCAAATGGATGTTGCTGTACTCAGAGCCAACATGCTGCTATGGAGGTGGAGAGAAGAGCAGAAAATGCAGCAAAGGTCTGCTGCAGTCTCAAAAGCTGCTCAGCATGAGGATAATATATTCAGCATACTGCTCTTTCAGAAAATGCTGACAGGCTCGGGGGCAAAACTGACCTCACAAATAGAACAAACTGATTATCGGTGGGCACAATGAATTTATGTCTACATTTCTGAGAAAATGCTCCAATAAAATCACACAGAACACCCAAAATTATTACTTCAGAAAACAAAGTGCATGAATGCTTATCCTGCCATGCAGTTATTGGCAGTCTAGACACAACCACCAAAACAGTTTAGCACTATGCACTCAGGCAAATTATGCTTATTCAAACAGCCACCGACTGTTCTGTAGTTTAAACTAAAAAACAGTTTACTGAAGCAATAAACTACAGTTTATTAAAGCAAGCTTATTCTTGGCCAGCTGGCCAGATATAACAAATGATGCCATTTAAACTTGGAAACAAATGTATCTCCTCCTTTGGCTGACACTTTGGTTTACTATTATTTTGAAAACAGATCAGAATTTGCCTTTTCTAATCGGTCACTCCCCACAGCTTTCTGCAAGAACATGCAAAGATGCAAACTTGCAACCTTCAAGAGCACAAGCAAGTATCTAAAACACCCATTCCTTTTGAACATTGCCATTTTGGTCACAGAAGATATTAATCAAAAAGAGAAAAAAAATTAACCAAGAAGAGAAAAAAAAATGACTGGTGCCATTAACAGTGACTTTAGGTTTTAAAAGCACATAGCTATGGAAGCAAAAATGACTTGGGCACATGCAAAGTTGAAAAAATAATTAATTAACATATCTCTCTTACATAATCACTTATGCAAGCAAGCATCAGGAAGAGGAACCACACTCTCCCTTTTAATTAACATGGTTAAAATGTTTTTAAAATAAGATGTCTTTTAACCAAATATTAAATGTAAGTTATTACAATCTTACATATGGCAAACACTACAAAACAGTTTCTATGTGCATTCATGAAGGCAAAGGAGGATGATAAAATTATCTCTGGTCATACTATGGTCATTTCCACACTAGACTGTTATAGTGCTATTATTCCACTTACAACATCCTATGGAATCCTGGGGTTTGCAGTTTAGGGAGGGGCCGGTCAGCCAGCCGGCCCCTCCCGAAGCTGCAAACCCCAGGATTCCATAGGATGTTGCAAGTGGAATAACAGCGCTATAACAGTCCAGTACGGAATGGGTCTATGTTGCATCAAATATTTTCCTAAAATGTAAACTCTTTGCTGAGATGCCTTTGTGATGTTTTAAAATGAACGCAGACACAGGCAGCTTATAGAGGGGTCCTAAGTCACTTGGCCCACCCTGCCAATTGGCTGAAAACGCATTGCGTTCACACTAAGCCAACTCATACATGACACCTTCCACTGGGACGATGAATTCTTAAGAAGTCCTTTTCCTCTTAGTGGGTACAAAATCCTGAAAAAGGAAGCATAAAAAAAGAATCATCAGCCAAGAACTCAGCACACAGCCAGGAAGGGAGAAAGAAAGAACAAGAACATTGTTATTTAGCATAAGACTGTGCTATTCTGCACACACCAAGACTATAAAGACCATATAGAGGACTGGGCAGGACCAAGCCTATCTAGTTCTCATAGCAGCCATCTAGATGCCCGTGGGAAGCCCACCTCCAAACCAGAGAAGCAAGGGCCCTCTCCCATTGTTGTTTTCAAGTGATTGGTACTCCTTGAGACATCCTGCCTCTGGTCCTGTAAGTAGCATACAGTCTTCATGTATAGCAGCCACTTATAGAAGAACACAATCTCCAGGTGGAGAGGCAGGTTGAATAAATGAGGAGGAAACCCATGGTCCAGTGGCAGAGTGCCGTCTGGCAGTGCAATGTCTCCACGGAGAGACGCATGTGGCATAGATGCAGGACAGTTGACACATTCTCTTTCTGCAGAAGACATCCAGGTGTCACATCACTCCAAAGCGTGAAGAGAGGAGTGGCTTCATACTTCCCCTCCCACATCTTCTAATACAGAAAGACAGCCACCATAACACACCATGCATGTAGTTGTTGCCTGGCTACTTCTTCCTAAATTTAACTGCCTTTTAATATCTGGATCTCTGGATACTTGTTTTCAACAACAGCAGCCCCTCCACTTTTGAGAGGAGTTGGGGTGCAGAACCCTTGTGAAAGTGAAAAAATCGTGAATAACTCCCCCCCCAGCACTCTCTCTCTTCCATTCCCCTCTGAGCCCCCCCATTCCCTCGGTTTTTGACTCAGCATGCGATCTCAGTGCTGGGCAAAAAGCAAAAGAATGGGAGGGGGGGCACTGCAGGGCAGAAGGAAAGCACACATATGTCTCCCCCTGCATCAATTCCCTTGCCTTTTGTCTGAGCATGCTTGCCTTCCTTCTCCACACCACGCAAAACGCAAGGGAATGGGAGGAGGAGAACGTAAGGGGAGGAAACGTGTGTACCTGGAGAATAATCAAATTTATGAAAGTTAAACCCACAAATGTGGAGGGAGGACCATAAAACATCTCACTAAAAATCTTCCCCTGTGAATGAAAACACCCAACTGTGGAGCTTTCACTTGTATCACCAGCATTTTCACAAGAGCTTTCTTTTAAGTTTTCTGTTTCTGGGCTTTGGGCTGAATGGTTGATCCTAAGTGTCCCATTTCTAGAGCTGGGATGAAGGGAGGCATTCTTGGTAGGAAGGCCAAGCTTTCTCCAGGAGGACAAACTATGGATGGTCGGGAGATTGACTGTGACCAGTGATAAATAAACAGAAATCTTTTTGTGGGGCAGGGGAAGAACTTCTGGCAAAAAGAGACTGCTCCAGTCTGGAAAGAAATTTCCTCCCCTCTCCCTGATCCATAACACCCTCCAACATACTCTCATCACTGGAAATGGTCATCATCATCTTCTTCTTCTCCCTCAGCATCATCCTCTGCTATCACAGGCATGCTCAGACTCTTGATGCTTTGCTCTCCTGTAGGTTGCAACATGGCTGCAAAGATGATAGTAACATTAAAGAGAAATAATTTCCAGTTCCCCTCCATACCCAAGTTTTTGCTGGCCAATTTGGTAGGATACTCTCCCACTGTATACTGCTAGCAGTTTGCATAGTCTTCAGGTGGTTACACAGGTATCCCTCTGCATCCTATTACTGCTGATCTTCAATTAAAAAGGGAAAGAGTTCAGTTTCTGTTATAAATATCTTGGGTAAGACCAAATTCTATTGTTAGTCCCAACTACAACTGAACCACTGAGTCAGTGGGATTGATT
Organism: Iguana delicatissima; assembly: GCA_948472985.1. Lineage (NCBI taxonomy): Eukaryota > Metazoa > Chordata > Lepidosauria > Squamata > Iguanidae > Iguana > Iguana delicatissima. Next base: position 1,517,897 of record CAOKZL010000011.1, read on the forward strand.
GATTGATTGATTGGATTTATCCCCCTCTTCTCTCCCAGCACAGGACCCATGTATTGACTCACCGTTCAATCACTGATTTAATGAGCCTGGTCTGTTCTAGCTGGGACCAAACAATGGGTTTCAGCCCACAGCGTTAGTAAAAGCTGTGTGTAAATTCAGAATGCTTCCTTTCTTTCTCACTGTTTTACCATCTCACATTTACTAGATATTCTTCAAATAATTTAATTATCCACAATGGCCATATTAACTGTTGACAAAACATTTACAGCATAAACAAGAGTGCATATTTAAACCAAAAGGCTTCCTGGCCTTTTGGCTAAGATCAAGTGTAGCATCCATAAGAGATTACCTTCAAATGTTCTATTCAAAGATGTTTCCTCACAGCCTGAGTAATTAGGGAAGAAACTACAGATAATGTAAGTGAAACCCAACTACATTCAAGGCTACATCAGGCTTGGTCCTGCTCACCTGACATTATGGCCAATTACAAGAACTTTTCAGGGCAGAGTGCCATCTAACACCACCTCTGCAAAGAGAAGGCATACAGATGAACATCTTCTTTGGTGGTTAGACAAAGAAAATGGCACTGCCCTGTTGGTTCATCACAGAAGATGGCATCAGTGCATTTCTTAAAGCCAACACACAACCTATTACTTTGCTTGTAGAAGCTAGGAGCTGAGCTGGTATAGATTTTCTTTTTGTGGATTTGTCTCAACATTTAACCTACATCTTCACATTCAGAAATAAATTTATGTCAGACAGCAGATACACTGGTGGGCAGGAAAAGCCACAATATGCCTTCTGTCATAAGCATGCTTGGAACTTGCACTTCAGCCCCGACATGGGACAGCTCCCACTCTTCTCTGCTGATACTTAAGATGGCTGCCAGTGCAAAGCCTAGGTCGCCAAGTACAGTCCAGAATATCACCAGTGGGACACTAGACAGGAGGAAGAGTAGAAGTCGCAACACAGAAAGGAGAATTCACATTACCTTTCCCATGGCAGTAAGCCATATGATGGTTTAGTCAATTTGAATAACAGTCATTTAAGACAAGGAAAACAGATCTTGGAGAATTCTGTATTTTCCTAAGCAATTTACAAAAAGGCATCAAGAAGTTCACCTTTACTTTATGGTCCCAAGATAAGGTAGAGGTGTGTGTGTGTATGTAAACAAAATTTGCAACACAGTCCTATAAACTAAGCGCATACAGCTTCACCACAGGCAAGTGGCAAAGACGATAATACAGTGTAATGTCCCTTATCTTCTTCCAGCAACTTCAGTATGTAAGTGCATTATGACATACCAAGAAAATACATATAATGAAGGTGCCAGATGCATCTCAGAGAGGAAGAAGTTCTATAACTGAAAGTCTACCACAAGAAGACCTATTCACGCATTATCACCCTCACAAACTTTGCAAAGCAACAGCAGCTCTAACATCAGAACCTCTGCTGCTGCTTTAACCACCCAGAGTGGTCTGTAGGAGAGAAGCCATTCTTACATTTATTAGGACCCTATGTAGTTTAGGGCTTTGTATGTTTATGTTAACAATAAATGCACTGAATTGGGCTTAGAAGCAAAACGTCAACCAATGCTCCTATGAGGCTAGCTACCTCTATTTTGTTGAGTTTCTGCCTTCCTCATTGATTGTATCCTTTGTCTGCCTTTTTTAGCTCTCGGTGATCTTGTTCTCCCATGATCTGATCTCGATTCTGAAGATTCTAGCTTAACTTGACGATGACGTCTTGACTTGGAAGCCTTAAAAAAAAATGAAAGAAGCAACAATGGAAACAAGATATAAGTAGTACATACACTAAAACTATATGCTAGCTATCAAATACTGTTGTGAGACTTTATTCATAATTAGTGTTTTTAAACACTTACTGAAGCAACGGCAGAGTATGACCTTGATTTGATTTCAGCTAATGCTCTCGCTCTTTCAGATCCCTGGGAAAGAAGAGACCATAACCATTACTTATGTTTTTCCTTTTGTCTTTTGTTGGCCTCCCCCACTCCCCGCAATTACAAGCATACCTCAGTTAACAAAACTTCCAACAAAGAAATGCCTTTTTGTACCTGCCCAGTCCCCCTTTTCCTCTGTCTAACTGGAAGGGTTTTTTTTTTTTAGCAGTATCAGCACTGGGAGGATGGGGAAAGAGGGCTGGAGAAACACAGATGCTTGGTATCAGATTTTAGTAGCATGTCTGCTTATTTTCTTATTTTAGCTGTATGCATGCCTGCCTATGACCAACAAGGTAAATTTCAGCTACCTCCAGAATCCCTTACAAAGCACACAGGAACAACACAGTGGACACAAAGCAGAAATAAGCTTGCCTAGCCAGCCCCCGCCCCCCAACAGCATGTTTCAAAAAACACACATCTAAAGGTTGGGCCACCAAAATGGAAATCATCAGAAGAATGGTGAAGGACTAACAACAACAACAACAACAACAAGATGATGATGATGATGATGATGATGATGATGATGATGATGATGATAGTGGTCAACCTTGCATGCCTTTTGGAAGAAGCTTTCACATGGTCAATGGAAGGTTCAAAATGCTGTTGTTTACTTACGCAAGGCTTATCTGACCTGGTTTTTTCATTTCATATGAACATATTGTTAGTTTTGGATAAAATGTCTGCTGAAACATGTTCAACTTCTTTTTTTTTCATGATACAGGTACCTACTCTTTCCTTGTTATTTCTGCCTCTGGTACGAAATTTTATGTTACAGAACCAATGCCAAGGAACATGTATACTTTATTAACTGAGGTATACCTGTATCTATCTCATGTGATACAACTTAACCATTTTAATTTAACACACAATTGCTTCTCAGCTAACAGAACGGCTTCATTTCAAAGGCTTGTCCATGAAGATGTTACCCTGGGGACAGGGACTTCCATTTCAGCACTTCTACCCAAGGCAAGGCAAGAGCAGCAGTCTCAAGGGCAGCTGTGTGGTCCACATGGCTGACTTTGTGCAACTGGTAAAGGGTTACCACTAGGAAGAGGACACAAGACACTTCCTGAATGCTTGTGTGATACAGAGCTAAACCAGAAAATGCATAAACGACCTCTTATGGTACACTACATTACTACTATTACCATCATCATCATCCCACCTTTCTCCCAGAATTTGGGCTCACAGAGGCTTACAATTTTAAAAAGAACAAAACATATCGAACATATCAAAAGTGAAGATTTAAAAATGGAATTATTCACAATATTCATTATTATAATAAGTAATATAATATATGCTACAGAGCATTTTTACATTGCACTGCACTGATACTGTGCCTTGCAAGGTATTCCATAGTTTCAGACATCACAGTAAGCAAATTTCCTTACTTCTGACTCTTGTGACGAATTTTCTTTTCCAGCTGTCCCTTCTTTACCCGTAGTAGCCAAGGGCGACTCCTGGAAGACCAAGATTCACCATGAAAGGCAACAGCACACAGGCCTGAGTCTACAAATACTCCTGTTCTAGGCAACTTTGGTTTAAATCCAACACCATGTGAGTGACGTAGGGAAAGACTTGGAATCTAGGTCTACCCGTGCCTTCCCAGGGGAAGCACAGAGCTGGACTGGGTCCTTGAATCAGGTTCCAAAAGCTAGCATACTCACACAATTACTCTTGGCCAAGAAGGAACATCTTCTTAGCCTCTGCTGTCAGCTTGGCTGCAACAGTAGTCTGATCAGATGGATAAGGTTTATTTGTAACAGTAGCATATTTACAGAACTTTCAATGTTACATGGAATCAGAGAAAAAATGCACAGGAGTTAAAAGGCTTTTAATAAAAATTGTGAGATCTACAGAACAGAGTCTTTGTGACCTTTCTTTGTACAAAACATCATATTTCCTACATAAAAAGATGTTCTGAGAGCAAGACAGTCAGTTACCAAATTCTTCTTATTTATCTCACTGACTTTTGTCATAGTTCTTATAACTCAGCAAAGGCGCATAATGAAACGGTTTCAGCTCAGTTAATCTGATAGTCATGGAGACACACACTTATGTGAAGGAAAACTTTTAACCTTCAACAGTGGGCACCTACTAGCATGAATGAGCTTTCTTTCCTTCCATCAGTCTTCTATGACATCAGGAAAGGGCTCAGGAACATTTCCCATCCCCAACAGCAAACTTTTAAGGGCACACAGAAAGATGGGTGGGCTTCCCATTCCACTAATGAAAATAGCTCCACCAGTGGAATGACAGCATCATCTCTTGCCCAATGTATGCAACTAGTATAGTCAAATCATGACATGGATGGGGTGCATAGAACATATAGGCTGTTCTGCATAAAAGGCTGGCCAGTGGATTGGCTACTGCACATAGATGGAAAGATGGCTTCTCCCTGCCCCACAAACTGTACAACCCACCAGTAACTTCTGTACACTTAAGTGTATCTGTCTGATCTGTCTCTTGCAACAAGGTGGAATAAAGGAAGTAGCCATATGCACTGTGAAACAGTTCAAAATGTTCTGGGTTACCCAACTCTTCCCTATCATCATGATTTTTTTTTATTTTTTTTATTTTTTTTTATTTGAGGGAGTTTATACACAATACAAGTGTTTAACATTATTTCTATATTATACAACAATCTTACATTAATTCTCCATTAATTCCTTTCCCGCTTTGTTATCAAATATACATATTAATTTATATGTTCCAATCCCCCTTTCCTCTCCCTCCCTGCCTTCCCTTCCCTCCCTTCCCACCCTCCTCCCTTATCTTAATAAAAACCATCTTTCCCCTCCCCAATCCTCCCCTTCCCTCTCCCCTACCTTTTCCACTCCTTCTTCCACGTTTTCTCCATTCCAAACTCTTTATTCTCTTTCTTAAACTAAACCTCCTTCATGTGAAGTCTTTTTTTTGTTGTTGTCTCTACTTCAATTAATAATATTTTCCTCCCTCTCTCTGAATTCCCACCCTACCTTAGCTGTTACCCTACAATTCCTTTATTGTATTCTTTACCTCTCTTCTCATTTCTCTTTCACCCATCTAATAATACCTTGCCATTGCCTTCGAATTGTTGAATTGAATTACCTTTTAAACTGTTGGATTGTTTTTCCATTTCCATGATGTCCATCACTTTTAATTTCCATTCTTCTTGAGGGGGCTCTTTTTCTTCTTTCCAATATTTTGCATAGTTCAACCTCGCTGCTGTTATTAAATTTAACAATACTTTCTTTTTCTTCTTCATTTCACTCTTTTCTTCAATCATATTTAATAAGTATATCTCCGGTTTCATCTCAAAATTCATTTCCAGCAACTTGGTTTAACTATCATGGATTTTTTTTCAATATTTTTTTGCTATGGGGCATAGCCACCATGTATGAAAGTAGGTTCCCACTGTTTTTCCACACTTCCAGCATTGCCCACTTCCTTTTCCTGTTATTTTCTTTAGTTTCTGGGGGGTCATATACCATCTATGCATTGATTTGTAAAGGTTTTCTCTTAATGTCAAACTCTGTGTAAATTTTATATCTTCCTTCCATACTTTTTCCCATTTTTCCAATTCTATACTTTGACCGAGGTTTTGCGCCCATTTTATCATATAATCCTTAATCTGTTCCTGCTTCAATTCTCTTTCCAATAAAATTTTATAAATTTTTGAAACTGTTTTTTTCTCTTCTTTTTCATTAAGATTTCATCCAATTTATTCTTTTCCCTTTTCCATCCTCTATTTTTCAAATCCATTTTAAACCTTTCTTTTATTTGCCAATATGGGAACCAATCTAATTCTATATTCTGCTCTTTTAAATTCTTCTCTACTCTTCATTTCCAGTATTCTTCCTTCCCATCTTATTATATCCGTATATCTTATTATTCCACCTTGTCTTAGTCCTGTTATTCTAAATACTTCTTGGGGTGATGTCCAAATTGGTAATTTATTGTAAAATTTGTTGTTGATCGTCTGCCGCACCTCTCATAGAGGCTCTTTGAATGTAGTGATCTCTCAAATTATCTTTATCTATCTCCGCCTTGTTATAACATAAATATCCGTGCCATCCAAAATTTACGTTAAATCCTTCCAATTCCAATAATTTATCATTTTCCAATTGTATCCATTCTTTTATCCATTCTAGACAACATGTTTGATAGTATATTTCTAAATGTGGTAGTCCGAATCCTCCTCTCTCTTTACTATCTTGTAATACCTTCATTTTTATTCTTGGTTTCTTCCCTGCCCATATAAATTTAGATATTTCTTTATTCCAACTTGCAAATGGTTTTTTATTATTAATTATTGGGAGATTTTGGAACAGGAACAAAATCTTTGGGAGCACCGTAATCTTTATAGTATTTATCCGTCCTAATAAAGAGAGATCCAATTTATTCCATTTCTGCATGTCTGATTTATCGATTTGATTCCAAGTTTTTTGATAATTATTTTCATAAACTTACGAATTTTTCTTTGTAATATAAATGCCCAAATACCTAACCTTTTTCTCAATATTAAATCCCGAGATTTCTTTCAACTCGTCTTCTTCTTTTTTGGTCATATTCATTGTTATTAATGATGATTTATTCTTGTTTATCTTAAGACCTGCCACCATTCCATATTCTTTCAATTCTTTTAGCAAATTGGTCAGTGTTTCTTTTGGATCTTCTAAAAATACAGCAATCTACGTGAATAGACGAAAGATCTTATTTTATATTCATTCTTCTTTATTCTTACCCCTCTTATCTGACTTGATTCTCTAATTTTATTACTCATAATACTTAATGTCAGAATAAACAAAAGCAGTGAGAGTGGACATCCTTGTCTCACCCCCTTTGAAATCTTAATCACTCTAGATCTTTCTCCGTTAATCACCAAATTGGCCCTTTGATCTTGATATATTACCTCTATCCATTCTTTAAATTTTACTCCACAACCATACTCTTCAAGACTCTTTTCATAAATTCCCAAGAAATGTTATCAAAGGCCTTCTCTGCGTCGAGAAGAGCCATTGAAAATTTTTTTCCGGGGTTTTTATAGATAATATTCTATACAATTTAAAACTGTTCTTATATTTTGTTTGAGATTTCTACCCGGTAAGAAACCATTTAGATCTCGTGAATATAATCTTGGAGTATTCCTTTTAATCTTCTATTTAATATTGCTGTAAATATTTTATAGCCGATATTTAAAAGTGATATCGGTCTATAGTTTCTCACATCTTTAATGTCTTTTCCTTCTTTGGGAATTAAAATAATATTTGAGTCACCCCATGATTTTGGTCTACCTGTTAATAATGTCTTTATCATTTGATAATATGGTGTTGTCAATTCTTCTTGTAATTTTTTATAATATGTTGCCGTAAATCCATCCGGTCCTGGGGATTTCCCCTCTTTTAATTCTTTAAATGCTTCTATCACTTCAGACATGGTGACTGAAGAATTCAAATATTTATGATGTTCCTCTGAGATCTTCTTATTTTTTGCTTCTTTAGATATCTCTCTATTCTATTATATTGTTGATTAGTCACCTCTTTACCTGTAAATAAATTTTCATAGTATTTTACAAATATCTTCATGATTTTTTCTTGATCCGTAATTGTATCTTTCCCTCTTTATTTCTGTTATTATATTCTTCTCCCTTTTCTTCTTCAGTCTATGTGAAAGCCACTTCCCAATTTTATTGGCATGTTCAAAGTGGTGGCACTTCAAATATGTCAATTTCCTTTCTATCTCCTCCATTGTTAATTGAGATATTTCTTTTTGAATTATTTTTATTTCATAATTTATTCTTTTCTTATCCATATTCCCTTTTTAATTCTTCTTGTTTCTTTTGCAGCAGTAATGACAAGTTCTTAAATTTTTCCTCTTTTTTCTTTTTCTGTAGATATTGTTGCTGTAAAAAGAATCCTCGCATTACTGCTTTGCTTGTATCCCATACTGTACTCATTTTGACCCCTCCTTCATGTTTTCTTTGAAAAAAAAAATTCAAATTTTCCTTTTGCCTTTTAAAATTTCTAGTTTCAAAAGATTCTCATTCAATCTCCAATTAAACTGTTTCTTCATATCTTTAAAGGACAAAGTTACTGGGTTGTAATCTGAGGCAATTTTGGGAAGTATCTCAACTTTTTTGATGTCCTTTAATAAATTCTTTGATACTAAGATCATATCTATTCTTGATAAAGTTTAATGCACATCCGAGAATAATGTGTAATCTTTTTCCATTGGGTGTATTCATACTCCAAGAATCTACCAATGTTAAATTTTGAATCATTTCAAAAAAAGTCTTCAGCACTCTTCCTTGATCTTTCTTTTTATTCTTCTTACTTGTTTGTTTATCATTTTCTGTATCCAAAACCCATTCCAATCCCCAGCCAAAATCAAATTCTCATATTCATAATCTTGAATTAAATCCTCTAAATTTTTATAAAATTCTTCCTTCTTTTCATATGGAGCATATATACCCACAAATAACATCTTCTTATTGTTTATCTGTATTTCTATTCCTATAATCCTTCCTTCTTCATCTTTGAATAATAATTTTGCTGGTATCTTTTTATGAACATACACCGCCACTCCTCTTTTTTTCTTTCAAATAATGTCGCATAACATTCTCCTAGTTTTTTATTCTTCAGGAATTTCTCATTTTTCTTGTCAATATGGGTTTCTTGTATACATATAATTTCCCCCTTTTAATTTCTCCAACTGGTGAAAAATTTGTCTTCTTTTGTATTGTGAATTAATACCATGGACATTCCACGTTATTATTTTCATCTTCAATCTCTAGTTTTTGTTATTTATTTTTTTACTCCAATGACTCCACTAGTAATTCTTCTTCCTCTCTTGTTCATTCTTCTTTCCTGATCCAAATTAGACCCTAATTTCCTCTCTTCTCTCTTGTTCTTCTTCTTTGTTGAATATCTACTTCCTTTTTATCTTTCTGACTTCTTACCGGTTTTTCTTCCTTTTTTCTTTCTTCCGTCCCGTTCTCTTCCTGCATGTATTTCCTGTAGAATTCTTTTGCTTGATCTATTGTTGTCACTTTCTGAGGTTTTCCCTTTAAAATAAAAGAAGATCCCCTCTGGGATCCCCCACCTATATCTTATATTTAATCTCTGCAATTGTCTCGTCAGGAAAGAATATTCTCTTCTTTGTCTTAATAATACCGCTGGAATGTCTTTGAATCTCTTAAGTTCTTGATCTTCTCTATCAATTTTTCTCTATAACTCTGCTGCAATATAAGGTCCTTAGTTTTCTCTCTAGTGAAGTATACCACTATGTCTCACGGAAGTTGCTTCTTTTTAGCAATTGGTGAGTCGACTCGAAACATTTTATCTATTTCTAATTCAAATTTCCCCACTCTTTGTCCCACAAAGGTGGCCAATATTTCCGTTACTCTCTTCATATAAATCTTCCTCAGCTTGCTCCGGTAATCCTCTTATTTTCACACATTTATTTCTATATTTTAATTCCAATTTCAATCTAGCCTCTGTTTCTTTTCCTTGTTCTTTTTTTAAGTTAAACTTAAAAAACTTAAAACTTAAAAAAAAAAACTATCATCATGATTTTAGATGGCCATCAAATTTAAATGAACGTACCAAAGCCCTAGATCACTAGTTTTGTGTAGCAGTCTGACTAGGATTCTGGAAGACCAGGGTTTGAGTCCCCTTTGGACACAGAAATCTACTGGGTGACCTAGCCCGCACAAAGGTCTGTGGAGCCCAGGAGCAGCAACAGGGATGCAGCAGTGAGGGTGGCGCAGGTGTCAAAACTGCTCCCTCATTTGCAAGCAAGAGAGCAGTTTGGGCGCGCGCGCGCACACACACACACACACACACCCCTGCTGCCATGTCCCTTTCATGAGGGGGTGTGATGCACTCATGTGCACACCAAAAGTGCTCTCTCATGTGCAAATGAGGGAGCAGTTTCAGCACCCATAACTCCCTCTCCTCCTGCCACATCCGTGATGAAAGGGACATGGCAGCCAGCACATGCATGCACTCAAACTATGACTCTGGAATCCAAGGTCTAAATCCCCACTCAGCCATGGAAACCCACAGTTACCTCAGGCAGGCCACATCCTCTCAGCCTCAAAAAAAGGCAAAAGTAACAAATCTGGCCAAGTAAACCCCCACGACAGGTTCGCCTTAGGGTTGCCATAGGTCAGTTTTCAAAAGAGAGACATGAAGGCTGAAAAGACATATACATGCACACTGCCAGTAGCACTTTGTTGTTGTGTGCCTTCAAGTCACTTCCAACCCTAAGGAGAACCTATCACAGGGGTTTTTTGGCAAGATTTGTTCAGAGGGGGTTTGTCTTTACCTTCTTCTGAGGCTGAGAGAATGTAACTTGTCCAGGGTCACCTATATCTGGGTAGAGATTTGAATCCTAGTCTCCAGAGGCCTTTAATAAATAAATACCTGAGTATTTAAATAGATATTTGAATATTTCAACCTGAGTTTAAATATTTACGTCTTGAGTTAAGTCTTGGGGGCTCTTGGAAACAAATTATATTTACAGGCGTTTCCCTGCAAAGAAAAGATAAAGAACCACTGATGTAGGGCAAGTCACTTTCACTCTGCCTCAGAGGAAGACAATGGTAAAACCCCTCTGAATAAATCTTGCCATGAAAACCCCACGATATGTTAATCTCAGGGTTTCTGTAAGTCAGAAACAACTTGAAGGCACACAACAACAGTAAGCAAAGCCCTAAGCCATAGATATTTTCTTTTAGTGAACTGTATTATTCTAATGTCTTATATTCTTTGTTGTTTTTTTATGTTGTCATTTGATTGAATAAAAAGAATAATAAAAAAAAACAAAGCCCTAAACCAATTCTTCCCCTCATCTTTTCAATTTCATTTCTAAGGAACCAACAGACTCAAGATTGCATAACTTACATAATAATACTTATTTAATACTTGTACTGTTTAATGCAGCACAGTGGGAGACCATAAATCTGTTTTATTCATGCCTCCCGAGTAGTAGAGGAACCCATAAAATTAGAGACAAACCATACATGTATTAATTTCAGTGGAAGGAGCCAATCATTGTGTGCTCAATTCTTAATGTACGTGCCCCATGGATTTCTAGAACACAATGCATGTTATGTATGAACCAGAGCTGTGCAGCCTGGATGCACAAAACAGCAGTTTCACTGATAGTACCATTGCAAAACTTCAACATTCCTCTTCAAAACTTACCAAACTCTGGGCTTCTTTCAGAAAAAATGGCAAGGCCTGAGCAAATGTGGTCCAGAAGGTGAAAAGAGGTGACAAGGGGATCGACTAGTTTAGATCTGATCCTGAACAACAGGGATGACCTTTTCGATGAGGTGGAAGTGGTGAGATCCTTTGGGGGGAGTGACCATGCTCTTTTGGAATTTGTCATTCAGTGGGAAGGAGAAGCCAAGTGTAGCCAGACACGCATCCTAGACTTTAAAAAAGCTGATTTCTGTAAAGTAAAGGAGTTACTTGCTAAAATCCCATGGTCAAGAATAGCGAAAGAGAAAGGAGTTCATGATGGATGGGAGTTCTTTATAAGTGAGATACTGAAGGCACAACTGAAAACTGTGCCAATAAGGAGGAAATATGGTGGGTGTCTAAAAAAACCGGAATGGTTGACAAAAGAACTCTCAGCTGAGCTAAGGGTTAAAAGAAATATGTACAGGAAATGGAAGAATGGTGAAACCACCAAAGAGGAATTCAAGCAAACAGCCAGGAGATGTAGGGAGAAGGTCAGAGAAGCCAAAGCACAGAATGAATTCAGGCTTGCCAGAGACATCAAAAACAGTAAAAAGGGCTTTTTTAGACATATTCGCAGCAAAAGGAAAAACAAGGAAATGATAGGGTTGCTGCGCAGAGAAGACGGCCAATTACTAACGGGGGAAGAGAGAAGGCAGAACTACTCAACACCTTCTTTGCCTCAGTTTTCTCCAAAAGGATAGAAGTACTCAACCTGGAGGGAGGGGAGCAAGTGAGGAAGGAGGGGAAATGCAGCACAGAATAAGTAGAGAAGTAGTATAGGAATATTTGGCTAAACTAGATGAATTCAAGTCTCCAGGACCAGATGAATTATGTCCAAGGATATTAAAAGGACTGGCAGAAGTCATTTCTGAACCACTCTCAATAATCTTTGAGAACTCCTGGAGAACAGGAGAAGTCCCAGCAGACTGGAGGAAGGCAAATGTCCCCATCTTCAAGAAGGGAAAATAGGAGGACCCAAATAATTATTGCCCAGTCAGCCTGACATCAATACCAGGAAAGATCCTAGAACAGATGATTAAACAGTCAGTTTGTAATTACTTAGAAAGCAATGCCATAATCACTAAAAGTCAACATTGATTTCTCAGGAATAAGTCATGCCAGACTAATCTTATCTCTTTTTACGATAGGGTTACAAGCTTGATAGATGAAGGGAAATGCTGTAGACGTAGCACATCTTAATTTCAGTAAGGCTTTTAACAAAGTTCCCCATGACATTCTTGAAAAGAAGCTAGTAATGTGTGGGCTGGGCAGGGCTACTATTAGGTGGATTTGTAATTGGTTGACCAACTGAACCCAAAGGGTACTGACCAATGGCTGCTTTTCATCCTGGAGAGAAGTGCCTAGTGGGGTGTCCTGGGCACAGTGCTATTCAACATCTTCATCAATTACTTGGATGAAGGAGCAGAGGACACGCTGATCAAATCTGCAGATAACACCAAATTGGGAGGGGTTGCTTAATACCCCAGAGGACAGGATAAACTTTCAAAATGACCTTGACAGATTGGAGAGCTGGGCCAAAGCTAACAAAATTAATTTCAACAAAGAGAAATGTAAGGTCTCATACTCAGGCAGAAAAAAATGGAATGCACATATATAGGATTGGGGACGCGTGGCTGGATAGCAGTACGTGTGAAAGGGATCTAGGACTCTTGGTAGATCACAAGCTGAACATGAGTCAGCAGTGTGATGCAGTATCCAAGGAAGCCTACACAATTCTTGGTTGCATCAACAGGAGTGTAGTGTCTAGATCAAGGGAGGTAATGGTACCACTCTATTCTACATTAGTTAGACCTCATCTGGAATACTGTGTCCAGTTCTGGGCACCTCAATTCAAGAAGGATATCAACAAGCTGGAACATGTCCAGAGGAGGGTGACCAAAATGGTGAAGGGTCTGGAAGCCATGCACTATGAGAAGCAGCTCAGGGAGCTCGGTATGTTTAATCTGCAAAAGAGAGGGTTAAGAGGGGACATGATAGCCATGTTTAAATATTTGAAGGGATGTCATGTCGAGGAGGGAATGGGCTTATTTTCCACTGCTCCAGAAACCAGAACAAGGAGCAATAGATTCAAGCTCCAGGAAAGGGGATTCCACCTGAACCTCAGGAAGAACTTCCTGACGGTCAGAGGAGAAATGGAAACGGTCAGTGTCCAGAAATGGAATATGCTGCCTTGGAGTGTGGTGGAGTCTCTTTCTTTGGAAGTTTTTAAGCCGAGGCTGGATGGCCATCTGTTGGGAGTGCTTTGATGTGTGTTACCACATGGCAGGGGATTAGACTGGATGGCCCCTGTGGTCTCTTCCAACTTTATGATTCTATGAAATAGATCTGGCTTCTTGTTCTTATGGTTCAACCACTGCTGGAAAAAGCACTGTTTTCCTTGTGCCGTCATTCTTGCTTCCTTTTGTGCCGTTTAACTTACCTGAGATATTAAACTCTGGGGTAAAGTAGATGGCACATGTAAGTACCGTATTTGCCAGCATTTAAGACACACCTTTTTCCCTGAAAAATAACATTTAAATATGGGGTGCATCTTATATGCTGGGAAATACCAACCCCTTTCCTATGCATTTTGCCACCACATGAGTTCTCAGCACTGAGGTAAAATGGATAGGAAAGGGAGGGGAGCTCTAGGGAATAAAGGAGTGCTCCTGCAAGGCTTCCCCCACCCCTCTTCTCTTCTGTTTTGCCTTGGTGTGAGTTCTCCATGCTGGGGCAAAATGCATTGGAAAGGGAGGGGGAGCTCCGGAGGGGGAAAGGAACCCTTGTGTGAGGCTTCCCCCAACCCACTTTCCCTTCCATTTTGTATGGGAAGGGAAAGGAGGTAGCCCTGGATGGGGGAAACTAAAGTTCACTCAGCTTTCTTTCTGCACTTTTCTTTTGCCCCTCCTGAGCTCCCTCCTTTCACTTCCCCTGGAAAATGGAAGGGAAGAGGGTGAGAGAAAGTTCCTAGGAGCACTCCCACAAGGCTTCCCCCTAGGAGCTTTCTTTCCCCCACTCTGGAGCTTCCTCCCTTCCCTACCTCTGCAAAACAGAAGGGAAAGCTCCTAGGAACTTTTTTCCCCCACCTCTGGAGCTCCCTTCTTTCCCTTCCCCTCCAAAATGAAAGGGAAAGGGGGATGGGAGAAGCCATGCTATTTTTTTAAACTATCCCCCCCCATAAAAATAACATTCAAAAATGGGGTATGTCTTATATGCCGGTGTGTCTTATACACTGGCAAATATGGTAAACGATTCTGACTTCCAAAGAAGAAAGGGCTTTCATGTCATCTACCTAACTTCAATCAAAAGACAAGAAAAGTGAGAAGTTACTTACCATCTTATTCTTCTGCCACTGCTGATATTCTAAAATGACATTCTTGAAATTGGTTGAGAAGTCATCCTTTATCAAATTAATAGCCCTGTCTGGCTGGGATTGGTCTCTGGAGATCAGACACTTCATTTGTTGGTAGTGGTCATGAACATTTTTTGTTTCCTGAAAATGAAGAAGATACATGCATGCCTATGTGGCAGGACAACTTTTGTAGCTGTATAATAACAGCTCTAAAGCATTTTTCCAATTCCTGACAATCAGAGCAGGTACAAACTGAGTATTCCTGAATATTCCTTAATGAATGCATCAATAAGAATGATATTCTTCTATTTCATTCTTGTTTACATGGCTTCCACGCAAATATTAACACTGCAAACATCTGAGTCAACTGAATCTTACTGGGAGCCCAAGCAATTGTTCAATTGTGATTTAACATTTATTTAAATATGATTGATTCAATGGGCCTAATTTAGTTAAGCTACCAATGAGATTCAAGTCGACATATTTAATTTTCACCCTAGCCTAACGCTGGACCTATGCCTTATGAACACATGTTTTCTTGCAAGAACAGAACAGAGTTCCAGGGAAAACTGCACTGTGAGACAGGATCGTGTCCAAACAAAAGGCAAGGGAACGGGAGGGATTTTTTTCTAGGACTGATTGATGTAGTGAGCTGTGAAAACGACGAAGTGAAACTCCTGCACTAGTTAGATACTTGTAAAGCATATAATTAAATTAAAAGCCAACATAGTCCTCCCTCCACATTCGCAAGATTGACCTTCGAGAATTCAATTATTCACACGGCACCTGCTTGCCTCTTCCCCATTCTCCCTCTCCCATTCTCTTGCCTTTTGCCTAGGTGCCCATTCCTTCATTCTTCATATCCAGGCAAAAGGCAAGCGAATGCAAAAGGGGAGCCCCACGTGCTGAGAAGGAAGGTGCACACACATCTTCCCTCTCATTCTCCCCCTCCCATTTGCTTTCTTTTTGCCCAGGCACATGGAAGGAAGGTACATGTGTCCGTGCAAAAGGCAAGGGAATGGGAGGGGGAGAATGAGGCAGAGACACATGCATGCTTTCTCTGCACACAGGCAAAGGAATGGGAGAAGAGAGTACTCACTCAGGCAAGCAGGAGTTATTCACTTTTTTTTTTAACTTTTGCAAGGGTTCTGAGACTCAAACCCTTGCAAAAATCAAGAGGGCACTGTATTTTGCAAGTTAACACACAGTAAAGCATGATGACAGAACAGCAGTATTTTTGAAACTTATTCCTTTACTATAGTTGTCACTCTATGCACAACCCACAGAACACCATCTCTAACAAGACAGATAAACAAATAGATTAGGACCTACAAAAGAAGATGTCACACAACAGCAGTGGTATGACAGCAAGATGCTAATGATACCTCTAAGAAGTCCTCCAGGTTAAGCACAGCAACTCGATCAGTTGGATCCCTGAATTCACTCTTCATCTCAACTCTATCATGTATGGTCTTTTTTGTCCTAAATGAAAGCTAAAGGCAGGGTTACGTCAGGACTCAAAGAACAAGAAAAGCTGATTATACAAATTCAGCAACTTGATGAAATTCCACAGGCATTTCACATGTTATTGCATCATAAGAGCTGTTTTGACAAAGTATGCACTGCTCTCTTCAGAATCAAAATCAAATATATATGTTTATAGAACAGATGACAAATCAGATAGTCACAATGAAGTTTACCAGATGTCTAAAAAAATGAAAACAGCCAACTATGTTTTTCAGTTACAAACACAACCATTTCATGCCAACAAGCTCTTAAAGTATCATTTTATTCTATATTTACATTTTTAATTAAATAAGAAATTTTAGAAGCACTCCTACCATCTTTCCCATCGGGTTGTCAAAGTGCTGCCACTGGCCACATGCTACCATCTTTCCCATCGGCTTGTCAAAGTGCTGCCACTGGCCACATGCAGCCCTCAGGGCTGTTTTGGTGGCCACCAAGGCCCTCCAGAAGTCAAAAATGTTTTTGCTCCCAAACATTCCAAGTTCTCCCATAGAGCTATGGGGATATTTCTATCACTTTCTGCAGGTGTCCAGGCCAATTTAGGTCTATGCGAGGCCCTTTTTGAAACTCAAAACATAGTGAGTATGTTTAGTCTGCAGAAGAGAAGGTTAAGAGGAGACATGATAGCCATGTTTAAATATTTGAAGGGATGTCATGTAGAGGAGGGAGCAGGCTTGTTCTCTACCACTCCAGAGACTAGGACAAGGAGCAATGGATTCAAGCTGCAGGAAAGGAGATTCCACTTGAACCTCAGGAAGAACTTCTTGACAGTCAGAACTGTCCAGCAGTAGAATATGCTGCCTCGGAGTGTGGTGTAGTCTCCTTCTTTGGAGGTTTTTAAGCAGAGGCTGGATGGCCATCTGTTGGGAATGCTTTGATGGGTGTACCTGAATAGCAGGGGGTTGGACCCGATGGCCCCTGGGGTCTCTTCCAACTCTATGATTCTATGAAAATGCCCCCACACCCCTTAGTTGGGAGCAAAAAAAAATTTCTATTATTTTTGTGGGAGCAGGTACGAAGTCTATTGAGGGCTAATACAGCCCTCTAGCCTTCCGCATTGCCCTCCCCTGCTTTATAGGTACTCTTCCCTGATCCCAGAGATTGTTAACTCAAGCTAAGGGCAATAAAGACCTACCAGCTCTCAGTTCACAGTACTGCTGACCTCCAATACATACCAGGAGCTACCAATGCACTCCTCAATGAGGGATAGAATCAGATAGCCCCAGGTAGGAATCAGAAAACTAATCCCTTTCAAAGCAGACCCTGAATTTTTCCAGATAAAGTTGTAACCTGCAAAGCTGGGGTGTTTGCTTCCATCTTTTGTATTGATCCTTTCCAACTCAGCACATAATTCCAAAGTCTTAGCAAAGTGGTCCCATTCACTTATTACAGCACAAACAAAGAAGGAATGGCAGACATCTCCCAAAAATTCTTATCTGCAAATGGCCACTCTTTTTTTTTCTCCCAGGCACAGTCCAGAGTCTAGAAGGGTATTTAATGCAACAGAGAATTTTGCAGGCAGGATGGAAGCCAATTGTGAAAGAAGAAACAAACACTCTACACCAGTGGTTCTTAACCTTTTCTTTACTGTGGACTCTTCTCTTCACAAACCACCAAGACTTAACTCAAGACGGCTTCTGGCTTTATGTGCGGTAGCAAGAAACATCACATGCTTTCTCTTAGAAACTCAGCATCATCCACTTGCATGTTCTCACCATGTGCAGAAGAAGCAAATTCTGAATACATCTTTTGCTATCAAACTTTTTCATAACTTTTAAACAGTTTGAGATACTGTAATGAAACTTTGTAAATGATATCTATCATTGGCAAAAGATTCCTGATCTTTGAGATCAATGTATGGCCATCCATCTGTCTGTCTATTTGCCTTTCTATTTTAATTGTAAAAGCTCATATTTTATTCAAGACTTCGCAGACCCCATAAGGACATCACAGACCCCTGGAGTCCGCATACCCACCTGTATTTCTTTCCTAATATCTAGTTCTGATTTATTGACCACATGATGTTTTTAAAGTAAATGATGTTTATTAAAGAAAAGAACATAACATGTCCGATGAGGCAGTGTAGGTGCCAGAGTTCCAGAACTTGCTTCTGCTTGAAGGAATGAGTTCCAAGCACACATCAAGGCATTAAGAAAGACAGAATTCCACACCAAGAAAAGCCAGTACTGCTCTCTGCAAGTGGGTTCTCTATAAACAAAAGCTAATTACAGAATCAGTAACTCACCAGTTTTGGCATTGCTGTGAAATAGAATGCTTTGTCCATACGAAGCTTCCTGAAGATATATGCGGCATCATAATGCTGTGAATCCAACAGCTCCTGTTGGAATTTCATGACTTCTGACCAATCTTTGAGGGCAACCCTGATCTGAAACAGAAACACAGAACCATTTCTTCAAATGTAAAGCAGAAACACAGCCTAAACACAATGCCCATATGAACAGCCCATACTGCTAACTAAAAGATGCTGTTGTTGTGTGCCTGCAAGTCACTCCTGACTTTTGATGACCCTAAGATAAACCTATCATGAGGTTTTCTTGGCAACATTTGTTCAGAGAGGGTTTTGCCTTTTCCCTTCTCTGAGGCTGAGAAAATGTTACATGCCCAGGTTACCCAGTGGGTTTCCATGCCTGAGAGGGGATTCAAACCCTGACTTTCAGAGCCATAGTGTTGGGGGTAAAAGTTTTCCAAGCATTTAGTATTTTGATTCTGAGTTCCTAAGCAATTCTAAACAAACTCTTCTGTCTTCTTGCAAGAATTGTGTCAAAAGTCAATGAAAACTGAATGAGAACTTGTGCTTGTTCACATTTATATCAGAAAGATCTGTTTTCCATCCTACAATTTATGTTAAGCATAAACTGTCTCATGTGCATTGTCTCTCTCTGGAAGCTCTAAAAAAATCCTGATGTTTCAATAAAGCTCTATCCATTTGATCAGACTACTGTTGCAGCCAAGCTGACAGTAGAGGCTAAGAAGACATCCCCTGAGAGAGAGAGAGAGGGACGGAGAACACCAGCCTCTTCCCAACCTGATTCAGGGCCCAAATGCAGCTCCATGATTCTACGTGGGAAACAAGGGTGGACTGGTATTCTAGTCACACACAACAGCAGTCACTCAAACCACTACACCACAATGGCACTCTACCAGCATTTAAATGCACACAACTACCAGTTCCTTAATGCTGACACAACAAACCTAAGCTATTCAGATGATCAAATGCTCCCTGATGCAAGAAGTTCCTTGCAGACAACCTACTAAGAGATCAAAAAGAAGAATTCTCACTAGCCTTCTCTGTGCTATTCTGTTTTTTTTACAGGTGAGAATTTGTTGTAAGAAGGAACATTCTGTCAAGTGACAACCCCCTGCGTTCCAACCTAAGGTTAAGCTCCATTTTGATTTTTATATACTGAGCTATCAGCTGCAATATACTGCAGAGTGAGATAGAAGCCTTAAAAAAAAGACTTTTTAAAAACGCTAAAGCAGTGGTTCTCAACCTGTGGGTCCCCAGATGTTTGTGGACTTCAGCTCGCAGAAGCCCCAGCCACTATGGTCAATGCTCAGGGCTTCTGGGAGCTGAAGTCCAAAAACATCTGGGGACCCACAGGTTGAGAACCACTGCGCTAAAGCTATACAGTCAGCCTTCTACATTCACTAGGGCTGGGGGTGCAGGACCTCTGCAAAAGTGTTAAAATCACAAATACTCAGAAGTGTACGTGTGTGTGTGGGAAGGGGGCTGAGGCATGGTGGGGAGAAGGGACACTCAGAGTCTAAGCCATTTCAGGGAAAGGAGAAGAAAAGGAATAAGTCAGCACGGTGGCCCCATATTTGCTCTCTCTCTCCCCCATCTCCTCCTTGAGCGGGTGTGGGGGCTTCAGGAAAGGGTTTGTGGTGCTGAGAAATTGGCCGCAAGCTGTCCTTAGCTGGCCAGGCAGTGGCTAGTGGCGGAAGAAGAGGACAATAGGTGGGTTTTTAAAGGGCGGCACAGCCTGATCAGAGCCACTGAGAGGGAAGGCTCCCCTGGAAAAGAAGCACCTGAGATAGCAGGGTAGGATTTGGAGAAACTCACAAATAATCAAATCCATGAAAGTCAAACCTACAAATGAGGAGGGCCGACTGTAAATATATGTGTATGCTTAGCCAGAAATAATGGAAATAACAAGCTTCCCAGATAGACAAATTATTTATTATTTTATTTATTTTATTTATATACTGCCTTTTTCCCAGAGTAGGACCCAAGGTGACTCACAAAAAGAAGCCATCTATGGTATTTGCCCAATGTCAAATATGAAGGTCCATGGGGGACAAAACTGTTACAAACTTTGTTGCTGGGTGCCTTCAAGTTGGCAATTGATTTATGGCAATTCTAAGGCAAACCTACTGAAGGACTTTCTGGGCAAGGTTTGTTCAGAGGGGGGTTGTCATTACCTTACTCTAAGGATGAGAGAATGTGACATCCCCAACCCAAGGTCACTTTGTGGGTTTCTATGGCCAAGTGTGGATTCAAACCCTGGTCCTCCAGAATCCTAGTCCAACACTTACAGCAGTTAACAACAGTCCTACAATGGCAGTGTGGTATAATGCTTAAGAGTGTCCAACTGGGAGAGGTTCAAGTCACCAGTGGACCACAAAATTCACATGGGTGTCCTTAGACCAATCAATCTGACTCACAGCCTGACCTCCTTTACAGACCGTTGTGAGAATAAAATGGAAATGGGGAGAGCCATGTATGCCACCTTGAACGCACTGGAGGAAAGGTGGGATATAAATTTAAACTAAGAAGAAAAGAACAAAAATGACCAGGGCAGGTTTGGCTGATATATCAGACTGCCTAATTTAACAGAATGCTTACGATCAGAACCTGAGCACAAGATCACCTAGCTCATAGTTCATATTCCCACCTAGTGTATTATATCTACCACCCTTTAAACTGCTACATTTATTGCTTATCTGTTTTGACAGCAGAATCAGGTTATCGGAGATAGTGGGGCTAAGGTGTTGACAGCAAACAGGTTAAAGCATAACTCACCTTCTGCTTTGGCTGACACAACTGCGTGTTATACAATCCATACAGAAGATAGAGGGCACCAACTCGGATCTGGAAAGTGTAAGGGGGCAAGAAGTATGGCCACACCAACGCTAAAGCCTCTTTGGTGAATTTAATCTGCTCCGGAGTCCTTATTTTACCACTAGACAAAAGAGGATTGCCAGAAAAATCTTAAGTTCTCAGCCTCATAAGTTATATGTAGGAAAATATTACACAAAAGCCCATGTTATTAAAAACAGAAAGAAAATGAAGGGAGCACAAAATCCACTAGGACAGGGCTTTCCAAACAGTGTGCCACAACATGTTAGTGTGTCGCCTACAATCTTAGAAATATATGTTATTATTTATAAATCATATATTTTTAGAAATATATGAAAGGTTTTCATGAGAGATGTTATTATAACAGGTTAAAGCTCTGCACTAGGAAATACAAGCAGCATTGAAGCATTCAATTTTAATGGTAATGAGAAGGGCTGAGGACAGGGAACATGTGTTCACTTTGTCAGACAGCATCTCCCACCATCGTTCATCTATGTTCAAAACTGCCGTCCAGCAACATTTGGAGGGCTGCAAATTGTTCCTCCCTCCTGCCCGCAACATGCAACAGAGACGAGAGAAAGGGAAGGTAAATTGTAAACTCATCATAACCAACTATCTGCATCTAAAACAGAATCAAATCCCATTTTCTATGACGCCTATATAATCGTCTTTGTAACCATTATTTTTCACGTGCTGCATCATCAGCTTCAGTTTGTACAAAAGGGAGATAGACACCCACAGAAGACACCATAAACATGAATACAACTCATGCATTTGAAATATGGGATAAATTCAGGAATGGACAGAATGTAGACTGAAATCCACTGGTTGATCTCAGGATAATTTTCTGCAGATCAAGACTCTGAATTCCCAGTTTTCTAAAAACAGGAACAGAAGAAAAAGATTCCCCTCTCCCAAATTACACTGCTAAAATGAAAAAAAGTGGGAAGAACCAACAGACATTTTATGAGGGCAAAGGTAGGCTTACAGCTGAACTTCAAGAAAACAAAAATAATGACCACAGATGATTTGTTGTTGCTGTTGTCTGCTTTAAGTCATTTCAAACTTATGGTGACCCTAAGGTGAACCTATCATGAGGTTTTCTGGAGCTAAGAGTGTGTGACACACCCAAGGTCACCTGATGAGTTGGCACATAACCTTAAAGTAGACAATGAAGACGTTGAAATAATTCAAGATTTTCCATACTTTGACTTAGTCATTAAACAGAAAGGAGACTGCAGTCAAGAAATCAGAAGAAAATTAGGACTTGAAAGGAGAGCTCTAAACAAACTAGACAAGAACCTGAAGTATAAAGATACACAACTGAATACTGAAGTTAGGGTTGCCCATGCCATCATGTTTCCCATATCTATCTATGGTTGTGAAAGCTGAATAGGGAAGAAAGCAGACAGGAAGAAAATCAATTCATTTGAAATGTGGTGCTGGAAAGAGTTCTGCAGATATCCCGGACTGCTAAAAAGACTAATGAATAGGTCCTACAGAAAATCAAACCTGAACTCTTCCTAGAAGCCAAGACGACTAAACTGTGACTGTCGTACTTTAGCCATATCGTGAGAAGACCTGACTCACTAGAAACCATAATAATGGTTGGTAGGGTAGAAGGCAGTAAGAAAAGAGGAAGACTGAAATACAGATGGATAGATTCAATCAAAGAAGACATGTCCTTGAATCTGCAAGACCTGAACAGGGTTGTTGATGACAGAGTGGCCTGGATGTCTCTCATCCATAGGGTCACCTTAAGTCGAGGTCAACTTGATGGCAGTTAACCAAAAGAGGAGCTATGAGCTAAGATCGTTTCTGGTCCTCAAAGAAAGTTCCTGGGTTTATGTGTCTTATGGTGCCTTCAAGCCATTTCAATCTTATGGCAACCCTAGAATTAACCTATCACAGGGTTTTCTTGGCAAGATTTGTTCAGAGTAGGTTTGCCACCTGTCCTCCTCTGAGGTTCAGAAAGTGTGACTTGACCAAGGTCACTCAGTAGATTTCTGTGGTCAACTGGAGAATTGAACCCTGGTCTCTGAAGTCCTAATCTAACATTCAAACTGCTGTGCCATACGCACATCTTTTGCATCAGGCTCCAGTTGGTAGATCTCAGGATCCTAGTAAAAAGCAAAGCAGATTCTGGCAGCCTGACTTCTGTACTGAAGAAGTATGGGGCAAAACTTCTGTTCCGGAGGACCCTAAAGGGCTTTACAAACCTGACACGGGTTTCCCCTCTATAATGAATCAAGGTAGCTGGCTTGGCCATCCCTCCTGCAAGTTAATGCAGGACTGCAAAACTGCATTCAGCCTCACAGTTACCCTTGCTTGAACAGGGGGTATGCCCTAGGACTGTGGAGGCCTCCAGCCTTAGGTCCTTCAGATATTTTTGACTTTCACTCCCAGAAGTCCCAACCAGCACGGAGAACTAAGATCTGGCCCCCTCCGCCCTACACTGTTATAGTGCTATTATTCCACGTCCAATATTCTGTGGAACCCTGGACTTTGCAGCTTAGGGAGGGGCCTTTAGAATTCCCAGCCAGAGAGCTCTTTGGCCTCAGGAAACTACAAACCCCAGAATTCCACAGGATGTCGAAAGCGGAATAATAGCACTATAACAGCATAGTGCGGAAATGGCACAACTCTGAAAGGCAGAACCTGTGGAGGGTCAGTGGCTGAGGAACTAAGTGACCAAGAACACAATGCCAAAGCTTTCTGCAATCAGCAAGTGAGCCAGTTTGAAAAGACACCCCTGAGCAGAAAGCCCTGGAAAACCACTTCTAATAAAACGAGCAAAGAAGGCCAGGAATGGGAAAAGGACAGAAAAAGATGGAGAGAGGGGGAAAAAGCTACGCTCAATTTTAACAGAGAACGGAAACATTTATGGCTCCCCCCCGTTGTTGTTGCTGGACTCCAATTCCCATCAGGCCTACTCAGAACAGCCAGTGTTGAGGGATGATGGATTCCGCAGTCCAATCAGGAGAGGGAAAAGCCGTCCACCTCGGCGTCCGAAATTCAACAGATACAGTTGTGTTCAGAGGTGACAATGCGAAAGAAAGTAACTTCTCCCCACTAGCCCCCACAGGAGCCATTTCGAGGCGGGAAAGTGAGGCAGGAGAGGAAGGGCACCCACTAGAAAACGGTGTGAAAGCGGTGCTGCCTCCACAGCGAGGCGAAGTCTTCAAAGCGGACGCTGTCGGTCTCCTGGAAGCGCCGGAGGAGCGCCTCGCAGTCCGTCGTCAGCCCCGGCCAGCCGCCCATCGCCGCCCTCCGCCACGGACAGGGCCCGCTCCGCCTGAGCGGAGCTCCCAAGCGCGCATGTGCAACACGGACAGCCAATGAGAGGAGACTCCGTTAACCCTCGCGCGGCCAGCTTCGTCGCCCGCGGCGTTGAATCCAAGAGCCCTCGCGACGTTGGAAGAGTTAACCCGAAAGGGAAAACGGTGGGCGGCTCTAGCCAATCAGAGCGAAGGCTTGTCCGCTGTCGCTCCGCCCCTTTATTTTGCTTCTCGAACGGGCGGCGCTGCTGGTTGGGTGTGGGTTCGGGTTAGTGTGTGTCTGCACTAGGCTGTTATAGCGCTATTATTCCACTTTCAACATCCTCTGGAATCCTGGGGTTTGCAGTTCCGGGAGGGGCCGGCCGGATTCCAGAGGATGTTGAAAGTGGAATCATCGCGCTATAACAGCCTAGTGCGGACAGTATCCGTTTTCCTAGATAGTAATTATTTTTCCTAAAAGGAATGGTCCCTTTTTTTTTCTTGGACTGTGCCTGACATCTCCGATCTCTCCACCTTTGGAAATTAATTTAAAAATATTTTTAAAAAACACTGAAACGCAGAGTGAATGTCGTGTAACTCCACTGGGCAGATCAACTGTAGGGATCTTCAGGGTGCTTCCAAAATGTGCTGTGCGTGACAGCCAGCAAAAATACGAGGTTCTTCACTCTTATTTACTGTGGCTGAGGTGCACGCACCCAAAGCATCCAATGGGGTGTGTGCCTTGGAAGAATTGCTTGCAAAGTGGAAATGCGTTTCCAAAGCTGAGGATTGCACGGGTGCTTTCTGCGCCTATTTTCGTGCCTGAACACCCCTTTCAATGCAACCCTGCGCGTGTCTACTCAGAAGTAGGTGAGTTAGGCGTGCATACTTGTTGTAAACCACCTTCGAAAGGCGGGGATTATTAGTGAATACGTAAATACTATATTATCTATGGCCATTTCCGCAGTAACCTGTTATAGCGCGATGATTCCACTTGCACCATCCTCTGGAATCCTGGGGTTTGCAGTTTGGGGAGGGGCCGGCGGGCCCCTCCCGAAATTGCAAACCCCAGGATTCCAGAGGATGTTGAAAGTGGAATCATCGCGCTGTAACAGGCTACTGCGGAAATGGCCTGTATCTCTATATAGGACAGGACAGCGACCTATAACAAATCCAGGGAGAAGGAGGATTCGAAAAGGGGAGGGGGAAACGTGAGCCACGTGCGAATGCAGCTCTCCCCTAGCTGGAACCTCCCCTGTCTTTTCAAACACACTTCCCCCAGTGTTGTTGTGTACCTTCAAGTCGATTCTGACTTATGGCGACCGTGACCCTAAGGGGTTTTCTTAGCAAGATTTGTTGGGAAGGTGTTTGGTTTCGCCTCCCTCTGAGGCTGAGAGAGTGTGACTTGCGCGAGATGGGATTCGATCGTTGAACACGGATTCGAACTCTGGTCTCCCGGAGCCTTAGTCCGGCGGTTAAACCACGACACTACCCTGCCTCCCACTTTCAAAAACCACTCTTTCTTATGGCAACCCTGTTGGATTTTTCTCGGCGAGACAGGGATGGCAAGGATGTTGTCCCAGTTCAACACTCAAGCCACTACACCACCCTGGGGATTATGGGCGCGTTAGTCCCACAGATCTAGCCGTCACGAGTTTGTGGAAGGCTGCGGTCGCACAATGGAGAAAACTCAATCAAAGACTGCGGGTCAGAAAACAGGGCTATGAAGAGTGCCCTAACTTTTAACTTGCTAAGTTTCCGTGAATCAGCCGTAGGGATGCCAACCTTGCTGTTTGGCCTTGCTGGGGTTGGCTTGGAACGACAAGTCTCAGCCTCCCTCATCCGGCATGATTCCCTGGCGGGGGGAATCTGGGACCTGTAGTCCAAAAAAAGCATCAGTAGACTGGATCATAACAATAATGCCAATTTAAACGGCGCTTCTCAAATGATGAGGTCCTCTCCGCTCTGCTTTTTCTGGGCATGCATGCGCGCACTCACGTACACAGAAACTGGCAAGATGCAAGCTACGCACTCACCGCCCCCCACCACTGCCTGTGCCATCGGTACTTCACGCTGACTTTGAAACTGCTAGTGGGTCTTTGGCCATTTCCGCACTAGCCTGTTATAGCGCGATGATTCCACTTGCAACATCCTATGGAATCCTGGGGTTTGCAGTTTCGGGAGGGGCCGGCCGGCCCCTCCCGAAACTGCAAACCCCAGGATTCCATGGGATGGTGCAAGTGGAATCATCGCGCTATAACAGGCTAGTGCGGAAATAGTCTTCGTCAGAGACTCAGGGTTTGAAGGAAATTACTATTTGGGGTTCAAACAAGTGTCCGTGCTGCGATCGAGGGATTCTCCAAACAACCACCTTCCCAAACAGAACCTGAAGTCCGGCCACTCACATAGACTGAAGCTGCAGCCTTGTATATGCTGCATTGGAAATAAACAGGACTGAATGCAGTGAACCCTCCTCCAGCCAGCAAGGCCAGTGCCATGAAAGTTGTCATTTAAAACAGCAGTTGTCCAAACTGATATATATATATTTTTTTTTTTTAGATGCAAAAGCAGTGATGCGGAGAGGAGAGGCTGTAGAACTTGGATTTTTTTAGCGGACAGGTCTGACGACTTCCTAGCCAGCATATCAGTTTGGAGAGGTGTAATCCCGGAAAGTAACTTCGGTTTCTGGAGGGTTGCAAACTCAAGCACAAAGAGCAGGAGAGAGTGTTTAACATCTTTCCTTCCCTGCCCAGACTTCTAATCAAAACTACCCTCCCTCTTTGCTTTTCCATCTGTAAGAGGGAAAATGACAGGTTTACTATGCCTTTTCCTCCCGGTGTGGAAAAGCGGCATGAGTTATTTTGATTAGAAAAATGAGTAGAGGCAAGAATTAAACACAAAGACACACACATCCTACTCCACTGCTCTGCTGCTCTTTGTCCTCATACCTTTGGAACGGATTTCCAAGAATCATCAGGAGTTAGACAAACTTTCTGCCAGTAGAAAAAAGCCTGCTCTGGAGGTTTTCCAGCCTCTCTTTAAAATAATCAATGAAGGAGATTCAACTACCTTAGAAGGTAACAAGTTCCACTGTTGAAGAATTCCTACTGTCAGGAATTTCTGATACTCAGCCTCAAGTGGTTGGAGATCTGTTGGAGAGGTCCTTCTCTCTGTCCCACTACCTTCTCAGGTGCATCTAGTGGGGACAGCGGAGAGGGTCTCTTCCATGGCTGCCCCCAGGTCCTGGAACTCTCTTCCAGGAGAAGTCGGACTGGCACCCTCCCTATTATCCTTCCATAATCAGGTAAAGACGTTTTTATTCAGGTAGGCATTTGATGTGTGAGTATACATGGCCTGTTTGATAGAATGCGCTGGATATTATGTTGCTGAGGAATGTTTGCGTTTTTAATTATGTGTTCTAACATTGTTTTAATTCTTTTCCGCTGTTTAATTATGTTTTAATTTTTGTATTCTATGGGGTCTTAACTATGTCTTTTTAATTGTTGTAAGCCACTTTGAGTCCCATCCTGGGAGGAAAGCAGGGTATAAATGATGACATTGACGGTGACAATTATAATTATTCCTTGTGACTGGTGAAGGTGCTGGTACAGATCCTATACTCAGGAGTGAAGGTCAGGTTTAGACCTTAAGAGGAGGACACCTGGACAAAAAGTTTTTCAGTGCCCACTTCCCTGCGAGTAATGCCAAAATTCAAAGACATGATAAAACAAATCTGTGTTCCGCTGTTCTGTTTTTAAGTCTAAATCCAATGACCTCAAACTGGACTTATGGAAAGAAATTCTTTAAAACTAATTGAATTAAGCTCTTATTTGTAGTCACTAGTAATACAACAACAGTACACAAACATAAGAACTGTGGAAAAGTGACTTTTTGGAATACCGACTCCCACAACATTACAGACAGAATAGCCACTGACAGTAGTCGTCCAGAAAAGAAGCTTCCCCCTTTTCTCTGGAAAGCAAAACAATAAAGATACATTTTAGTCCTAATTCACTGGGAGAGTTCACTCAAGAGACGTAAAAACAGACCTCTCTTCAGAAAACCTGGCTCATTCTCAAGTGGGAAACAGGAGCACTAGCAAACCCATCTGCTCCATCATCAACCTTGGAAAGTTGTAAAAAAAAACCACCCTTTTTTCTGCGATGGGAGGCACTAAAACCATGCACATTCCTTCCGCCCTGCAGTTTGACTTGGACAAGGGATGATGGGCCCTGCAGTCCTATACATCTGGTGAGCACCACATTCCCTCTCATAAATACAAGGCTATGAAATTCATGGGATCGCCCAGAAGCCCACAGGCCATTTTGAAGGTGCTGGCATGCTTGCAAGTACACAATCCAACTATTAGTATGTGCTAGAATAGACTGACAGAATAAATTGCTGCCTAATAACGTAAGGCCATTTCCACACTAGACTGGTATAGTGCTATTATTCCACTTTCAACATCCTATGGAATCCTGCGATTTGCAGCTTAGGGAGGGGCCGGCCAGCCCCTCCCTAAACTGCAAGCCCCAGGATTGCATAGGATGTTGAAAGTGGAATAATAGCACTACAGCAGTCTAGCGCGGAAATGGCCCAATACTCCTCCTATAGATTCCAAAGGTCGACTCTAGTGGGACTGGGGATTGGATTTAACTGCTGGAGCCTGCTGGCTGGCCTGCACGCACAGCTGAGTAAGCCAATCTTGTGGAACGGATGAGAAGACATCCCGAGCAAGCGATTCTGTCGGGTCGCCCCATCCCTCGCAGCCAGTTTCCAACATGCTAAAACACACGTAGGAGGTTAGTCAAGCAGCGCGGCCTTTTTCATGATGAGAAGAAGGGGGCGTGGCACAGCGGGAGGGGTGCCCGGAGTTTCTTCTGGGTGCAGAACTGCACGTATGGTGGGCGTGGCCGGGCTGGGCGGATTGGCTGGAACGTTCCGCTCATTTGCATGTCCCTCCTGCATCCGACAGAAGCATCCTCAGCCCCTCAAGGAACAGCAGCACAACTGGGCACAATATTCTGAGAGACAGCAGCGTGGCTAAGAGGGGAATCTCTCGTACTTCTAGACGCTTGGAGAGAACCGGCTCTCTGTAAGTATAAACACCTTACTGTTGGGAGAGGGGGGCTGGAAATGAATGGTTAAAAAAATGTTTCAGAGTACCTGAAAATCTAAACACTTCTGTGCATTTTAACATTAGTGCAGAAGAAGATAGCTCTCTGGACTTCCTCTCCAGCCAGTGGGAACAGTGGCAATACTGGCTCGGATGATTGCGGGAACTGTAGCCCCAGAAAGGGACTTTTCCAGGCTGTATAAAGCACTTTTATAATTAATGAATATAGGTGTATCCCTGACTGTCTTGATAGCTAAATGAAACCTTCATGTTTGCAGGCAGTCAGCCTCTGAATATCACTTCGCCAAAGGCGGCTGTTAATTACCTTTGGGTATTCTGGAGAAAATGTGTTTATTCTGTCAGTTGTATACCACATTTAAAATGGTTATCTTGAGATGCCGTTCAACGTTTGGCTTAAAATGTTGGAAACAAGATGTTTGACAAGATGCATTTTTCCCTCTGGTCAAGCAGTGGTCTCAGTTTATTGGAGTGGGGGCTAAACTGAGCAATTTGCCTTGGACTTTACAATGCAAGGGGCTCCCTGCCCCAGCTCTTGTGCATATTGTTGGCCTCATTCCCCATCATTCACCTGTTCTCTACATAGAGATCGATCCTTTCGTGTCCTGCCAGAGGTTGCAAGAGTGGCTTTTTGGGATTACAGTGTGCTTATGATGGCTGGGGGGGGGGGGATTCTGAAAACTGTTGTCCAAAAGATAACTTTCCCAAGGTCTGGTGGGGGGCTGCAACATAGTTAACATCTCACCTGCCTACCAAGGATGTTCAAGTCCTAGCCTGTCCTGTAAAAATTAAGTTAACTGTATTCTTAGAACAATTATCAAAATTAAAAAGTACACCTCTGTATCATTTTTCCTTGATTCACTGCAGGAATACAGACCTGTGGATTGAGGAGCAGAAATAATTAGTACAGGAAAGGTGTTAAAACAGATCATCATACCAAAAGCTTGTGCTATAATGGCAACACATTTTCAGTGTATTTTTCTAGATCAGCTGGGGAAAGGCATTGTAGCACTTCAGACAAGAGAGCACATGTGTTCCACACTCTTTAAATATTAGGAAGGGATAGGATATGCCATGAACTGTATTTTGGTGTTCTTTGCAAAGTATGGAAAAGCTGATGCACCATGCCAAAATTTATCTCTGGAAAAATTAATGTTATCAAATTACGTACCAAAAAGGTGGATCTGACTGCTAGTATGCTGAGGTTTACTTACAAATTCCCATGTTAAAGGAACCAGCTGTAGTGTTTTTAAATAAGGGTGTATCATCTTTCTCTGATGACTGCCTTTTCTAATATTAAGGAGGTGTGTATGTATATTTCTACAATATGTGGCTACTTAAGACTCTAAAGGGTTCTCCCCCTGCCCACAAGCAGCCACCCAGACTGTTTTCTATGTGGCCGTTAAGATTTTTCCAGGCCTTTGGGTAATGTCCACTGTCATAAACAGATTTCCAGTGACATGGATAGCATTATGCTAACAAAAATTAGAATAGTTTTAAGGGTTTCAAGATCCACATTGCCTTTTCGTGCATAGTGTGCATGTTCTTCAAACAACATCGGTTGTGTAGAAAACAGTATGATTTGTCAAGTCACAGCCACCATATGGAGCAGCTACCAAGTAGAAGCAGCTTCCTGATTAGCAATGTGATAGAAGAATCATCCCCCAAGTAGCATCTGGACCAGGCACTGTCAACGTAGCAAAGAATGTCTTCAATCCAGGAATACCCCTATCCCTCCTTCTCCTAAAAGCAACATCTTTCTTCACATATTGAAGCTCAAAACTATAAAGCTTCCAGTCCTTCCACAGTCCCTCCTTGCCTTTTTCTGTAGTCCAATCATGGTCCTCATAACAGTACAGGGCTCACAGTGTCAGACTTATCTAAATTTCACATTACCACTGATTCTAGAATTCTTAACTTTTGTGCCATTCCCAAAATAATAGAAAAAGAAGTAAGTGCCACAGCTTTCACCAGTGGAATAGGTTGAAGCACAAATGTACTTTGCCTAGTCAGAAATGGAGAACATTTCATGCGTTCTTTCTTGCATCATTCCTTCCTAAAACGTAAATTTCTCAGACAGTATCTGGTTAGTCGAGAGACAAGTTTTTCTGTTATCACGTACAAAATGGCTAATTTTTCCATCTAAGCAATTCATGAATGACCAAAAGGATGGAGAAACAAGTTTTT
The DNA here is from genome assembly GCA_948472985.1 of Iguana delicatissima. Classification (NCBI taxonomy): domain Eukaryota; kingdom Metazoa; phylum Chordata; class Lepidosauria; order Squamata; family Iguanidae; genus Iguana; species Iguana delicatissima. The sequence continues at coordinate 1,549,651 of CAOKZL010000011.1, forward strand.
GAATGACAGCAGTTTACACAGGTGAGATCCAACAGCTGCCTGTAGCAGGGAATTCAATAACCTGGCTATCAAATATTCCCTTAAGGCAGCAGTCAATACAGCAGAGAAAAAGACAAAAAATGAAGCCATACAAATAATATTAAGTGTTGATGAGTTCTGAATACCTCAGTTCTTGTTTTTATCCCTTTACTAGAAATATTCCAATTCATACTAGCGTATCTGAGTAGGGACTAGCAATATCTTTGTAATGGGGGTCAGGGAAGATGACTACAAGAGTTTACACGTGTTGTGTTATGCTGCCAATGTATATGGGGTTTATGGTTTAAAAAGCGCGCACACAGTAGACTACGTGCTGTGTAGAACTCTGTCAGCACTATTTCATGACTGTTGGTGTAACTCATTTGACAATCTCACAGTATCCTGGCTGGTTTCAATGCTGTCTAGTGATAAAGACCATTATGTTATTAGCCAGTTGGTTAAGGTTGCAATCCTAAGCATATTTACATGTAAATAAGTCCCACTTTGCCTTCTGAATTCCTCAGTACATCAGAGAGGAACTTATAAGATGGCACCGCACACTTGAGTTGAGAGCTTGATGCAATCACGCAGCTATTTCCAGTGAAGAAAAAAAATCAATATAGAGACTGGAAATTCATAGCTCATTTGCAGATGTAACACTTTGTTGCAGGCCTGGTCCACGTATAGTTTATTGATGTAATAAAACAATACAGTTAGTGTTAGATCCAACCACAGAAAAGGGGGGGGGAATGGGAGAATTATTATACAGCACGTAGAAGGAAAATAAGATGTTTTGTGACAAATTCCCTAAATAAAAAAGGTTTCTAAAATACATTCAGCATTACTGAAATCTATGGTTAACAAAAGAAAACAAAACTGAAACACATGGATGTTAATAGCAACAAGGTGCATAAAATGCAAAACATCAAATATTACCAAGCAACTCAGTGATGAAACTAGGCAACTCTGCTAACAAGGCAGGATTGTTTTATGATCTGCTTGAAATATCATCTCTACCAAACATTGGGAAATTGGGACATTTAGATTCAGTTATTAGGTACACAATATTAGCAGGAAATTTCACAGCTATAGGCGGGGAGAATTCTCTCTGAACGGACAAAGCAACAGATAAATCAAAAAACCTCTTCCCTTTAAAGAGAATTTATCCACATAAATAACATTAAGAAAAGCCCTCCTGGATTAGACCAAAGGTCTATCTACTCCAGCCAGATGCTTCTAGGAAGCCCACAAGCAGGGCATGAAAGCAACAGCTGTTCCCTGTTGTTCGCCCCCCCAGCAAACTGGTATTCAGAGGTACACTGCCTCCAAACATGGAGGATCAATCTAGCTATCATAACACATAGCCCCATCCTCCCTGTCTCATCTTTTTAAAAGCTATATAAGCCAGTGGCTTTCACCACATTGTGGCAGTGAATTAATGCATTGTGTGAAGAACTGTTTTGTTTTTTTTGTCCATCCTAAAATCAGCTTTATTGGGAGAGCTCAAGTATAGTAAAGGGAGAAAAATGTCTCTGTGCTTTCTCCAGAAATATGCCAAATTTTATGAACAACCCCCCTCCTCCATTATCTCTTCTCCTCTAGATTAGAAAGTCTCATACATTGCTTGCTAGCTTCTCAAGATCAAAACTTTCTTTTCCGCCTATCAACATTTGGGCATTAACACAGTATTTAAGGACTCTCTCTTAGTTACTGTTGTGTGCCTTCAAGTTGTTTCCAACTTATGCAACCCTAAGGTGAACCTATCCGAGGATTTTTTGGAGCTCAGAGTGTGATGCATCCAAGGTCACCCAGGAACTGAGCCCTGGTCTCTAGGGTCGTAGTCCAGTGTTCAAACCGCTACACCACACTGGCTCTCCCATAGTACAACATGACAAAAAGAGAGAGAAAATTACTCCAAAACTTCTACATGATTACACAGGCAATCAACATAAAACAAGAAAAAAGAAAAGAAAAAAAATGTTCTTGAAAACTAGCTTTATAAATGCGGAATATATTGCATGAGGAACTGCTGGCATTTTGTATTTATTTTATTAAGAAAATAGATTGTGCGACTGTGGCTACAAATGCACTGCTGCAAAGCCATGTTTCTTCATTTTCTAAAAAAAAGTAAAAGTAAGTAAAAAAATTTCTTAACATCACAGAGCGACAGAGCACAAAGTGCCTTCAACTGGAGGACAAGAAGGCTTAGACAGTTTTACTGTGGCGGTGTATGAATTGATAAGAAACTTTTGTCAGTGACAAACTTCTGGTCAAAATAAAAAATAAATACTTTTTTTAAAAAAAGGTGCCTGCTTCAAAGCTGCCGTTGCAAGCGTGTTCTATATGTACTGGACTTTGTTTATGTACCAAAAATTGCACCATTAGCTGAGTTACTGTCATCAAAAAAGAAAAAAAATACTCAACTTTCTTTTAAGTAAAAGACTGTCCAAAGTAGAAAGGGGATCAGAACCAAACTAACTGAATTAGTGCAGTATTTGTAGCCAGGCTTTTAAAATCAGATATAGAAAATATAAATAGACTGCTTTTAGGTGGTGAGTCACCAGTGTCCAAGAAAACAGAACAACTGTGGAGGGGACAGGGTGGAGGGAGTTCAGTTGACTTGATCCAGGGCTCTGAGCAACTCTTCACCTTGTAGCAGGTTTCTGTTGCCTTGTATGGGAGCGTTCACTTCACAGTCATAGCTGGTAAGTTGTGGAAGGCCCTTCTCATCCATTGACTGCCCTAGAAGTTTACTTGCTATATCTAAAAGGGGAGAAAAAACTATGTTATCCACTTAAAAATAAATAACACAAGTTTCTAGCTCCTGTTGTTATGAACACTACAGCTCGGAAAAGCTGCTGTTGTTACAGCAGTACACCTTGAAAAGTATATGGCCAGTGCCTCCTGTCAATCAAAATGAGTGGCCCAAAGAAGATCCCCAGTTATCACAATTGCAGCTGATCAAATCACAATTATACAAAATGCTTGAAAATATCATGGAAGATAAAAATAAATTATGGAAGCAGGTATATTTTATACAGGGTGGAGAATTCTGCATTTTAAAGCACAGAATGTGTGAGTACAATTTTCAAGAAGGGAGGGAGGAAGGAAAAGGAAGGAAGCAGAACACTGCCTTGTTGACTACTAACCAAACAAGGCAGTTGGTTTTAATTTCACATCCTCAGACTCTTCTCTCTCCCCCACAGCACATCTGTCTCATCGACAGCAGCTTTTTCTTCCTGTTATTCCTTTCCTTTGTTCATCCTCTGCTGTAGGTTTTTAAGCAGGGGTTGCATGGCTATCTCATGGACTTTCTGCACTGGCAGGAGGTTGTACTAGATTAACCAAGGAGCCCTTTCAATTCTTAGTAGTCTATAAATCTAGTTCAGTCCAGATTTCCTCCAATATTTTTTGAATACTGAGTTGCTGCTCGTTTCTCCAAAATACACATGTGCTTTGTTTCACTTTCCAGGACCCCTCCAGATGGGGGCCCCTGATCTCCAGACTCCTAAATGTACTGTCTCTCTCATTCACTCCAGTGGAGGAGGGGCAGCTATGAACTTCTGGGTGAAACCTACTTTAGCTTAACTTCTTTTTTGAGCAATATTGGATTGATTACATCAACACATACAAAGACACTGACCTGATGGTAATAAAATGACTGTCTTCTCTGCCACCTCATTCTGCCCATTAGGTTTGCATCCTTTTACACGTTTCCAAGCCAGTGATACATTTGTTCCAGGAGTGCCAGACGGCGCTAATAACGTGCCCTTTAAACACACACATCACAGAGAAGTTCATTTTACATTGGAGAGATCCACACAACTGTTGTAACAAAATGATGTCAACTACTTATAGTGTAAAACTGGTTCTTATTTTAAAAGCAAGAATGAAGAGAAGAAAACTGAGAAGAGGGAGCACCCCTTATGCAAACTCCACTACAGTCAAACAGAACTGGCCAAAAGGAAATCCAGTTTATTTTGATGAGCTTTCTATAGTGGAGAAAGTGAGAAGGGAAAAGATAAGTGACCAACCATCAGGCAATTCCTGACTGAATTTCTGCCTTCCAGTTATTTCAGCCTGATCCTTGCCATGCTGTTTATTTGAGCCTCAGACTACAATCCTATGCACATTTGCCTAAGATTTGTGTTCAAGAAAGAAAGCATAGCAGGGCAGGCAATCTTTGTTCCCTAAAGAACCATGACCTTTTCATAGCGTGGACAAAACACAGAAGGAGTTCCCTGACACGTCTGCAGCAATCCAAGCTACACAGGAAGCCCAGGAATGTGTGCAGGTAACTCATTTGTTCACATCTTTGTGGAATTCTGTTTTAGCCTAAAAAGCTTTTTAAAAATAAACATAATATACTGTATTAAGCTCAATAGCTTAGGGATGGATCCAAAACCCACTGAAGTTCATTGCCCAGATTAATCTCTTGTCCAAAACTGTTTGTTAATATTTGAAAACTAAGTACATGTGTTACACTACCCATTAAATCTGCAGTCATTCTTTGTGTTCTAGTCTGTCCTGCTGGTTCATGGCATATTATAATGATTTCAAGCAGATTTAAAACACATGAAAATACTGTATGAATACTCATCAGGTGGGATTTTAACCCTTATAAATTACTTAAAGCCTTTTAGGACAAGAATGGCTACCTGGTAGATTCCCAGTTTCAACCACCATGCAGAGAGGGTATGATCTGGTATGTGTGTGTGCTTGGACTCCTAAAAGTTTTTGAGAAATACCACCAGTGAAGACTCTTGAACAACTACAGCAGTTAAGGATAAACTGACTTTAGAGCTGGGCAGTGCAATGTCATGTCTGCCGATAACTCCTCTCACAACAGTAGGACCTGATGTCACCCAAAAAGTTTGGTGGGAAATTCAGGACAGATAAAGGAATTCCTTTTTCATACAGCATAGGGTTTAGGATTGCTTCTGTAAAACATGGCAACGATCATCAATTTGGATGACTTTTAATATGGAATTAAACAAATTCATAGAGAGAAAGGCTATCAGTGGCCACTTATCTGAGTCTTAGGGGTAGTAGGGCTCCAAACACTAAATGATGGAGTACTTTCTGCAGTTCTGTTTGTAGGCTTCTATAGACAACTGGCCACCCACTGTAATGAAGGAATGCTAAACCTGACAGACTGACACTTGGTCAAATTTTAACCATGGTGAAGTAAAAATGTTTGTATTTTCACTTTTAATGAAATTAAGCAATACATTTCTCTGGGTATTTCTATATCACGCAGCACAATCTCTCATTCTCACTCCTAAAGGTTAGAGTTAGTACATTATTTCATGCACATGCATGCCCAGGACTGTATGTTCTGTGCGCATTATCTGAACCAAAAATGCTCCATCTCTTCTGAAGCTGATGCAATTAGGTGATACTAATTTGAGCAAGAGCCTGACAACTGACATGGCCCTCTGATGTGGAAAATGTGATCATCATAAAGAAGTTCTACAGAGATTAAAAGAGAAATTGTTTTTAAAGGTCAACACCTTCTCATCTAGAGGACCTTCCTCTGCCTGGTACTCTGCAAGAAATTTTGGACAACGCCTATCATTTCTGCTTACTTTTTATGCCGGATGGAAGATGGAAGTGATAGGAGTCATAATCCCAAACTTCTAGAAGGCCCATATTTGAAGATGGCTACATTAGAGGGGTACATGGGTTAGGCAGCTGACTTCCGTGGGAAATGCTTGCCCTAAATCTAACTTGACCACATGTGAAAAATCATACCCTAAAAATTTGTCTCTGTCAATTAAAGTCAGATGGCATGTAAGAAGAAATCTCTGGAAACTTACAATTCCCACTGCTTGGAAAAGTAAGCCATCCTGCTCCATCTTTCGCTTCCTCTGAATATTATGTAGAGCTATTATCTTTGGATTGATCTCTTCATTTACTGCAGTCGATCTACTGAGGGGGGAAAAAAACAGAACTATTAATTTGACTCCCCTCCAGATTGCTTTCTCTGGTTAACACCAAATGCATGGGTATCATGATTCACACTGTTCTGCTGCTTTAACAAATACAAACTCTGCATGGTTTATATCCAGAGAACCCTGGTATGTACACAGCGGAATTAAGAGCATCTGTCCTTTTCATTAAATTCTAGGTACCAAACTACACCTTAACAAAACCAAAACAGATAAGCCTGAGCCTTTTGTTATGTATCTTCAAAGGTCTTAATATTACGAGTACCTATGATATAACAAGTATATAGGGAAGGAATGTACAGTACAGCCTGGCAACAAAGACATCAAATGAGATTTCCATTTTTCTATTTCAGCTTGAACTTGCACTCCATTTCAGAGTTGTTGGGTAAAAGTTGTGTACTTGGAGCAGAGCTGCTACAACTTTATACAAGACACCACTAGCAGGACAAGTAAGTGCTTCTAGGCAAACACAAATTTAGCCATAGCAGAGACCGTCCTGACACCAGTTAACCTGAATGTGGTCAGGTGTTAACAGAACAGTTTTTGACTTATACCATGGAATCCATTACTGAGGAGAAGTTACTAGGTATGACATCAACCACTACAACACAAGCAGATGATTCAGGAGAGACTAGGATTAATTCTTTTCATTATAGATCTAGAGAAATGAACAACCTCAACCCTATTTGTGTGCTGTGCTGTGTTTGTTCTTTTCCTAAATTACAAGACTTTAACATTTACTCTAAATTCCTTTTTGTTGTTGTGTGCTGTCAAGTCATTTCTGACTTACGATGACTCCTACCACAGGGTTTTAGCAGAATTTGTTCAGATGAGATTTGCCCTTGCCTCCCTCTCTCTAAGGCCAAGAAAGAGTGACTTGCCCAAGGTAACCCAGTAGTCTTCCATGGCCAAGTGGGGATTTGAACCCTGGTCTCCCGGTATCCTAATCTAACACTCAAACCACTACATCATGCTGATTTATTCCTTCTAATACAACTTATTCAATTCTTAAATTATCCATTGTGTTCACTTGAATATTTTGGATTTACTTACACTACAAGTCTATTACTCTCAGTCAGATATCTTAAATTGGATAACTTAAGTCACAACTAGTACAGTAATCGAACACTGAGACCATCCGGAAACCACCAAGAAGCATTATGGGGAAATCTTGGTAACACTGTCGAGCAACCCAGATGCAGCAAAGGTTCTTGGTAAAAGCTAGAGAAGCATCAAGGCATGTGGAGGATAGAAGATCTGCATTAACCCACTGCTCAGCCATCATCCTTTCTACTGCTTTTGTCTGTTCCACCTGACAGAAAGGAAGATTAGATGTCCAGGTGAGCCTGTTTTCTTCTAGTTTGGGGTGCCTACATATATGATAATGGATTATATAAAAACTGAAAACAAAATCCCCTGGGGTTTGGGTTGTATTGTGTTGCTCTTGTTGACCAATACAGAAGTAATTCTGTCTACTCACAAAACACTTCTTTTCAGTTCTACAACCAGGGCTGTGTATTCTCTCCCTCTCCAGAATAAGCCACTGTTTGCCATTACCATGAAGAAGACTGAGCACTTCCACATTTGTAAATCCATCTCAAACCATGTTTTCAAATTCTGATTCACTAGAGATTCTTGGTAGCCTCCAGGTAAAGGCAATGAGGAACTGTGGCTAGTGATACTAAAAAGGAATGTAACTGGGAGTTCATTTTGGAGAGGAGAAGGAAGAGCCTGTGTGTTGTAGTCTGGCTCAAAGTTTAGAGGGCATGGTTTCCAGGGGCATCCATATTATATCTGCATGAGTCTGTGTGGTAGGAGTTTACAAAAGACACTGTTGTGCGCATGATGATGAATATGATGATTGTGTGGAGGAAAGGGAAAAGAGAACCATGCTGGAAGGACTTTGCTCTGCAGCTCTGCCCCGAATGCAGCTTCAACATTAGTCACTAGCACTGCAAGAGAATGAGTTCTGCTAAGTTCACATGCGCGTGCACATGTGCTTTCCACATGACACAAGAAGAGCTGCTGCATACATAGACTTGTATCTCAACCAGGAAAGCTCACCAAAATGACAATTAAGCAAATCTCTACTTAATAAGCATATCTCTACTTAATAAGCTGAGACAACACAAGATAATAACTTGCTCTAAAACAGTGGTTCTCAACTTGTGGGTCCTCAGATGTTCGTGGACTTCAGCTCCCAGAAGCCCCAGCCACTATGGCCAATGCTCAGGGCTTCTGGGAGCTGAAGTCCACGAACATCTGGGGACCCATAGGTTGAGAACCACTGCTCTAAAAGGTCCCACTGCTTGGAAAAGTAAGCCATCCTGCTCCATCTTTCGCTTCCTCTGAATATTATGTAGAGCTATTACTACTACTAGTTTCAAGATTTGCTTCAGTGGTACCTTACTTCAGACATCTTGATTAGAAATATCACAAACAGGCTGGTATTCATTGCATTGCCCCATAAAAATATAGCTCCATTAGCCTCCTTCTAGTAATGTGAACCTGTTCTCTGTTTCAAGACATTCTGCACATTTTTACAGAGTAAAAAGCTTAAGCATAAATTCTTTTATTTTCGAAACACTGTAATTTCCCCTCCCCAAACAAGCATACCCTCCAAGCAGTAAACAATTTCTGTTAGTAGTGGGCTCCCAAATTTGAAATTACGGCACTCTTCCCACACACTCTGTGACATGTTTCTTAACTGTATGGGAGAAAAGGAGGGACAGATGTGTCAGTGTCCTATGTAAACCTGAGGTGGCATTTCATTCATAAAATATTTTTCACTGGACAATACAGCAAGATAATGCTATTCTAATTCTGGATATTAAGATGCAAATGAGCTGTGTTTATACATACGGACCACACACCATATATACATGCCTCTACTAATATTTCATGTATTCAGAGCATGGCTGGAGTCAGTTTCCTGAGTAATTTGTCCCATGGTAGCTATATTAGGGCTTCCAAAATAAACTAACTTAGTCAAAAGAACACCAAAGCTGGACTAAAGTTTGCACCACATTGTGAAACGGAAAATAACTGCTTATGGAGTAAATACAGTTGCTGCTCTCAAATAATGCAGATTTATGTATGGACTTGGCATTCAGTAATTGATTCAAAAGATTCACTCTTAATTGGGACTAACAATTGTATTTAGGCTTCTATATAGGAGGACGATAACAGTTAATATACTTTAAGACCCATCATCATCATTGTTGTTGTTGTTGCTGCTGCTGCTGCTGGAGCTTGAATCTTTATATTCCAAGCATGTTTTGCTCTGAACTTAGTGAGTTGATTAGGCAAATCACCAGCTGTACGATCCTCAAGTCCCCATCTATGAACAGGGAAAAAACACCACCTCAAGGACTTTCTGTACACATGAATATGATGCACAAACGTGCTAAGATTTTTCAGTATGTCTACAGAAGTACAACTGAATCAGGAAGCTTGCTATTTTTCCTAGCTGAATGGAAGTACTGAACAACCAGGACAAGAACTGCTTCCTTCTTTTTAAGTGTATACATTCCAAAACTGGGTTTAGGATCAAATGGCCAAGAGAAGCTCATATATTTTTTTTAATCTACCTTTTACCCAACGTGACCGTCAACAAGTTTGGTGTCCCAGGACTTGACTTCTCTTTTTGCTCTATTGTGCCCGTTCCTGTTCTGACTGGCGATGCAGTTCGACTTGGGTTCTCAGTGTACGGCGACGCTGGGGCATTGTTCATTTCTATAGTGATGTGAATGGGAGCCATGAGTGTCTTTGAGTCCTCTTCATGTTTGATTGTCACGGGCTTTATCTTCTCTGTGGCAGGCGATTGCACTGGAATTGACTGAAATCCTGTGACGGTGGCCCCATTGGAAGGAGGGCTTGCAGAATTATTCTCTAGTGGAGAAAGCTGGTCAAAGGAGCGTAACTGGAAATCATCATCCATGGGGATGTAGGGAGCTAACATCTCCAAATCTAAATCAGTTTCCTGAAAGAAAAGAAACAGGAATATGTAATTGCATGTACTGATAGAAGGAAATCAAGACTCAAGTGACAGCAGATTTATTATTAGAGCTGAAGAGCTGCTACTTTGCAAATCACTTGTCCATTTTAAAAGGTATCTGTAGAATGCTCACAGAAATTAACAGTGATCTTTAGTAGCAGAAGTTTTAGCGGCTTGTAGACCTGTTCTACTATATGCATGCACCAAGTACAATGGTTTTTCTATTATTTTCAAGAGGTATTAACCACCCTGGAAGCTCCAGGAAGAGTCACAAGCAATGAAATGTCCCCATGTCCAAAAAAGATTGGCTTCGCAGTTAGGAGGCATGGCAAGAAGCAAACACTCAGAAAAGATTTTGTACAGGTATGGACAGTGTGGTGCATGCATGTCTGGGCCAGAGCTATGGTATTTTATTCTACTTTCTCTCGCTTGCTCTAAAGTTATGCAGTTTTTCAGCTCAGTAACAGAAGAATATGCACCACTGTAAATAACAGCACACATACTGGTAAATGTTAAAATTAATTAGATAAATCTTCTGCTATGCCACACCAGTGGTCTAAAATCACAAGCAACATTTAAGATAATGTGCTTACCTGCATAGAGTATGGTTTTTTTGACCCTGGATCTATGGCAAAGAGCTTTTCCACCAGCTCCAATTTGAACTCACTGGCCATCTCATTATCCACATCAAAACAGTAGTCATTAGGAGGAGTACTACTGGGCTGTAAAGATAATCCACATCACTGTTCAATAAAATGGGATCAAATCCAACCATTTCCTTAAGTATAACGACCTTGATTTCATGCAACAGAAATAATCTACATTCACAGATGTCCCCCAAATGTTGTAAGTTAAGATGTTCCTATCTTTACAGTGAGGAACAATTGTGATAGTACATCTTCTGTGAATTGCTAAAAAAGCTTACCCATTCAGTTTGATAAGTGTATCTCCAAATATTAAAGACACACTTAGAACAAAAACAATAACTCCCCACACTTTAGCCTCCCCCGCCCCAATCTTATTTGAAAGAGATGACACAGAAAGTATCTAGCAACGTATTTCTTTTGCTTAATGGCAGAGTATCATGTTGTTGGCTAGAGAATTCTGTACAAATCAGAATGTTTGTTAACCTGCAAACTCAGATGAGTCAAATGAATGGGAGTGGGGAAATAGGACTTTAGTCACTATGGATATTTATCATTCCTTTTCTAATAATTCAAAATCTGTCAAAATTGTTTATTGTGCCCTTTTAATGAAATTTTTGATGGAGAGAGAAAGGGTGTGTTGCATTTAGAGTGGGATGGCCTAGATTTGATCTGCATGAAATTCAACAGAAGAGACCAAGTCTATCTTCATCTACTCTTCTTTGAACTGTTGTGAGCATAAAATGGGACACCTGCCAAGAGCAATGTTTTGAGCCTCTCAGAATAAGGGCAGGATAGAGAGTTGACAAATATTTCATATTGAAAATAGATCTTTTATTTACAGGGCAAAGATTCAGCTGAATGTTACAGGTCTGCAACACACTCTCAGAAAACTAACCTCAGGTGAGCTTTGGCTGGTGCTTCCATCAGAAGGAGTAGCTGGCTGGTCTTGCGTCTGACGAACGGAGAAAGCAAGATCTAAAGGCTCCGTGCTAGGCTCCAGTTTGGACACCACCTCTCTATTGAGTGCTGGGTCAGCATTGCTACGGAGCAGTTTTGTAGCTTCAGAAGCAGGTAGTGGGGACATTGCCAAATTTAAACTCTGCAATTTCTCACTGGATGAGGGGAGCATTACATCATTATACAAAGGAACGTCAAATTGTTGCTCATCAGTCTCTACAAAAATTAAAAGAAATCATCAACCTAAGTAAGAAATGTTGTGTTGCACTTTAAGGGACTCATTAAAATATAGCAGATATCAAGGGCATCCAACCCAACATGCAGCTTGTTTCAACATACTTTATAGCTAACTTTACTCATCAGCAGGTTCTTTGAACTAAACGCACACCCACCATCACTGCTGAAATCTAACGCTATTATGGTGTCTCCAGCTGCGGGAGCAAGGTAGGTTAAAGCATCTGGCTCCTTCTTCAGTTTCTCAAAGAGGCTGTTGCTATCTTCCAGTTCCGTCTTGTCAAGTATTTTGATCACGCCCATCTCAGGAGAATCTACTGGTTTCAACATACACTCTGTTTGCTGGAGTGAAAAGATCAGGTCCCCCTGAACAACACCACTGCAGAAGAGCAGAAAAGAAAATGTTAGGGACCTGGTCGTAGCTTATGGTGCTCATGCTAGGACATCACAGTCTAAAATATTTTCTGGCTTCATGACACTTCTGCCTGTGTTAATCCCTGAATGTTGCTGCATAGGTCCTGCCCACTGCAAAGAATTCTGGAATGTGTTCTAGAGTACACACTCAGCTTATATGGAGAATTGCTCAGACTTACTGGGCTTTGACATTGCTTCACAGTTTTAAACACATCCAACACTCCCCTTTGGGTTGCACTCATTGTTAGTGGGATGCAAACTGTCTTTCAGGAAAGTGATTGGTCGTTACTCATCTTCTCTTTGAGGAGATTTAGGGCTCTCAAGAACACAGTTTGAAGACCGTTGCAACACTTGCTTGTGAGTAAGCCTGTACTCAGCCCTTAGCACATTCTCTTAAGATGGGTTGCCTACCAAACATTACTTCTGTCATGTTGGCGGCATGACAAAAGGAATATTCTCCAAATGAGTATAGTAGGAGAACTATCTAAAGAATGTAGACAAAACAGAGATTAGTAACCTGAACAAAACATTGCTGGCCACACTTCTCTCGCTGAATTCATCAGTCCCACTGGACTCGAGATGGTAGTCAGGCACATTTTATAAATTTAGTTTTTCTTTAGATTTAGTCCCATGTTAAAAAAAAAACTGAAAAACTGTTTGTGATGTACAATTTTTGTGTTAAAGAAGCATACAGGTTGCCCTGATGAAGGGACAAATATGGCACAATACATATTTGCTGCATCTTTCTATGAACTGTCTTCAAGGCCTGCATTAATGTGAATGTAGAACACACAAGGGTCTGAAGTTTTTCTTTTAATGTGTCTATAGAATGAGTCAGAGTATGCTGAAAATTTAGATTATGTGTCTGAACATAGCATACAGTTGAATAAAAACAAGGGGGCTTATCCCACTGTGTCTGTCCAGCAATGAAACAAACACCACTGGCAGAAATTTCCATTTCTAGACATCTCTTAAAACTTAATTTGGGAATGGAAAACAAAGGCTGCACAGCAACAGCGCATGTATGTCAGCTGCTCCCCACAGCAGGTTTTCAATACTTATCTTAAAACTGAAAGAGGCAAATTTGGCTATCAAAGATAAAAGCATGATTATCAAAGAGAGCACACCATTACCTTTGGCACAAAAACAATCCCCATTTTTGGCTCACCTCAAGACGTAATTCACACACACTATACACTGCGGCTGGGAATTCTTAGTGTTGTAGATGACAGTTGCTTGTGTCTCAACCCACACATAGCCCCCTTGCTTGGCAAGCATTCTGTATTGACCGGTGGTCACCTGCCCTTTAGCAAACACTGAAAACAGAAAAAGGAACCCACATTATTTGTGCAGGTCTAAAATTGTTCACAATGAAGACACACATAACTCTAAGCATGATGATGTCACTATTCACACATGATACACAGCAGTAACCGTTGCCCACAAAGAAGAATATCAGTGGAGTTTGATCTTCAGCAATGCTTCCCCTGTCCCCTAGCCCTCCACTTACTATCATGATGTGTTTTGGTCAGATGATCAGAGTCCAGGGCGTGATAATATTCATATATGGAGCGACCCAGGAGCTCTTCAGGGTCATATCCAATCAGCTCTGTAATCCTTTATGCACAGAGGAAGAAGGTTGTTAATATATAATATTTCTTCAAACTACAAACAGAAGTTTCTCTATATTAAGGGAAGTTGTTTTATAACATCAAATAATGACAAGGGTGTTATCTATACACACAACTCTGCTGGCTACATCGCTAACTAAGTGGCTTATGGTTGTTGGTATGAAAATATGAACCAAGGTCACTTCCCTTATTTAATTAGTGTGCTCTGTAAACAACTCTTTTCTATTTTTTAAAAGAGAAAGCTGATGGCACGAATTGGACTTCAGTTGTGCTTGGATTCACAGGCATCAGTTAGATGCTGATTACTGAGCTATTCAATATACTTATGTCTGACTTGGTGACATATGCAGGTTCTCCTACCCAAATTATGATTTTTGTCACTGTTGAAACTTGGAGAAGTGTGACTGCAAACAAAAATTTAACACCAGAATCAGCATTTGTAATGCCTGTAAATCCAAGCACAACTGAAATCCAATTCACGTCATCAGTTTCAGTTTGTTTTGTATTACTCTGAAGCCTACCAAAGTTGGTTTTCATAATGTGGTAAATGAAAGAGGCAGCTCTCTCAACTCTCCATCGTATTGTAATTCACAATACTGTCAAGTGCACTAAGATACTGGTTGCTATTTAAAAGCAGATTGAAATAACTGCATGATCAGGTTGCCTTACAATGCAGCTCTCACTTGCAGGCAAGAAGAATGACATTTCAAAAATCTGCTCTTCCTTAGAGTACTGATGAATGTATAAAACTCCATGATCCTAAGACTAAAATCTGTTTTGTCAATGAAATACTGTTACCGCTGTTACACTATTTCAGAATATTTTAAGTTAAACTACTTCTGTCTCTAAAGTGCAAAGAGGTGAGATGTAGGTGTGCATGAGCCTTCAAGTCACCTGTCAACTTAGAATAACCAGATGAATTTCATAGGGCTTTCTTAGGCAAAGAACACTCAGAAGTAGTTTTGCCTGTTCCTTCCTCTGAAAGCACCTGGTGCCTACAGCACCTGGTATTCACTGGCAGTCTCCCATCCAAATACAAACCAGGGCTGGCCCTGTTTAGTTTCCAAAGTCAGACAGGATATGGTACATGGTAAGATACACATTTTTTTTAAATAAAGGTTTGTGTTGGATGAAACAAAAGATCTTTCCAGCCTAGCATTTTGTTCCTACAGTTGAATAGCTGACTCGCATGGAAAGTGCACAAGCAGGACTTGAATGCAACAACACTCTCCAACTCAAAACCACATTAAAAGCTTTTAAAAATTCATGGTGTGAGACAATTTTGTTCCAGGGTGAAGATTCACTTTATAGAATGCTCATCGTTTGGCTGCTGGCTCAAGTACTAAATTCTTTCAGCCACTTGATGGCAGTGTTACACAGAAAACTTACTGTTCAAATCAAGTAACTTCAGAAATGTTTGTCTAACATACAACATTCAGCAACCCAAATTGCTCAACACATTCCTGGCCTGATCTGTCTTAAACTGATGTAATGCTATTCACATTCTTTTGCTTACTAATTTATGGAATGGGACAAAAAAATCTCAAAAAGGAATTTTTGTCGTGTTATTTATCTGGAAAACATTTTTTTTCTTGCATCATCAACTTTCAGCTTCTTAAGCTACAAAAAGTAAAGAAGGTACACATAAATTCATGTTACTGATCAAACTGCTGGACTTGCATGACTGGAATAGGTGAGAAAACACACACAGAAGGAACCATCACCATTCACAAGGAACTCATTGTAAAAATGAGAACTTGCTCATCCCCTTCCCCTACTCCAAGTGTTACCTTTCATCACAGTATGAAAACTTCATGTCAAGGCTGTGGCGGCTGAGGAATGTTTTGCTGTCCAAAGGGACTTCGATATTTGACGGATGAGGGATGGGCTCACAGATTAACACCAAACATGTCATTGGAGGTTTTTTATATCCACACACAGTCTGATTGTTGGAATTGTCATAGACCCGAATGTGTCCTGTGCAGTGAAGTACCTGGACGGAGGGATGGGGTGGCAGGAGGAAAAGCTAGTTAATTAATTTAAAAGCACTTTTGTGCCACTTCAGCCAAAACAAGTGCAATAAAAATCAAAACAGTCTGCGTCCTTGGGCTTGCAATCTAAAAGACACAGCAGAGAAAAAGAGAAAGGTGGAGGAATAAAAGAAACAAGCACAGGCACCAATTCTTACAGTTACATAATATTCCTCCTAATAGCAGCTGGGATGGAACAAGCTCAAGGAGAGGAACAGCCAAGAAAAGCCAGCCTTTCATTACAGCCAGTGCTGTGGCCCTAATTCTCATCTTTCTGCTTCAGACTGATGACCACTGTTTGGTGATAGTTTTGCGACAGTTAAAGGCAGAGGAGCCTCTCAGAACAACAGATGGAATTACTTTGCTTCCCTTCTCTCCTTTTTGACAGACTGATGTTTCACAGCTCAGTACACTCAAGATAAGACTACTCTGGGATTTTTAGGCCTACACAGGTACCATAATGCATACTCAAATGGAACCTCTTTAACTACAGACTTAACATATGGCACTGTTGCCAAAAACACAACCTTGATGTAAGCTGGAAGTCACAAACACACTCCTTTTAGTGCGCGTAACACAAGAGTAGGGAATTAGTTATCAAAGACCTATAATAAGACATTTTAAATGAGGGACAAAATCCTGAGACAAGTGTCAAGTTCAGGATACAAATCAGCAAAACAACGTAAGATGCAAGGAAGTAGCTGACCAAGGCAATCAACTAGAAATCTCACTATAACAGAATGCTGCTACTTTTGTCTTAGTTATAAAATTCCAATTATCTAAAAGGAGTCAGAAGCTAATGAGTGCAAGATGTATTTAGCTTGCAGTGAAGAACATCGCCAGAAAACTGGCGTCTGCTCCTGAAAGGCTCACTTGATTATGAGCAATTATACTCAAATAAACTTTGGATACAGACCATTCCAGTACAAAAGCTATTGTTTTCAGACCGCAATTACCTTCCATGTGGCAGATTTTATATTGACAGTTCGTCCTCTACTGGTCAATGTACACTTCATTCTGAGGAAAAAGCTGCGTTCTGTATTTTGTTCCTTTCCCTTTTTCACTGGACCTAATGCAAGAGAGTGTAATATCAATGTTAATCATCTCATACAAAATGAAACCCAGCAGTCAGCAACTGAAATATACATAAGCAAATATAATGTTCAAAAAAAGTTTTGCACCTCAAGGAACAGCTAGCCAGGATTTTGGGGAATCCCAGTTCACTGTTAAAAAAATGTTTGGTTTTAGTTTATGAACCCTAGATTCTCAAGGAAAAAGCAATAAAGGTCTCAGACTCAGAAGACAAGCCAAACTTCTGGTTTCCATTTAGTTTAGCCAGTACCACTAAGGAATGGGAGCATGTGAACAAGCTGCAAAACATTAATACACAGCTTGTTTACAGCAAGACAGGATGAGTGGCCAGTCTTGCACTAGATATATCATGACTAGTGTGGTTGCTATGAATGGTCATAATTACTTCAAAAAGTAACACTTAACTTAGAAGAAAGAGAGACAGAGAGACAGAGAAAGAAAGAATATGCGTTTAGAATTCCATCTACATAACAGTTACTTGTTGCCTCATTTTGTGCAAAGAAGATGGAACAAAGTTTCTTTTCAAAAATAAGGTAACTGGAGTAATGATGCAGAATGCAACAAGTAATGTTGTTTAATTGCTTTTAAAGGTATTTGCAAGCAAATATCTTTATTTGTGAACAAATAAACCTATGCTTTACACAATTTCTGCAATAGTCTCAAAGGTGCTTCATTTTTTGAGTAAGCAAGGAGTAAAGCAACAAAAATTTCAAATTATATTATGCAACATAAACAGTCACAAATTACTTGTCTTTTTATTAAGTTCACTTTGAAAGTCACTTTTCAAGCTCTGCTTCAAAGGAGCATTAAAGAATTTGCAGGATAATAATTGCACCAATGTAAAAGAGGGGAGATTAATAGACTAAAAAAGTCCTTCAAAAACACATATAAAAACACGCATACATAAAAACACATAAAATCACACATATTAAAATACAAAGTAAAATACAATATTATAAAAATTAAATTATATTATTTGTAAACCAATTAAAACAATGCAAGAACGCCACACTCATAATAATAAGACATAAAATATTCAGGAGTCCAGAACATCCCCTGAATTTGAGAAGCAGTCAGCTGCTGAAGGGCAGGCCTCAGTGCTCCAAGAAAGGACTTTGCAAGGGGAAAACCAAGAGGGAGAAAGCTAGCCTATCTTCTTTGAAAGGAGTTCCATAATCTGTACATGGCAACTCACAAGTTCCTTACTTGGGTCTGCAGAAGAGCGTAGGTCTGACACACGGACCTCTCTTGCAGGTCTGAAAGCCGGGACAACATAATATGGGAAAATACAGTCTTTCAGACAGCCTGGATTCAGGCTTTATAGGAGCATTTTGAATAAAGCTCTCTCTACGTGATTCAATAGAAGCCCTGAATAAATTAAATAAATGAAGGAGGGGGAGAATTGGCTCAGAACGAGCTCTCCCTCTTAACTGGATGCAAACAAACAAATCCTGCAGCAGGTCAAACCAGACTTGGTTTATATTCAAGAATTTATTTAAAGTACATCTCAAATAGATGCTACAAACAGATTAAGGTACACAAGCTGTTCAGTGGAACTGAGAAATTCAAGTTAGGACATAACAGTACACCTGGCTCATAATTACTCAGTGTTTCCAATGCTACAAAGTGACCGATAAGTATCCTGCCACACACGATAGTTTCTGCTGACATTGCTGCAGCAGCAGTAACTTCCGAGACACCTTACAAGCCAATTGTTCCAAGTTTCACTACTTTGCAGCGCTGGCTGCAGTCTGAAGGTGTATTATGTGGCCGTCCCATATAGTTACCCCGTTGCACTTACCCAACAGTAAACATTTCATATCCTAAGCACTTAACTTGCTACAACAGTAGAAAAGCCAGAGCCAAGCAAGGAGAAGACATATTATGAGGTGCTACTTTAGACCATTGGAGCTTGCTCAAAGGAACTTTTTGTTCAAGGATCCCTTTTGTCCAAAATGCTGCTGGAACACAGGGCTGATTGATGGAAATATCCCAACCCATTTTGGGCAGCGGGGGAAATGTTGCACCACTCAGGTGTAGAATTCTTTATGTGGAGTTCTTACTTATTCTTTGATGCGGATGTTGGCTGGCTTTTCCTCACACACAAAAGAGTGAGAAAAAACTGAACAAATCAAGCCTATAGGCAGTTGGATATTTGATTTATATCCTCTTTTTCTCCCATGTGGGACCCACAGTGGCTAATCCAGTATGTTTAAAAAAGAGTTAAAACAATCTGAATACAAATATTTAAAAAGCATTACACAACGGTCCACTTAAAAATACTAATTTAAAACAGTTAAAAATACATCAAAACCTATCACGTGTCAAAAACCAGCACGTCTGTTCAACTTCCTGAAGTCCCAGCCGAAGGCTTGTTTAAATAAGGAGGACTCTGCATGCTGGTGAAAAGAGAGCAGCGAAGGGGCCACCTGAGCCTCTCTTGAAAGAGAATTCTACAGCCAGAAAGCAGCCACCAAAAAGGCTCTTTCCCAAGTTCTCACCAGTACCTATGATGGTGATGGGACTGAGAGAAAGCCCTCCCCAAAAGATTGAATACGCTTGTCTAGGGAGATACTGTCTTTATGCATGGACTGCTGATGCCACATTATTGGAGACTGAAATACAAACTCCATGACCAGGCTGGCTAGGGGATTCTGGGAGCTTTAGTCCACAAAAGTTAATTTTCCAAGTTCTGCACATCTGTTTATCTATCTATCTATCTATCTATCTATCTATCTATCTATCTATCTTAGTGTGTGAAACGAACCTTAATTTCTATTGAATACAAATTTGAAATGAGCACACGTGGCATAATCATTTGAGGGCTGGACCAGAACAAACCAATGGCAAACTTCCTCTGAATACATCTTGCCAAGAAGAACCTATGACAGGGTTGCCATAAGTTGGAGTTGTTTTGAAGATGAGAGGCAGTGTAACATAGCGGTTTAACAGCTGGACTAAGAATGAGGTCACCACAAGTCAGAAATAACTTGAGGGCACACAGCATTATCATTTGGGTTGAAATTCTATATTTGGGGTCTATAGCATAAATGTTTGCATTCAGAAGATTCGATGCATTGATTGTTCTATACCAGAGTTCCTCAAAGGACTGTTCCATGGCCTTGTGTCTGTCCATGAGAAATTAGCTACTAGTGGGTGAAAAGCTCCAGAAAAGAAAATGCCGGTGTCCCACATCAGATAGCTTAAGAAGTGCTGTGTTATGCAATCCTTGGGTGGAATGGCAACATTAGGCAACTACAGAACTTGTGCATCCAAAGACACCAACAGGATTCTGGCTTTATATTTATACTTAAACTAGCATATTTACCTGGCATTGCACAGGATTTTATCTTCTCATAGGTAATGCTTGTTAGAAATACCTTAGGAATTATCTTACCCAACCTTAGGAATTAGATGCAGTTGAATAATCTGAGATCCTGTGTCTGTAATTCCCCAAACTGCCTTGTCCAGTATCTTCCCCATAGTCCCCAATCCAATCTGTATTCAGAGTTGTTAACATACAGAGGTTTGGTTTCTACACTGGTCTTCTCCTGGCTGCCAGGCCTTGTCTCCATAGCAACTGGCCTATTCAGAGCTCTCTGGCTGAGAATTCTAGGTCCCTCCCTAAACTGCCAACCCCAGGATTCCACAGAATCTTCACAGCTAGCCAAACATATGAGATCTTCACCTACCTGACACAGACAAACAAACTCACAGACAAACTCAGCAAACTATGACTTTTTCAAACATTTGGAACATCCAACTCGGTTGCTGCAAAGTTAATTCCCTTCGGTTTTTCCCTAAATCAATTATGCCCAAGTTTAAATTATTAGTAGCAGCAAACAGTCAGGTTCCATGATTTAAGGAAGAGTCATTTTGGCATGAAGTCAAAAGGCAGAATGATTCTTACCGTTTCGGTGGGTGAGCATCTCTCTCAGCTCTTCATGGTCACACGGATGAGTGAAATCAAACACACTGTGTCCAGTCAGCTCAAACTATAAAAGAAAGCGAAAGCTTAGTACAGTGCAGTGTATTTATAGTAGAAAAAACACCTGAGACAATCCAAGTTCAGCACGCATAAATTGGTGAGACTTTGGCTAGACTATACCCACTGTGATTATTGCCAAAGCAGTGGGAACAACTGCCAATTTCATCATACCTGTGTGAGTCCCACACATTTGTTCACATTTTCAGACATGTAGATCATATCGCCATCCTCCGAGAGAACCATGACAAATCCATCAAGAGCTTTTAAGTAAAAGCAATTCAGTTGTGTCTCCATTTCAGCTTCTGCCTCCAGGTCACCTAAAAGAGCCAGTATACATTAGATAAACACGGCCTGTCACCAATGTTTATGTTTACTTCTTGATGTCAGTCATTACTGTACAAAAATGATACATATCAATGGCAGTAAAATATAATAAAGATGGAAAGCTGGTGCTGATCAAGTGTATGGGCTGACAGAATCTACCTAAAAGCTGTACTGGATCTTTTATCTATGTCCTTTTTAAAATTAAAATAAAAATAAGACCGTAACCAAGTTTTCTCCAACCAGCTATCTTTTGTATGTGATGGATTACTACCCCTATCATCCACAGCCAGCAGGGCCACATGGCGCAACACATTTGTTTCTGGGCAGGAGAAAGGTTCCCTAAACTTCAGATTCACCAGAGAGGTTGCAACGTAAAACAAAACCTCTAAAACCTACATGCACACATAACCCCACTTAGCAATTTTGAAACCATCAAGGCCACATAAAATTCAAAAACCCACTCTCAGATAACCTGGCATTTCCAAGTACCTTTAACCCACAGTAAGCCTCCAGATTGTGTTTTTCCTTTCCCCACAATAAAAAATCCCATTCTCTCATTGAGATTAAAACTGTTTCTTAAAAAAAAATTAAAAAACAAAGATAATCTTATTCTACGAAGTGTGAGAGTAAGGTAGCACAATCAGTTGCTAACAGAGAATCTGTTTGTTGTCCCCACACCCAACTGTACTATAGGAAATGTTGTTATTCTGTGGAGAATAATTACTGTAAAGCAGTGGTTCTCAACCTGTGGGTCCCCAGATGTTTGTGGACTTCAGCTCCCAGAAGCCCTAGCCACTATGGTCAATGCTCAGGGCTTCTGGGAGCTGAAGTCCAAAAACATCTGAGGACCCACAGGTTGAGAACCACTGCTGTAAAGTTAAAGAACCTTGGGTACAAACTGTAACAATCTGCCCAACTAACTCTGGATTGGTTCAGTAATGCAATATCACACCAGCTCTGCAAGAACTTAAAATAAACTCAAGAATATCCCCAAACTCACAAAGGCAACAGGGGATAACACCATCTCCATTACACTGCCTTGAAACTCATGATTATCAAGCAACGCTAAGGAATTATTGCATTATTTATATACTGTCAGTATATCTTCTGTTTCACATAGTACAAGAGCCAGGTTCCTCTTTTGACAAGGTTAGGAATGTAGGAGACTGCTTAATTCTACATGCATCCATCTAGTTCAGCCCTGTTTACACCAGCAGTGAGCAAATGTAGCCGTGCAGATGTTTCTGGACTGCAACTTCCATAATTCCATATGGCTGGTTATCATAGCCAAAACTGATGGAAGCTGTAGGACAAAAACACCTGAGGGCCATAACCATTCACAGCTCTCCAGGGTTATGCATTAGACCAGGAGTGGGCAATTATTTTTTCCATGGGGCCACATGAGAAACTAAAAATATTGTGGAGGGCCGGACCAAAAGGCTGAACTCAATTCTGCATAATATTAATTGTATTTCTTTATAAAAAGCAGTAAATAGCATTGTTTTGACAAGCTGGTACGAGTATATGTTATAGTTAAACAATGAAAAAGTGAGGTTGCCTTACAAAAAAATGTAATTTATTAAATAAAATTTCCCAAAACAATGGTAAACAAAATGAACATTTTTCACTATTTGTGACTCATGTTAGTGAAAATTTCCAGTCACATTCACTCAAACACATTTTGAGTTTCATTTACTGTTGGAAAGAGGTTCTTAGCGTTCTCAAGACATCACAATATTGTCTTTGTACTCCAAATATTAAGCACGACACATCACATTGAACTGTCACTAAACATCACTGAACTGTGATTCTGAGAAAAAGGCTTCCAAAGAAAGTGTCCCAGTTCGCTGCTAGTTGGTGCCTTTACATGCCAACATTTGTAGTCTAATCACCTCATTTGGTGTTTTTAAGTTCTCTTTTCTTGTTCAGTGAGAGAAATCTAGTCTCTGCTGGGCTTTAACAAGTGCATCGAAGTCAGGTTGAATGTCTGAGGTGGAGATGCGAAGCACAGCTGACAGATGATCATCAGTGAGAGAGGATCTATACCTGGATTTCGTGAACTTCATCACTGAAAATG
Organism: Iguana delicatissima; assembly: GCA_948472985.1. Taxonomy (NCBI): domain Eukaryota; kingdom Metazoa; phylum Chordata; class Lepidosauria; order Squamata; family Iguanidae; genus Iguana; species Iguana delicatissima. The sequence continues at coordinate 1,573,011 of CAOKZL010000011.1, forward strand.
TTTGTTCACATATGTATGTAGAGCCAAAGAGAACCAACATCTTCTGAGCGTGTCTCCTCATGTTTGGAAAGTTCTCCTCCTTGAGAGAAGAGCAGAAATCTAGCAGAGATCCTGACTTAAAGTGCTCTGCCAGTACTGCATCAGACTGCAGGTCGATGAGTTCCAGCTGAACATCACTGGGTGCATTATCCACACTGCAGGTAAAGGGAGAGGAAATCAGGTGCATTTCATCTTCGATTTTTCTGAGATCTTCAAATCGCCTTGAAAACTCACCATGCAATGCTCCCAACATGGATGAGTACCTGCGGAGGTGATCAGCTGGTGGTGTGACTTCTTTCAGGGTTTGCATGCGAGTGAGAGTGTTGCTCTCCAGTTGGCTTGAAAGAAACTGTATCTTCGTCATGAAAGCCTTCACCAGGCTGTGCATTTCATGAACAAAAAGGCCCTTGCCTTGCAGTTTGGTGTTCAGTTCATTCATCAGTGCAGTCACGTCAACAGCAAATGCAAAATCTGCCATCCAGTCCTCATCTGAGAGCTCTGGGAAGTCTTTGCCTTTCTTCTCACAAAACTCTCGAATCTCTGCTTTCAGGTCCCAGACTCTTTTTAGCACTTTGCCCAGGCTGAGCCATCTGATAGCTGTGTGGTAGCCGATGTCACGATGCTCGGTCTCATGCTCCTCCAAAAGTGCAACAAACTGTCCGTGGTTCAATGCTCTTGCCCTGATGAAGTTTACTATTTTAGTAACCACATCAATGACATGGTCAATTGTTAGCACTGATTTGCATAACACATGTTGGCGTATAATACAATGCAAAAATACCAGTTTCTGATCCACGTCGATTTCAGTCACTTTATCTTGCATACGTTTCAAAAGTCCGACATTTTTTCCGGAAAGATTTGGACAACCGTCCGTTGTGATGCCTGTCAGTCTGTCCCATTTCAGTCCCAGCGTGTCCATGCACTCGTTTACCTCCGTGAACAGATCGCTCCCTGTCATCGTTCCTTTCATCGACCGCATTGCTGCCAGCTCCTCCGTAATCTTGAAGTCCGGTGTTATCCCGTGGACGAATACGAGTAACTGGGCTGTGTCGCAGACATCACAGCTCTCGTCCAAAGCCAAGGAGAAAAAGAAACGTGCCACTTCACGTTGCAGCTGAAGCTCCAGATTTCCCGCAATGTCCTCGATCCTTCTAGTCACGGTTCGCCTGGACAGCGGGACATGCTCAAATGTCGCTTTTTTTTCAGGGCATATTAGTGCTGCAGAGTCCACCAAGCACTCTTTGACAAACTCTCCCTCTGAGAACGGCTTACTGTATTTAGCGATTTTGTGGGATATCACAAAGCTGCTCTGGGTTGCTGCATCCCTGGCTGCGTGAAGTTTGGTAAAGAGCCTTGCTGCTTTTGCAGCTTAGCTAGCAAAGCTTCCGAAGTCTGCGCCCTTTCAGCGTCAGTCAAGTTTTTATATTTCTCAGCGTGTTTCATCTCGTAATGCCGACTCAAATTGTAGTCCTTAAACATGGCGATCTGCTCCCCGCAAACTAAACACCCGGCTTTACCTCTGACTTTGGTAAATAAATATTTAGCAGTCCAATTCTTTTTGAAAACCCTGCATTCAGCATCTACCTTTCTTTTTTTAGCGGACATTTTGAGGGCTAAAGTCCTCTTGTGACAAGGATCCAATCATGTGCACGTCTGTCATTATGCACGTGAATAAAAAACTTCAAAATAAAAGCAATGCAGCTTTAAACCATGCATGAGGTAAAATTAGAAAGTATGTTTATTTTGTAATTTCCAATTAGCCTTACACGGGCCGGTCAGAGCCAATCAAAGGGCCGTATGTGGCCCGGGGGCCGACAATGCCCAGGTCTGCACTGGACTCTTTCCCAGCAGTATCTTGGAGATACCAAGGTTTGAGTTTGGGATCTTCTACATGCAAGCCACACATTTAACCATTCATGTAAAGACTTCCTCAAAATTACAATCTAAGAGACGAAGGAAAGGAGAGTGGTGCAAGGAGAAAAACTGCAAGCCATACCCAGTTGCATCATTTTAGTTACAGCATAATTCTAGTGTGTGCGTGTATCAAGTTGCCTGCAGACCTGCGGTAACTTCATGAATTTCACAGGGGTTTATTAGGCACACAGTACTCTAGAGGTGATTTGCCATGGGCCTTCCTCTGAATATAGCCTACAGCACCTGGAATTCGTTGGTTGTCCCCCATCCAAGTACTAACTGGGCCCAATCTCTAAGATGATCTGGTGCCTTCAGGGTAGATTTTTTTGGGGGGGGAGATTTTCTATCTCATGGTCTTTAGCCAAATAGGCTCCCCTGGGATTCAGTTTTGTCCTCTATACTTTACATCTAAGCTGAGTAACAGAAGTTACTGAACTGCAACTCTGATTATTCCTCCCATTGGCTAAGCTGGCTGGGGGAGCTGCAGTCCGACATCTGGAAAGCCATATATTCCCCAGTCCTGATCTCCTTGCCTTCGCATCCTGGGGAGGTTATGAATTCGGGGTTGGAGTCAATAATAGGTTGGATAAAATAGTTCTTTAAAACAAATGGAAGTTAAATCTGGGCAGGAGAAATCTGCTGGGTAGTTCAGTAGTATAAGGGAAAGAACAGGGGGCTTTTAAAAATAGAAATAATTATTTTGCAAGGTTCACATGGTTCTAAAACACAGCCCAGTTTAGAAGTACTCCTGAGCTATGAAACAGATCTTGCATGAGGTGTTCAACCAAATCTGGAACACACATATTGGAAACTACACACAGCGATCAGGAAAAATGTACAGAATTACATATGAATAAGCACAATCACTGAGATTTAAGTACATTCTCAACATTCAACTCACAACAACCGCACAACAATACAAATAAGTTAAATATATACTGTAAGATTGGACTGATTACCTTGTGGTTACATAAACTATTCCATTACCTCAGATAAAAACATTAATTACAGACTTGACATTCAAGAATCTGAGATAATCATTACTTTAGTGCAGGGGTGGCACTCACATGATATGATTCTAAACTCCCAGCAATACTGGCTAGGGCTGCTGGGCACTGCAGTCCAACAACACATGGAGGGCCACATGATTTGTAAAACAGTAAATGTTTTGTGAAACAGAACAGGAGAAACATTTGATTGAGAAAAAGGGAAAAAACAGATGTGGGATTAAGATACATCAGGACTGATTCTGACAAAATTACTATGCCTTTTGCTCCACTACACAAATAGTCTTAAGAAGTAACTGGAGTTTAAGCTACCTGTGATCTCCTTAAGTAAAACTTCTCCAAAAGAGAAGTTTTACTTAATCCCTTGCTTACACAGAGAAGAACTTACACACACATATAACTGGAAAGTACAGTCAGTTCTTAAAACACTAAAATACTGAACATACCCTCAGTGGCTAGGACAGAGAGATTTCATAAAGTCACTAAAACCTTAAAAAAGGCAAACGGCCCAAAGTAAGCTGATTTACTTTGCTCCAAAGACTAGTCAACTAGAATAAGCAGGCCAGTGAGCAATTTTTACATCCACAAATTTAAAAAGTTTTCCTCTGGCTTCATTTACAGCAGGTATGAGGAACCTTCAGTTCTCCAGATGTTGGTGGATGACCCCAGGATCATTTTAGCTGTTCTTACAGTGTCTTTAAAAAAAAGAAGACTTTTTTGGGGGGCTGGAGTGGGTACAGCAGGGGATATGGTCCTCCAAGGTATCCAGGGATGCTAATGTGCCCCCTATTCTTCCACGGTTACCCACCTTGTCATAGATAATTATCTTTGCCACTCAGATGCAGCTCTGGGGATGGAAAGACGGATGCAGATTGCCAAACAACTACCCAAACAATCTCCTTCCACCTCTCTAACTACAAAGTTGGCAAGAAGAAGGGCTGTTCAGGTAGGAGGAGCCATTCTCTCCCTATGATCAGATTTACAAATGCCTAGAAATCTTTTATTACATGGTAATAAGCAAATTGAAAACCAGCATAGTGTAGTGGTCTGAGCATTGGACTATGACCCAGGAAACCAGAGTTCAGTTCCCCGTTCAGCCATGGGAATCCACTGAGTGATTTTGGGCACATCACACACCCTCAGCCCCCAGAAAAACTCATGATAGGTTAGCCTCAGGGTCGATGTAAGTTGGAAATGGTTGGAGGCTTACCACAACAGGCAAGTTGTATCAAACAAGATCTTAAGACAAATGCTGGCAAGTTTTTAAAAAATAGGCAAAGAAAAGATGGTGCAAACACTTAGCATACAGTAGGCTAGGGTATGTTGGCAAAGCAAACAATGCCCCTGAGAAACTTTGAATGGTTTGGGCTCTAGTTAGAGCTCTCTAATGGATTCTTATGCATTTTGTAGAGGAAATATTTACCAGATGATAGTAAGAGAAATAACTGTTGGCAAGGGGGAAACACAGGGCTAATTTCAGCTTCTGCTCTCCAATGACTTCAAGAAGTGACCTCTCCTGAGCCAGGGTAGAGAGGAGATGCTTGGGAAATGATCCAGTTTCAGATCGCTGCAACAGAGACAGGAAAACATCTACCCGGTAACAATTGCAAGCCCTTCTTTCTCTACTATGCAGATCAGTTTTACACTTTTTTGCCATTGAAACTCTCACCTGCATCCAGCAGTTTTCTCATCCGCAGATAGCTGATTGTTAGCCTCATAATGGAGGCTTTGTCAAGATGTGCGCTCACATGATGGGGTAGAGGCAACTGGTGGGCAAGTTCATAAAAGACCTCCGACTCTTTACTCCTCCGGCATCTGGCAGCGTCTCGAGACTTCTCCTTCCTGCGCTCCGAACTAATCCTTCAGAAATAAAATCAAATGTTAGTATGAAGACCCACAGGTGTGATTCAGCATTACTAATAGCATGTGTATCACCCACAGCAGATTATCTAACAAGGGAACTTAATCAGGATTTCAAGTATCAATTGGCAGATGTGTACTTTCATGTCCATTCCCCATTCTCTCTCCTGTCCTCTTCCCCATCTACATACACACAACCTATCACACCTATTAATCACATACTATTCCACCATGCATGCAAACTTCCTATACAATATCTTAAAAGCTGGCCAGCTGTGTAATGGCTAGTCAGCTACAACCTGTTGCCATGTTCCCTCTGAGCTTTGCCACAATTTATTTATTCATTGATTTATATTCCACTTTTGTACCAGGACTGGGGACAAAAGGTAGCTTCCAAAAGAATTAAAAGAATTCCAGCAGAAACACAATAAATTGTTCTTATTAAAGTATGAATTATAATATTTAAAAACCAATTTAAACTATTTAAAAACATGACACTAAGAAGAAACAACCGATAAAGTATTTAAACCTTCAGCACATCCTTTTTAAAACCTCTGACTGTGACAGGCAGGCACCTGCCTACAGCATGAAGACAGGGAAGGGGGCTGCCTATGCTCCTTTACTTCAGGAGCAACCCCCAAGATGCTCTTCTTTTATACAGTATGTGCTCCAGATTTATCTCAAAGAGCTGTAGAGCCAGGAGAAGGGCCTGTAGGAGCGAAGGGCCTCTTTCAGAAAGCCTAGACACCAGTCATACAGAACTTTCTAAGTCATAGCCAGCATTTTGAATTGTGCCTGAAAATGAACTATTCATAGTTGGGCTGTTGTAACAGAGGAGTTGTATTTTCCCTGTAACCTGCCCCTGTCTATAGTCCAGCCCCAGCATTTTGGATCAGGTGCAATTTCTGAACATTCTCCAAAATCAGTTCCTCATTGACCACGTTAAGCCAAAAAGGATGAAAATAAGGTATACATCACTGTGACTGGATCACACACCTATAGAAACAGGGAGAGCTGGCACATCAGCTTTAACTGTGCAAATGGACTCTAGACACTGCTGAATTCCAGGAATTCTGTTTCAGGTTGAGGACTACTTGCAACCTGCTTGTTCAGGTACCCTGTAATCTCATCCAGCACAGAGTGAACGTCTGTCTCCTGATCTGCTGTTCAATAGACTAAGATCACTTCTGTCTTGTCTGGATTAAGCTTTACTCTGTACACCCCCACGCAGTCTATTACTGACCCCTGACACTGATATAGAAATAAAATTTTTCCTCTATTTGGATGTAAAGGAAAAAAGTTAGGTGTCATCAGCAAATTGGTTGAACTGAACCCCACATTTCTCAGCTTCTCCCTGCAGTTTCATGTAAGTATCAAATAGCATGGGGGACAGAACTGTGAGGGATGCCACAGAATAACGGCCAGGGCATCAAACAGAAATCCCCTAGCACCACCTTCTGAGCCCAGCCCTCCAGGAAGGATGCAAAATAGTTTCCAAGTTGCATCTCAGAAAGGTGGTCAAGAATAACACCAAGGTCAATGGTACTGAACGCCACTGAATGTTCAACACAACTAACAGTGGTAAACTTTCCCACCCAGTTTGAGGACATTTCATCCACCAAGGTGTCCAAAGCTATCTCCATCACATAACTAGGCCTGAAGCCAAACTGAAATGCCTATAAAGTCAAACCTGGAAGAACAATGAATCTTCCTAGCAACAATACAGTCTTGTGAGCTACCCCTCTTGTAATGTAAAGTGTTTTGAGGTGGCTTGATCTGTAGGGGGAAGGTAATTAAGATTGATTTGCTTCACAAAAGACCTGCTTGAGGTGAAGCTGAGAACTGCTAGTACTGTTTTGTTGATTTGATCACAAAGTGTTCTCCTTCATGCAGGGAAAGAAACTGGTTGAGCTGTTGGTCTTATGATATTTGGAGACAAGTTGTTTCAGGCTCTCTCTATTTACCATACTATTTTGTTATCTATAATTACAGTCCAACATATAACTGCTTCATCACCTCTGCCAGCTCACTCCACTATGACTATCAGCCAACCACATGAAGTACTGCTCTCTGGGGGAGTGGATGTACGCACGCGTAGGTATACACACTCAAAGAGGCAGGGAGGGATCAACACAGCCACCTGCATTTTTTGGACTCTCCTCAGGGCATGGCTATAGGGACTATGACAGTCAATACCTGCACTTCAAAATTTACCACCATATTGCTGACTCTCTACAAATATACACCCTGTCAAATTTACACCCTGCCTTTATGCCAACAGATGCCATAGAAGGCAGTTAAAAGTAGTAAAATTGATTAAAAATGATTGCATTTTGAAGAAAAAATATAAAATATAAATACAAAAAATGCATCAATAAAAAGTAATCAACACTTCTTGCTGTTATACGCTTTCAAGTCATTTCCAACTTACGGCAATCCAAAGGCAAACCTATCACGGGCTTTTCTGAGGGCTGATAGTGTGTGATGCACCCAAGGTCACCCAGTGGGTTTCCATGGCAAGCAGGGAATTGAACCCTAGTCTCTAAGGTTGCAGTCCAGTGCTCAAACCAGTACACCATGCTGGTTCTCCTACAAGCCCCAAAACTCCTCAACAACCACCCAGCACAGATGCCAAAAGTCTGAATAGAAAGGTCAGACAACGAGGAGAAGGAGGCAGCCTAGGCTCCCTTGGCAAAGAGTTCCAGAGCACAGCAGCGGCCATAAAAAAAGCCTTCACTCACATCTACACCAAACATGTCCCTAAGGATGGTAGATCCCAGGGAAAGGATCCCTCAACTACTAAGATTTCAGCAGGCTCATAATGCAGGATAAGGTCTTTCAAACAATATGATCTCAAGCCACAGAATCATAACCGGCACTTTGATATCTGCCCCAGAGCAAACTGATTGCCGGAAGAGGTGTTGTGCCCCCTCTTACCAGCTTTGGTTTACAGTCTGTTTCTGTTGTTGTTGCTGCTGCTGCTGGTATGTGCCTTCAAATAGTTTCCAGCTTACAGAATTCATAAGGTGAACCTATCATGGAGTTTTCTTGGAAAGATTTGTCCAAAGAGGGCTTGCTTTTGCCTTCCTCTGAGGCTGAGAGAGTGTGATTTGCTCTAGGTCACCCAGTGGATTTTCCACAGTCAAGAGGGGATTTGAGTCCTGGCCTCCAATGCTCAAACCACTATACCACCCTCCCTGGTCCAGCATTTTACATGAGCTCAAATTTCTAATGTCTTTCAATCACGGCCCCACATGGAGTCTATTGCAAACACACCATAATGTGGAAGAGGAGTCCTTAGCACCAGCATCTGAATTTGCCCCTTGGAAGCTAGACTGGAGCCACGGTAGAACATAACTTTCTTCAAGTCAAGTTCCATCCCATCCCTACATTCCGCAATAGTATGATTAGTTCTACCAAAGACTGCTGACAGGCCCAGGAAAACCTGCCAGGAGACACTTCCCTATCCTTTTCCTGACATAAATCATCCATCAAAGCAACCGAGGCAGCCTCTATCCTACAACTAGACCTGGAGCAAGACTGAAATAGATCTAACATTATTTTCTTGAAAATGGAGGCCAGGTCCAACAGTTATTGAAACCTCTGCATATGAGAGTGGCTTTACCTTTTTAAAGCTCATGCAAAGGAGGTATCAAATGTTGTACAGACAACTCTCTATCCTCCCACAAACGCTTACATGGTGAATGTCCCACTAGCCACAACACCTACTGATTAGCCTCTAGGGATGCACTGGAAACTCCCAGCCAACTCTGGGGAGGCCAAATCTTCTGCTTCAGCCACAACTGCATGCCTCCTTTGCCCACCCCCACCCCATGAGAGCCTGTGTTGGTATTTTAGCAACAGCCACATCAATAGCATGTGTATTTCTATACTGCTTATCAGCTATGTGCTCCCTAAGGGGTTTACGATGTATTAGCTAATTACCCCCAACAAGCTGGCTACTCATTTTACTGACCTGCAGAAGGATGGAAGGCTGAGTCAACCGGAGGCTGGCAGGATCGAGCTCACAACCTTGTGGCTGCAGTACTGGCATTTAACCACTGCCCCACCAGGGCTCTATTTTAGTGGGACCTTTCACTCCATCAGTGTTATATATCATCACAGTCCCAGTATTTTGTGTTACAGCAAGTCCTGGTCAGGGAATGCAATTCAAAACATTTGCAAGGCACCAGGCTGCCTATTGTTGGCTGTGTTATGCAAGATTTAATAAGAACAATAATACGTAACAAACGTCTACTGTTATTACACATACAGCTGTTTATATATCAGTCCTGATGTGCCACACCCTTTTTATGGAAATCATCTCCCAGGGAAAGCTGCGTTGCTAGTAACAAACCACCAATTCAAAATTGTTCAGTCATTTTTTATTGTTGTGTGCCTTCAAGTTGCTTCCAACTTACGCAGACCTAAGGTGAACCTATCACTGAGTTTTCTGGGGCTGAGAGTGTGTGATGTGCCCAAGGTCACCTAGTAGATTTCTGTGGCTGACCAGTGAATCAAACCCTGGTCTCCAAGGTCATGGTCACTCAAACCACACTGGCACTAAAAGCTATTCTAAGGGAGATTTGGGCTTACAGCCTTGTGACAGGCATTGTCACAAGGTTTGTGCTTAAACCACAAGGCCTAGCAAAAATTTCTCTTGAACTGATCCATCCATCCATTCATTCATTCATTCATTTATTGTTTTTACAACATCAAATTTTTGTTTGGTTTGTGCCGTAAGAATCATTAACGAAAGAATAAAGGAATTTGTTTACAACTGACTGAGTCATTGCAGATGGCAGCGCTTTGTTCTTAAGCAGTTATTGAAATTGACAGCACTCTGTACCACACAGGCAGATTTATTGCTTGCTGGGGGTGTGAAGGCTTGTGTGTTTGGGAAGAAGGGCAAAGAATGTATTGATCCGCCCATGTGCCCAGGAGCCAAATAAACAAGGCAGTTAACATTCCATTGTGTGTCCAGCTTGAGACATACCAATTTGGTTTTCACAGGGGAGAGGGCAGAATGCTGGATCTACGCAGCCTATGACTATGCCATTTACATCAACATGTCTGCTACTTCCCACTGGGTAAAACCGCCATATGGCTTTTGCTATGTGTGCAATCTTGGCAAGACTCAGCAACACTGGTGGTATAATAAGAGTACTTTAGACAGACATACACAGAGAGAGAAAGGGGGAAAAAAGTGAGCATATATTGCAGCTTAAAACATAATGGCTTGATCCACTGGTAATGGTCAAGCCAACATTCATTTGTGCAAAATTCTTGGAATCAAGCAATATCTTCTCTCCTCACACATGTTCCAACTACCTCTGTGACTTCTCAGTCTGATTAGCTCACAAAGTTTGAACATTCTGTCAGCTGAACAAACACAACTGTGGTCTGTGCAAACCCCAGCCTCTCTGCAAACCAGAACTGAAAACCATAATTTGTTTCTGGCTTCTAGCCTGATTTGCAGCCAAACTATGATTTGTCCTGAGATCAAAGCAGGAACTCAGGGAAGCCGTGAGGAAAAAATGGAAAATTTTGAAAAGAAAACTATTCTACTCTTTTTTTTCCCCCAAAGCCCTTTTGTCCTGAGAAAAAAAATGGAAAAAATAGATTATAATTCAAAAAGAAAATATTTTGGAAACAAAATGTGTAAGAGGAGGTATCTGTACATACACTGCCCCAAAATTATTTCTAAAAGTTATCTAACAGCAAGATATTTGTGTAAGACTATTTATAGCATTGAATCACTGAATTCCTGGTCTTTGTTTCTTATAGTCCAGGTACTTTGTCCAATTCAGGACCTTGTAGCTCCATTTTTAACAAGCTTCTTCTTTTCTTTTTTTTTAAAAAAAGAAATTCCATTTTTAAATTATGGTAAGAATATACTGTACTTGTACCATTTCACACATGATTTTATGCCACCCAAACCAGGCATGATTTTATGCCACCCAAAAGTAACAAAGTGACTTTATTCTATGAGTGAACTAACATTTTAAAGTCTTTCTGAAAATTTCCATTTTTCCTGAAAAAAAGAAAAGGGAAAAGCTGTTTTTTCCATGCCTTCAAAATTTCCAGAAATTTTACACTCTAAATGAAGGTAATTTAAATGCTTCCTCCTTTGAAGAACAGAACTTGCATACGTTCCCTATTAGCACTTGATTGCTTTTCCTCTCTTTAAAGTATTCTTTTCAGATATTCATTTACGCATTCTCCAATATCATTTAATAAGTTCAAAGCAAGACTAAAGTCAGCTTTCCATGTCCACTGGTCCTAAATCCATGGATTCAAGCTACCACTGCTCAAAATATTTGGGGGAAAAATTCCAAAAGCCAACACCGATTTTCCCATGCACTGAGCACTACACTAATGCACAGGCATACCGTGCTATAGCCTCCCAACATTTCACAAGTCCTCAGGCTCTCTCTGGCACTTGCTTGAGTTGTTCACCATTTTATATAAGAGACACCATTTTACTATGCCACTGTATACAAGACTTGAGCATCAACACATTTTGGTATCTATGGGAGATCCTTGAACTAAACCTCAGCAGACACCAAGGGTCCACTGTACTAAAAAAAAGTGCAATGTTAAAAAATAACTATTTGAAACAATGTGTAAAAACAATCTGGGACTTCAAAAAGGCTCTGGGTCATGATAGTTCCAGCATGAATCCAGACACCACTGATCTGCAGCTCTTTTATAAAAACCCAAATGCAAGAACTCAAGGAAACGTTGCTCCATCTTAGAAACAGCATAGGACAATGAATAGGACTAGAGATGAAGTGACTGAAAAGCATAGGAAGGGCACTCCCTAACCCTACTATGTTAGGATCAAATTGGAAAGATGAGAGCTGCTGAGTAACCCTTACTAATCATATTCTGCAGAGCTCTGGCAAAACAGACCTAACTATTCTGGTTCCACCAAGAAGACCTCCCCCTTTACAATGGCTGGCTTTCTATTTGCTCCGATACAGCCACCTTTGTTTCTTAACCTATATTCATATGAAAAGGAAACAGCTATTTTGGTGTATTACCAGCAAATGTTGTTCTTTTGATGGACAAGACACTACACGCTCTGGGTATAAGCAGAAGACCAGATTCAGTGCATGGAATAGTGCATGGAGAAGAGAGACACCGGGTGACAGAAGCACTTCCTTTGTTGGTTACATCTTTCCAAGCCATCATTAAATGCCCTTTGCTGACAGTAACTACACAGAAAGATCTACAGCAGTCATACTGACCGAGGAAATAGCCTCTCCACAAATTTTATCTCCATTTTCATTTTTCTGGGCTGCCGCAAATACCAGCTGACTTCAATGCTGCAACATTCAACATTGACTTGGCCTTCCCTGTGTCCTCACGACCAAGTGGGCAACTGAGGTAGGTCCAGGGGCCAGTTTTCTGCCCCAAGACTCTTCACAGATCACACAGATCGCCAAAAATGGGAGTGGTTGTATTTTCATGTTAAACAGTGGACACAGGCCCTGCAAACTATTTAAGAGGTGAATCAGCCCTCTTAGGCAGTAGTTCTCAACCTGTGGGTCCCCAAATGTTTGTGGACTTCAGCTCCCAGAAGCCCCCGCCACTATGGTCAATGCTCAGGGCTTCTGGGAGCTGAAGTCCTAAAACATCTGGGGACCCACAGGTTGAGAACCACTGTCTTAGAGGGTTTCCAGAGGAGGTAATTCATCTCTTTTTTAACCAGAAAAAGGGACAAGGAGTATGGAAGGTTGGAGGGCTGCCAAAATACAGCAGCTTTGGGGCCTGCACTTTACCAGTTCTGAACTACATGAATGAAACTGAAGGTGTGGGCTGCCATCATAGCACTGCCCTCTATATGAAGGCAACCAGATGAGTTATTTTCCCTGGCAACTTAGAAAGTTCTACTGGTTCGTAAACCAGAATGGAGAGGAGAACATAAACTTGAAGACTTCCTAATGCTGCACTTTGGGAGGCGGGGGAAGGGTCTGATCTGCCTCTTAATGCTAATTTAGGCCCTCAAGGTAGTTTATAAAAGAAGAGCTAGAAATACTCAGGGTTGTATCCACCTAGCTTTTCCTGCCAACAGAACGGCTTCTGGTAGCAGAACAGGAAGGGGGCAATTTCTCAAGGTAGCCCTGTGTGTCTTCAAAATCTGTTCCAGTCAGTTGGAGAATCACCTGGAGAAGACGGGAAAGGCACTACAGAGATCGACCAGACAGGCAGGGAAAGCCCCACTTTGTAAGCCTCCTCGTACAACATTGGATTTCACCCAAGAATTGTATCTAATTTTTTAAAAGCTGTTTAAAGTACTAACAGCTCTAAAAGGTAGTGCCAAAGCCACAGTAATCCTTGTTAAAATATTTGAAATTACTGAGACAATCTAAAGCCCATCTAAACGAAAACGTGAGCCATTTTCCCGACAGCCTGGAAAAAAAAAATGAAAAGCAGATGCATGGGCCTGCATAGGGAAGAAAACCACAGGAACAGGCCACCATGAGACACCCTTTCCTTTGTGGCCACCAACAAAGCCCCAGGAGGCCACTGCACTCAAAACAGAGCCCCACCAAATAAATAAAGCAGCCCTATCACAGTTACAGGGGATAGCTCCATCCTGCTCTTAAGCCCCATCAAGAAATAGGGAGAAAGAGACAGCAGAAGCACCGAAGTACAGTCTGGAAGGGCAAACAGCATAAAAGGAAAGAGGCGAACAGGGCAAGCACTATCCTCCAATCAGTTATTTACAGAGTTAAGCAAATTTTTTCCAGTTACTAGACTCCTTTTAACTGACGTAGTGCCATTTCATAGCTATTCAAGTCTTCTTTGTAAGGCAACTTCTTTACACTCTATTCCCAGATGACTTAATCATGGAGAAATTGAGCAGCTATGTCTTTTGAATATGAATGTCTCCACACACTGCTTAACATGATTCCTCTGAGGTCTCATTCACAGATCTCTCTTTCTCTCTCTGGTGAAGGAAGCCACACCCTGAAGCAGTGCTACTCCCTGCTTCTGTTTCATAAACTCACCTGCCAAGGATCCCCAAAGATTTTTACAGGAAAAAAATAAGAAAGGTGCCAATGAATACTGGGTGCTATCGGCTATATTTCAGAGGAAGCCTCCTCATACAACATAGGATTGCCCCCAAGAATTGTATCTAAAACCACTTCTGAGTATTCCTTGCCTCAGAAAAACCTATGAAATTCATGGGGTACCCGTAACTCAACAGGCAACTTGAAGCCATATGCACACACACATGTAAAGCAGAGAGTCAGTGTAGTGTAGTGGTTAGAGCATTTGATTGTGACTGTGGAGACAAGGTTCAAATCACCACTTATTCATGGAAACTCTCTGGGCCCTGGGTAAGTCAAACTCTCTCAGCCTCAGAAGAAGACAAAGACAAGCCCCTTTGAAACAAATCTTGCCAAGAAAATCCTGTGATAGGTTTGCCATAAGCTCAAAATGACTTGAAAGCACACAGCAGCAACTTGTAAAGCAGAGACAGAAACTGCTGGGGTCAGGAAGCTGCATTGCTCCCTTGAAAAGAAGATCTCTACTGGAAAAGAAGATCTCTACTGGATCTAAAATGGCCCAGAGGGCCAAAAATGTGGTGGGATTGCCCACCATGGGGACTGAGGTCTTGTGAGGACAACAAACTTTTTAAAAAAAAATCAGGAGTCTTATGAGACCTTGGGGGCCATTTGCAGCCTACACACTATGCAACCTGCCCCCAATGCAAAGCCAGCTTTTGCCAAAAGTTTCAGTTCTTACCACAACTCTGCCTGATTGCCACTCTGAAGAATTTATCTTCTAGAAATTACAAGTGTTGTGGTAATTATGAGCAATCTTATTTTTAAAAGCGGGGGCACAAAAGATGAGAGATGAAACTTATCTGAATAGAACATCTTTCAGAACCTTGATTTTGAGGGGAAAAATACACTAGTTGGCCAAATAACTACAATGAAAATTGATTCTGAACATGTTTTGTTAACTGAAAGCTCCTATGTCCTTTCAGTTACATATCAAGAGGCAAATATTATTCTCCCATATTCAGTTCTGAGACAAATGGAAAAAGTGGGGGCTTTCCACAGAAACTTTCCCACCACCATAAACTTTCTATCTGTACAACTTTGGGGGGGGGACGGTAAGAACCTGAGCATGTTCACTTCTTTTAAGCTGGCAATTTGTGATGTAAGGAAGGCAATTTTTAGTGTTTGTCTTCTCTAGTCAGCAATGCTAGGAGAGACACATGGGATATCATGTAATTTCACAAAAAAAAAGACATTCCCCACGCCACCCCCAGAAATGCTGTTTTTTGGAGAACGCTTCACCATCATTTAAGAGTTTTTTCAATGCAGGCTCCTACCACAATCCATTACAATGTATGGTGTACTTCTTTCTATATTGTACTTCGGGGGGGGGGAACACCCCTATAAAAGAAGGATTACAAACTGTAGACAATCCCTACAACACTTTTATAAAATTCCACAAAGAAGGCAGGATGACTGCATAATAAAGGTCTCATCTGGAAAAAATGTGTCTAATCACACATATTGGTAGGAAAACCCGCAAAAAGAATCTCACCAAAATGCAGTGTGGCCCTCAACACATCACAGTTCAGAGCATAATTTCAATTACAGAATGATTCCCCTCGCATTCATCTCCTCAGATCTCTGCCTAACATTTTATCTGACCAAGTTTTTTCATCTTAAAATCTGTATAGCATTTAAGAGACCCCAGCACAAAAAAGAAGCCTCCAGTTCAAATCTTGCCAGCGACTAACTATGTGACCCAAGGCAAACCACTGTACCGTGGGTTCACTACACAATAAATTTGTAGAATTCACAGACCCAAGAGGTCATAATGACCATTAGTTTAAATGGTCTTAACAGGGGAGTAGAGAAGTTTATGGAAGACAGATCTACCAATGCCAGTTCACCACAACGTTTCTATGGAACCGGGGTTGGAGGCATATATGCCACCAAATGCTAGTTAATGTGGAACCAACAACTGAAGAAGTTTCCTGCCTTCATAGCCTGTTCTGTGGACTTCCCAGAGACATCAGGCTGGCCATTACGATAAGGCCTTTGATTTAATCCCATACAACCCATGCTATCTTAACAGGACTGCAAGGATTACTAAGTGTTTTTTCAATGCTTTTGAGTGTTATGAGAAGCCAACATACCACATATTGCCATCTGAACTACGGATTGATAGGCCCACAGTTTCAGCGTATCAACAAAAGACAAACCCATCAAATGCTTCAATTATGAAGCATTCAAATGCTAGCTGTACCATCCATCTGCTTCTATGAGGCAACCGAAATAAGCTAAGCTTGAGCAGTATAGCCAAGTGGATCATGTCCAAATTCATTCATGTGATTAACGCTCCTATCAGAGAACAATGAAAACATAGGCAAAGATCTTTGTTTCAGCCAAATGAAATATTTAACTTCAAGATTACTAGTAAGCCTATTCAGAAAGTTACTATTACCAAAAAAAAGAAAAAAAGAGAGAGAGAGTCACCTTAAAGTCAGCTCACAGTCTTTTTGCGGAGAGGACAGTTTGTACAACTGCCTAATAAAGGAAGGCTCCATTAACTTTCCTGACTCAAGTAAAGCTGCTTAGGTTTGCACAGGCTGGCCCAATTATTTGCAGAGGACAAATGGGACAGAGTGTGAGGATGCACATACTTAACAGCGGGAATAAACAGATCCATTTAACAATTTGTTTCTGAAGGTACTTCTGATGATGGCTGGAAGCATTAAGAAGCTCACAAAACCCAGGTTACGTTATTTGTTGTTTCATATTAGCATTAAGATTGGAAGCCAAGCTCTTCTTCCCCCAACGGGAAGGTGCTTCATGTATTATACAACAATAAAACCACTGCAAGTGATGGTCTGAATTGCCATAGAATGACCAGAAGACTGGCTGAAATGTGCTGCCATTGACTGAAGCATCTTGTGACTAATGTTGGCAGAAATGTGCTGATGGGAAGGTGGGGGAAGCAGAGAAAGATTCAGGGAAGGAAGGATAGAAAAAGAAAACAAGGCTACTAAGAGTGATGTGGAAGCAAGGGCCTAAGAAGACAAAAGACAAAAATGGGGATGAGGAAGCAGGAAAAGAGGGTGTCAAGGACTAGCAGGTCAAAGAAAGAAAGTCAGAAAGAAAACGGCATATGAGAAGAAAAAGCACAGCGGAAAGAGGACAGATTAGGAAGTGAGGGTATCAAGTACCTGTTTGAAACAGACAATATTTGGCTGCAGGCACCTAACTCTTTGGATGCTAGCCTTTCCCCCCAAACTCGCTGCTGGTATTACTCAAATGGGTTAATACACATGCTGCTGAGAAAGAAATGGACACTGCCAGGCCATTCCTTTGACAATTCAAATTTGGGTGTGTTTGCATCAGTCATTGCCTCTGTGTTTCTTGGAGACAACTCAAAGTATCCCTCCCACATCATGTTTTTAGACTTAACAAACTGATAGCCAAAGCACTCCTGTGTCACAAGCACAATGTGGATGGCAGCTCCCCAAGTTACACAAAGATCTAGGTCAAGAAGACCTGTACAACTTCCTACAGCCTTGGAGCTCTGTCAAGGTAATTCATGACTTCAGGCCTATTTATTAGAAGAACTGAAGTGTGCTTATTCACAACACAAAAACTGAAGAGCTATTCACAATTTGGGCAATTACATTGTGAACAGGGATGTAAAGAATTTGATTCTTATGTTATTTGTGGAGCTACATGGAATAAATACTATTAGGTTGTCACCAATATAGTGGCTATAGTTAGAGTTGGATCTACAGCATTTCATTCCAAACTAACCCAAACCTGGTAAATTCAGTGGCCTGCAATATAATACAAATAAATAAAACTTCTAGGCTCTCTTATTTGGCATAATTGATTCTGCTTCTACAAACAAGGAGCCATACAGAGTTTTGAAGCTATTCATTTTATTATCAATTTTTTATCCAATGACCTTTCTGCTTTTCAAAATTTAGAAAGTACTGAATGTATGAATTTTCCTATAGACCTTCATAGCTCTAAATGCAAATTATGGCTCTCTGTTTAACGATCATATTAGGAGAAGACAAAAGCAAAATTTCTCAAAAGCAGAACCCTGCAGCCAATGCCACATTTTTCTAAAAATCGTGGCATTTAAGAGAAACAGCAGATAAGTAAGAATTAGCATTTGTTTTTGTTGTTGTTTGCCATTAAGTCAATTTCAACGGTCAGATCTTGCCAGGTCAGGCAATCACAGCTTCCTGTAGTGTAGTCTTCATCTTTTCCTACTGTTTTCTACTTTACTGAACAATATCATCTTCTCCAACAATTCACACCATCCCATGGTTGTCCAAAGCATCACTCTGCTTGCACAGGAGAGCAGTGCAATAGTCTTATGTAGACCACAATTCCTAGTGCACCTTTCTTGGATGTATTGAGCACTTCCAGCCTATCAGCCACTGTTCTGTATTCTATATTTGTTGCGAGATTTTTGTTTTAATAGATTCCATATCTACAATTTGAAATAGCTTTATTGGTATGCCATCAATTGGTATGCGATTTCTTTTTCACCAGTGCTTTGGGAGCCTCTTCCACTTTAGTTTCTAAAATTTTGGATTCATTTTCAAATGGCTCCTCCTTGAATTAAACCGTCAACATTTCATCTCTTTTATGTAGCTCCTCAGTGTAATCTGTTGGTCATACAGCATCCCTACTTTTGGTATGAATTTAATTTCTCAGATCTTGTGGAAGAGGTCTTTTGTTTTACCATTTTGGTCATCTTTTCTTTCTTTGGCTTGATTATTATAATGGTTCTCTTTATTCCTATGCACAAATCACTTTACAGTTATGTTCACATCCTGCTCCTTTTTCCTTTTGCTTCCTCTCTGTCCTAACTGTTTTGAAGAGTTTCAAAACATTCATCTAATGAGGCTTTTCTTTATTTTTGGCTACATATAACGTCATTTTGCATTCCTTTCTGCCAATATCTCTGGTTTCAGTGCAGAGTTTTTCTCATTCCCTGTCCATTAGGCTTAGTAGTGCAAATCTGCTGGTTTATATGGTCACTGGACTCTATAGGGATATTCTTCAGGTTGTGCTTTGGCATGATGACAGATTCATTGTTCTTTAGTTTTACTCTCGCTTTTTATTTTAACCGTTCATGGTCTGTGTCACAACCTCCTCCTGGTCTTGTTTTGGCAGTAGGAATGGAGCTTCTCCATCTTCTGCTTCCAATTATGTGGTCTATCAGATTTCTATATAGGCTTTCCTCACTTATTTAGGCTAGGGAGCACTGTCAAAAATTGAATTGATTGAAAAGCAGAATTCATGTACTACACTGTAAGGAGCTCACACAGCTTACAAAGGATCACTTGTTACTAACTGTGCATGCACTGCTTGCAAAGTCTCTCAGCTTGCTTTGCAAACAGTGCACGCATGAGAGTGGTTCCAAGCAAGCCTCTATGGGCAAGAAGAACTGATGAAAGAACAGAACTGATGAAAGAACAGAACCCCTGCTGAATTAATTTGAAAGCATCAAAAGAGTTGTCAGATAACAAGGTGTCAAAAGGTGAGGGTTTCCTGTATTGGACATCCAGTGAAGTCCACATATACAGTTGTTTCTTCAGCTGCCTGAAGAATGTGTTTGCAATGAACAACCTGTTGGCCTCACAAACTAAGCAAGTCACTCTTCTGCTTCATTTCTTTATCCTAGGTCAAACTGTCCCATGTTTAGGTCTGCTGTTTCATACTCTTGCATTCTAATTGTCTACTATTACCAATATATCTTGTTTCGTGTCTGATCAATTTCCTCTCAGACACACGTGTAAAATCTTCCCATTTCTTCCTCTTTGCTTTTGTGGTGGCACATAAACTTGGACTACACTTACACTGATTGGTTTTCCATGAAGTCTTATTGATATTATTTGCTCAGATTTTATCATCTGACTGCTTTTGTTACACCTCACTTCACTATTAATACCACCTCATTTTTTCTTGGATTTTCATTTCCAGAGTAAAACACTCTGTAACTATCTGATTGAAAATGCCCTATTCCTGTTCACTTTAGTTCATTCAGGCAAGTATGCCTACGTCTGTGCATTCCATTTCTTGTTTTATGATTTCTAGTTTGCCTTGATACGTGCTTTTCATGCATCATCTTCATACATACGTTGTGCAGGTTTGGACTTTTCTTTCATCTCTGAACACGTCAACTAAACATCCTTTTGGTCTGAGTACAGTTGAATTATTAGATACAGCACTACTCATGCTTGTTCCCTGCTCTTCCCCAGTAGTTGGCTGAGTGGCTCCTGACTCAGGAATATGATCTTCTGTTTCAATTTGGATTGTCTCATCATATGGTTTTCAAGGTAAAACACATTCAGGGGTGGTTTACCATTGCCTTCTTTTCCACAGTACTAGCTTGTTTAGAGTTCACTACAGAGCCACTGCCATCATCTCTGAGAGATATTCTGCTAGTGTCACCTTCTACCACTGCTGCCCAATAGCTGTCTGACACATTTAGTCTGGCTCTCAGCAAAAGCCTTGGAAGATCCTACCAGTAGCAACATTACTGTCAGCATAGCCTCCCACCTTATGGGAACATAATCTTACCACAACACAGGAAGTAGAAAGATGGAGGAAGGAAGTGCTCAGGCTTATCCACTTGTGGTTCCACATGTGTACGTAACACATACATATTGTTTTTCCTGTTCTGTCACAGCATTGGTTATTTCTTGCTTTCCAACATATCACTACTTTACTTCTGGGTATAGCAACATAAACCTTAAGCTTTTTACAGCTTATAATTAGCTGGCTTTTACCCAGTAATATTTCAGCCTACTATATGAATCACACCAAATGCTCCTAAGTTGTTTGCAAAACTCAAATAATGGCAATTTGCTGATTCTATTGATTATCTTTTTGTTACAGACATTAATACCACCACTAGAATACTCCCAGTGGCAATTAAGCCCCATTTTATAAATGCTCTGCAACAGTACTCGCACTCTGCTGCTGCATTTTCAGTTAATCTGTAGTTGTTTGAGAATTGGAGTACGACCCTGGAGATGACATTTGATTCCCCACTCAGCCATGGAAACCCACTGGGTAGCCTTGGGTACATTACACACTCTCAGCCCCGGACCACACTGTAATAGCTTCACCTTAGGATCACCATAAGTCAAAATGACTTCAAGGCACGCAACAACCACCACCAAAAATGAATCTTCAAGGCAGCTGGCCTAATATAATGAGGATGATATACCAATTATCAAAATTATAACACAGAGCTTTGATCTTGGCAATAATTTTACTTTTGCCCTATGAAGAATCTGTTCCCAGTACAGAACAATCATAAATAAAAACTGGAAAACAATCTCTTTTCCTCCAAGGCTTAATATGCAATCTTCACTATCATGTGGTTCTGAATGTCTCTTCTGAAGTTCTAAGAAAGCATTTTCCTACTGCTGTAACAGAGGCTGATAAGCACATAAAACTAGCCAATAAAACAACAGATGGCATCTTCAGGGGTTAGTTAAGTGCAATCTGGCCATTTGTGAGGAATAAAGGCTAGGAGGGGCTGGCCCCAAGCCACTCTTGAGGCACCTGATGCCTGGTTGGCCTGGTGCAGAGGCCACAGAAGAGGGAATGATACAGGTAGTTCCAAAATGAGAGCAATAGAGAGAGACCGGGGTGAAGCTGGGGGGGGGTGCTTCAGAGACTCCAAAAAAAGGGCTCAGGTATACTGAACTAGTGATAGTATTAACTGTGGCCACATAGAAGGGATTCTCTGGACTATTCTGTCCCAATGACAACTTCAGATTTCTTGGGGAATGCACCTGAAGGCTGCATTTCAACCAGTTTGTAGCAGCCTACTCACAGACCATGCCACTGTCAAGTGAGTAAGACTAAATGTTTGCTCCTTCACAGGGGGAGATGGGTATGGGGGAGTGTAAACTGATATACACTAAAGTGGGGAGGATATATTTCGTGGGCTACAACAGCAGAAAATTTAGACAAACAATATAGTCAAAGCACTGGTTCTTGTGCTCAGTTAATAACCAATAATTTCTTTAAAGTATCCTTATATTCACTTAAGTGTAATCCTCAGAGTCTCCTTTAAAATCAAAATCCAAGAGTCTGCAAGAGTTAAAACCATGAAGCAGAATCAGAAATTGTCAATAAACACCCCTAAGGAAAAGCAGCAGCAGGAGATGTCCCAACAATTTTCTAACATTTCTTTGTGCCTGCAAAATAGTAAGAATACACCCATCCACTCAACCCCATAAAAGAAAGATCAGAGGCCAAAACAAAACAACCAATCCCTAACTTGGAAGTTCAAAGAACATGACAATTCACCTCCTGGAAGTTTTTTTGCAAAACTGAAAAAAAACCCAACAACAGCATAATCTTAATTTTTAAAATGTTTGTGGCTCAAAGATCAATATACATTATCTACAGCCACTACTGCCCAAGAACTGCCAGAAGGCAGAATCAAAACTGATGGAGACTGTAACATTAGCAGACAATTTGAAGAGTAATTACAGACCCATAGTCATGTATATTCTTGGCATATTGAGGAAGACTCGCACTTCTGGATCGGAGTGTGTTCTGCATCTTAAAGCCATTTCAAGCTACTCCCAGCTTCACAATTTGGCAGTGCCAAAAAGGCTGGCTTTTAAAGCTATCCAAGGTGTTAACAGACAGAAAAACATATGGCACTGTCAATTTATAGCCTAGAGGCAGATGGATAAAAGAAAAAGGAAGCAAGTGGGAGTGCCCAAGGGCATTGGAATCCATAAAGGAGAAGCCCAAAGGAATCCAAACACTGGTAGAAACACAGCAGTTTTCTCATGAACATCCCAAAAGCACATGGACAGTAGGAATATTGTGCTACGAATCAGTGCAGCAGAATGGCTGAGAGAATGAAGAAAGCCCTAATTCCAACCTATCCTCTGCCATAAACTCAGCAGCTGGCCCACAGTTGCATGAAAAATAGCCATAATGATAATGACCACAGATGTTTTAAAGTTATAATAGTAATGCATGGAAAGAGTTCTGAACAACAAAACAGATCTTATAAATACAAGGTATGATTGTTGCTGTCATGTTAGTGTGCCAGTCTGCTACAATCCAGAATTTGAGGAGGCACACCCAGTGATGAGTGGTGATGTTCAGAATGTAACAACTAGCATAATGGTCTAGTCCTGTTTTGTCCAACATTTTGTTTCCACAGTGGCCAAGCAGATGCCCTTTGCTAGGCCACAGAATATTTGCAGAGACATTTGTAATGCAATAACCTTCTACTAGTGTTTCCCAGTAACTGGTATTCTGAAGCATAGTATCTCTGATACCTGAGGCGATACATAACCATCACTGCTATCATAATATCACGACATGGTATCTTTTACTTTCCATGAAGGTATCTTTTACTTTCCACGAATCTGTTTAACAGTCACTTAAAGCCATCCAAGTTTGTGATCATCACTACATCTTCTGGCAAAGAATTCCACAGTTAAACTATGTGATGGCTAAAGAGGTGCTTCACTATATCTGTCTTTAATCTCCCACAACTTAGCCTCATTGTATGAACCAGGGGTTCTTACATTACAAGAAGAGGACTTCATTCCATCCACCTTCTCCAAACTGTGCATAATTTTCAACACTTCCTTCATGTCTGTCCCTTAACTCCTCACGTTCTCTATACTAGAATATTCCAAATATTTTAACACTTCATTGTGACTAGAACTGGTCACATTATGAAACAGAGACTGCTGCAAGTGTACTCTCTCATATATTTCTTTTCTGATAGTAGCAGTTTTATTTTTGATCCTTTTCCTAATGATCCCCAATGAAGAACTTGCTCTGTTCATTGCTGCCACAAACTGGGTATTTTCATCAAATTAGCCACCAAAACCCTAAGATACCTCTTCCAGTCAGTCTCCTATAAACACAATTCAGCTCTTTCAAAGCTGTGTTATTCCTTCTAATTCAGTCTGAATATCCTTCTCCCTTTCACAGGCCTCCAGCTCAGGAAAAAGAGCCAACAGCAAAGAGATGATCATTGTTCTCATTTAATATTAAGCTTCCAGTTGATTGAAAAAAAATGTTTGCTTTTATGGTAAACCATGCTTAAATTCTCCTGCATGGCTTCTAAGTTCTTTAACAGAAATTTAAACACAGGAGCCAAATTCCTTCAGAGCTACTCTGTTTTCATTTATGAGATAGTTGTTTGAACAGCAGTAACTTGATCCCATAATACTTTTATTATTTTAAACAAAGGTATCAAAGACCAGTAAATGCTTTTGGTCACAAAGACCAGGTACATATCATGATGAGCAAGAAACATGATCTAGAAGCTGTTCTTTTCCCCCAAATCCCAAATTTGTTGTTGTTGTATGCCTTCCAGTCATTTCCAACTTATGATGACTTTAAGGTGAACCTACCATGTGGTTTTCTTGGCAAGATTGCTTTGTTCAGAGAGGGGCTTTTTTTTGTCTTCTTCTGAGGATGGGAGAGTGTGACTTGCCCAAGGTCAGTCTGTTACCATAGCCAAGTGGGGGATCTGAACCCTGCTCTCCAGAGTCATAGTCAACACTCAAACCACTGCATCATGCTGGCTCTCCATGAGCATAAAACCATGATGGGGAAGAATGTATAAATTTGGCTGAGCAAAGCACAGCTCACAGAGATCTTTCCTGCTGCATAAATATCACATCAGGCATTAGCCATGCAGAGCCACTAGAGCTACAATCTCCCGTATTGCTCAACTTCTTGACACTCTCAAGGTCATGCATGCTTTTTCCCAGAACTTTGCCCATTGATAAGTTTGGCTTACAGTTACGTTATCCCCACTTAGAACTCAGTCACATTACACAGCTGTTTCCAGGAAAAAGAAAGGAAGAGAAGAATCAAAGCATAACATTGTGCTGTACTGTAACTAGGAGCTGGGGTGAAAGAAAATCCTAAAAGATTTGTTGACAAACTTCAGTATTTCACTTGCTTCAAATTCCTAATAGTGCAAACTGGCATAAGCATTACATACACATTTAACGCATTTCTAGGTGCTTTATCCTGAAATGAGAGGGGGAAAGCCTGCAACGGTATTGACTGTTAATGAAGGAGGAGTTTGTACCTTATTAACGAATTTTTAGGATTACAATCTTCAAAACCACTTTCTCCACAGTATTCAATGAAGTCAATCCTAGAGATTAAAGTGCCTAGTGATGTGACAGACATCAGAGAGATGTTATAGATGAGCAAATTCATCTCTGAAAAAATTCTACAAGCAACTTGTATTGTGTATGTCATTTATAGGCCACTTGCCGACAATCTTAAAATAGTAAACAGGGTCGGTGGGTGAGAAATCAACTGGAGTTGGAGGCAGTAATTAAAATTAATTTTATGTGCCCACAAACTAAAGCAAGATCTGCATTTCTTTTCTGGGCTTTATTTGATTTCAGAGTCACAACTCACTAGTATCCTGCTTTTTTCCCCTCCATGTTGTAGTTTCTAAATGAGGCATTTTTTTAGTTACGTTGCAGAGAAGGAGAGATTTGTTACAAAATGGCACCTAGAACATATTAAGCAAACTTCTATAGATATTCCTTTGGTACCCTCAAAAGTAAGATATACCAAATACTAAAGAGATTTTCAACTGGGCCAATTTCTGTTGGTGGGAAAGTATGAGACCTTTTGCATTCAGAGAATACATACAAAGAATGAAAAGACTTCCAGTCACCCCAGCAAGGATTTATGCCAAATGAAAAATTTTATGCTTACTCTCAACTATGGATCTTTAACGAAAAATAGCAGTCTGTGCATCTTACAACTTTGTTTTCTCTAATAACTTCTGGGTTAGATTCTACAATAGCCTCTACTACAGTGTTTCATTCATTCCAACCTTTACAGCTGTGGAGATCTGGGGTTAAATACAAACTATGCCAGTCTAAGGACAACTCCACATCAAGTACTACTCAGGCCAGGATTCTGGAGAGTTCCCAAAGGACAACACAGGCAATAGCAAGAAAAATGTGAATATACTCAGTCTATCATTCCTTATCTTATCTCTTTCTTCCATTCTTTTTTGCCTTTTCCTACCCTAATTCATAGTCACTTGAAGTGCAAACACACACATACATATAAAAAGCACAAAGCACCCAGAATTACTGTTTGAAGTTGGAGAGACTGAAAATATAGGGTGACCTTTAGAAGCCTCAAGCACAAAACATTAGAGCAACTTGCCACTGACTTATGTAGAGAAACCATCAAGAACCAACAGTTCTGATCAGTTCTTTGCAAACAGAGAGGTTTATGGCATCCTTGATTGAATATATACACCTCTAGTACAGACTTCCTCTTTTCCTGTTGCTTTCCACTTTACTAAGTCCTTACTGTATTTTCCAAAGAGTCATGTTGGCTCACAATATTTCTGAAGGACAGAAGCTTCTGTTTACTCATTTTAACTTCTAGAGTTTAGGGCCATCTCCGCACTAGGCTGTTGTAGCGCTGTGATTCCACTTGCAGCATCCTATGGAATCCTGGGGTTTGCAGTTTCGGGAGGAGCTGGCTGGCCCCTCCCAAAACTGCAAACCCCAGGATTCCATAGGATGTTGCAAGTGGAATCATAGCGCTATAACAGCCTAGTGCGGAAATGGCCTAGGCCAGCATGCATAGGCAGAATGCACACTAGCCTACACAGCAGCTTGAGGATCCAGCTACAGAGTGGAATAGTTACCAATATACACTGCCCTTAACATCAAAGTTTAAGCCTTTATAGAGCAATAGACTACCACTTATCTACTAAAAAATAAATAAATCAACAGGCTTTTAAGTGATAACATCTGCATTTTGTCTTTTTAATTTTATAACATGCTTACCATGAAGATACTCAGAAAAAATGTACACAGACATAGTGCAAGCTGACCAAGCTTATTCATTTATTCATTCAATGATTTTTGCATATCCTTTTGGAATGAAGTGCTCATAAGATAGCTCAAATAATTTTAAAAAACTGAACAAAAGATTTAAAAAACAGGTAAACAAAACAATTATACAACAGCAAAATCCAATTAATAAGAAATACACACCGGGGGACGGGGGAGAGACTACTTAAAAGAAGATACAGAAATTGCCAGTCATTCTAAATTTTAGAATGAAGGCCTAAAATGAAAACTTCTCAAACTCTCCCACACCCAAAATAAACTACATGTCACCAATGCTTTGAATGTAAGGGGTCCTCAAACGTAGTGGATTTGTATTTGCCAGTTTACTGACCTGAGTAACAGGTAACACAAGAATTTAGAGCAAGAATACATTTTCTGTTCCACAGAAGAAGTCTCCTACTGCTGTCCAAGAATGCCACAATCACTCATGACCTCCTTCTCACTCAAGTGCTTAAAAGCAATGCTCTGTGTATTATATATACTCAAAATAACTTATTAAGTGATTCATTTCTGGAACCTCTATGCCTGGTCTTAGGCCTGAGTAGATTCAAGCTACTCACTTCAGTCAGTACTTCTCCAATTTCTTGAACCTGAGGTCTTCCTCTACTCTAAATTACTTAAAATCATAGAGTTGGAAGAGACCACAGGGGCCATCCAGTCCAACTGTGTGCTATGCAGGAGTACACATCAAAGTATTACCGACAGATAGTCATCCAGCCTCTCTGTAGAAATCTCCAAAGAAGGAGACTCAAGCACACTCTGAGGCAGCATATTCCACTGCCAAACAGTTCTGACCATCAGGAAGTTCTTCCTGAGGTTCAAGTGGAATCTCCTTTCCTGCAGTTTGAATCCATTGCTCCTTGTCCTAGTCTCTGGAGTGGCAGAGAACAAGCCCGCTCCCTCCTCAACATGACACCCCTTCAAATATTTAAACATGGCTATCATGTCCCCTCTTAATCTTACCTTCTGCAGACTAAACATACCCAGCTCCCTACGCCTCATAAGACATGGCTTCTAGACCCTTGACCATTTTGGTCACCCTCCTCTGGAGACGCTCCAGCTATGAGATGTCCAGAACTGGACACGGTATTCCAGATGATGTTTGCCCAAAGCAGAATAGAGTGGGACTATTACTTTCCTCGATCTAGACACCATACTCTGATTGACGCAACCAGGAATTTTGCTGGCTTTCTTGACTTGGGTGTTTCTTTTAAAGGTCCTGGTCTACAACACCAAGCAAAACAATACTGCTTAGAACAGAGGCAAGAATTCTTCATTTCTATCCCTCTCTTTTCAACCACCATGAACTCCAATTTAAATTCTATTGTGTTAAGGGTCCTGACTTGTCTCTGTTGGCCAGGGCCACAACTAGAGAAATGCCACATCAACAGGAGAAAAGCCTAGCTTTAGAAGCTTCCCCCAAGGAGGAAAATGGTGCTCAGCCACCATTTTAGAGAATCCAAAAGTGTATGTGGGTACGTATGTGCATGCACACACTGCTGTCTAATTCTGAAGTGGCTTTTCCTCAATTAATTTTACTAATTTTGTTCCATTTATTATTATCAGGAATAGGCAAAGTGAGGTCCTCCAGATGTTGTTGGATTGTAACTCCCAGCAATTCTCATCACTTGCTATGCTGACAGGACAAATGGGAGCCACAGCCCAAAGCAGCTATAAGTTGAGGGTTTTCCGGGTTTTGAGGCCAAATTCTATTAGTATTTTCTCTTGACGTTTCGCCTTCATCTGTGGCTGGTATCTTCAGAGGATGAAAATGCCAGCCACAGATGCAGGCAAAACGTCAGGAGAAAATACTAATAGAACACGGTCTCAAAACCCGGAACAATCTATGGATTCCAGCTATGAAAGCCTTTGACTTTACATCGAACAGCTATAAGGTTGCACTTTGTCTACCCTGCACTTTGTCTACCCTGGTTTATATTTTTTCTGTTTTCTGGCATATTCCAAGGCTAATGAAAATAAAACCTCTGCTCAAAGTGGAAGATGTTAAAAGACACATTTATACATGACATATATGAAAGCTATTCAAAAGTCCTTTCCATATTTGTACAAATTAAACATGTCATTTATCAACTTAATTGTTAAGAAATGAAAGCTATGGTGATGTCATAAGCACAGAGAGGCCTGGCAAACAGAAAGACAACTTCTGTGTGTGTGTGTGTGTGTGTGTGTGTGTGTGTGCGCGCGCGCGCGCTTTCAAGTTATCTGACAATTTATTGCCACCCCATGAATTTCTTAGGCATGGAATGTCCAGACGTTTTTTTGCCAGTTCTTCCTCTGAAACACAGCCTACAGCTGAGGTTCCTGGGCAGTCTTTCATCCAAGCAAGAACCAGGGTTGACCTGCTTACCTTTCAGGATCTGATGGGACCTGGTGCCTTTAGAGTCTTTAGGCCCTTTTATGGGAACATTTACAAGCCATCAAATCCAGGTGGCAAATGAGAACCTCTTTTGGCACCAAAGAGTTTCTACAATGGATCCTTCCTAAAACTATAAAAAGAAGGTTGTTTTTAGTCATCATATGAAGAATTACCATGCAGCTTCATACAGATCTGTTAATTTCAAGCAAGGTAAATTAGCTGGCAGTCAAAATCTGGGTATCTGATTTCCATACATGTCACGACGCCAGAATAGTAAGACAACTTGCCAAGGCTTGTAAACAGCTACTTGCCTGGGCAACTACAGGCTGCTTCCAGTTGAAGATGATTTTGAAAACTGGAAGACAATTGTTTCTTTCAGCTTGTCAACTTGTTAACTCCAAATGACTAACATGGGTATGTGTGGCTAAAGAGGCTAGTAAAAACATATAGGCAAGTAACTCTTGAAGACTCACTAAAGAGCAAACTAAGCTTTTACAAACTATGTGCTACCACAGCTTGTTTTAGTCCCAAAGCTGGTCATCTTACATTAAGCTCTATCAAGCTCAAGCACCTTGACCTCATAATTACAGGACTTTCCCTCCACTGCTTTTTGATGTGTACAAAGAGCGATCAAGTTTAGTGAAAATGCATGGATCAAGTTCTAGTCAAACACCAAATGTTCCACATATTTGGATACAGAGATCAGAGAAGTTATTTTTTTACCATGTAACTCCTAGATTCCCTCAGCCAGATTCTAGAAGTTGCAGTCAAATGAACTAATTTGTTTCCAAACTCTGCATCTTAAAAGCCTAAGGATTTCATAATCCCAGAAAACACAGAAAACTGAATTAGAAGTTGTGGGGATTTTCCAAAAAAGTTCATGATGACATGGGGGATAGGGTGCTGTTCAAAGCAAAAAATCCCATTACAAATACCCCCATCTTCAGTGCATGCTTAAAAAATTGGCACAAACCCACAGTTGTTGTTGTGTGCCCTCAAATCATTTCTGACTTATGGCAACTGCAAGGCAAACCTATTGTGAGGTTTTCTGAGCCTGAGAGCGTTTGATGTGCCCAAGATCACCCAGTGGGCTTCCATGGAAGAACAGGGAATCAAACTATGGTCTCCAGGGTCATAGTCTAATCCACCACACCACACCGGCCCTCACAGCTGATGTAGAGCATCTCATTTCCCAAACTAAATATAGCCCTGAAAACAATGCTAATTCATATAGCAGTAGCCAACAATTAGTTAAAATGAAACTAAATGCATTAGGATACATTAAAAATGCTTAACAAGAATCAGGCGGAAACTGAATAAAGCAAATACTGTTCTAAGGCATTGGAGGACAAATGGAAACAAAAACTTTGCAAGAAGCCACAGTTCTTTACATATAGTAAAATTCTGGGCCCTTAAGAATACTGAAGTCTTTGTTGATTTATGCTTTACCGCAAGTCATAGTGGTTATAAAAACCTGCAGTTCTAATGGGCTTGAAATGGAGAATAAAGAACAGACATCCACAAAGCCATAAAAGCCTGCTTAAAAGTCTGCTCCTCAGTTCCCAGAAAGATAAAATCCAGAACAAAACCTCATATCCAATGTCTGTTCTAAAACAAGAGGGAGCTGTTAGCAAGCTTATCATTAAATCTCCTTACTTACCAACAATAATATACTTGAAAGTATCCTTGAGTATTTTAAGAATTCAATGAGATAGACATGTTAGTCTGTTCAAGTATAAAAAGACATTATGATACTTTCTGTGGAGAAGCATTTGTGCAAATGGTCCACTTCATCAGATTCTGATCAAGAAAGGGATATCTTTGTAAACTTCATTTTCTTTCAATACATGCCAACACTTCAAGTCACCTTCCAGGCATAATGCAGACTTTCTGATAACAATAGTCAACTAATCAAAAAACATTTATGGGAATATACACTCCCTCTCAGCAGCCCTTCCCTAAGGAAATTTCCACCTCTTCATTAACATTTTAGTGGTGCTACAGCTGTCTCCACAGACCTGAATCTGAAGCCAACTTCAAATTGCTTTTTTCTTCCCAAATCCTGGTTTAAGGAAAAACACTTTAACCTTAACTGAGTTCAGCGCAGAAGGGCAGACAGACAAAAAGAAACATGCACTCCTGAATCTAATTCCAATATTTTAGCTGCACTTAGCTGTGTGCCATCATTACTGTATCCCATCCCAGCTGTGCAGATCTGACAGTTCCAGCTTACATTCTGAGACTGTGAGACTTGACATATTTACAGGGTACATGCATACCGTGGCTAACAAAGTAGATGTACCCCTGGACATTGCTTTAATAGAAGCTTTGGTACCAGAGACAAAAATAATATGGCAAGAATAAGGATAGATTCCTACATCACAAAAAAGAAAAGTTCAACATGTTTCAGCCAACTTTTTGTTCAAAATTAACAATATGCACATGTGAAGTGAAACGTGGTAAGCCTTGTATAAGTAAGCCAAAATATTTTGAACTTTCTAAAGACCATTTGAAACTTCCTTCCACAATGCATCCAGTGATTATTTTACTTGCTTCACTAGCCTCCACTTTTCTGAAGATTTCCATTTTGACGGCCAAACTATGTTTTTTTTAACATGGTGAGAGGAGCTAATGAGTCAGACTTACTGTTCTCCTCTTTTCTCTCTGTTTTACTGTGCACATTTATCCAGTCAGAGATTCTAGAGGCAGCTGCTGTTTACCTTGCCTGTTGTAGGTAGGCACATAACTACAGCAGGACCAGCTAGAGAAGAATCTAGTCCTTCCCCAAATGAAGTTCTATTGCATTGTTTACTACAGACATGCTGCAGCAACCCAACACTGAAAGTGTGTATTCCCTAGCTTTCCTTTACCATCCTCCTAATGGCGATGCCATTTTTAAAAAAAACTTTTCCAGACAGGAGGACGACAAGGAAGAAAAGGGGGGGCTGGAAATAAAAAAAAAATGTTTCTTTGTCCAAGGCTTTATTGACTGAAGCATGCTTGTATTAAGTCTCCTTCAACTCAACAGGCTGATTTTCTAGTGTCTGGGTTACCAGGTTTTCAAAACACAGTATAGCCACTCTTCAAGAGAACTGAGCTTTAAAGAAAGTTACTGCTCTGACTGAGTGGCAGGAGAAATCTTTGTCCCACCTTCCCAGAGGCACCTGGCTGGTTACTTAACTGATGGATATAGCCTGGTTTAGTTCTATGGTATAAAATGGTTTGGAATTTGGCACTGTCAAAAGAACTGACACGGTAAGAAAGACAAGCAAAAAACAGAAAGATAACAATACCTTTAAGGTAACATGTTCCCCATTTAGTAAATCAAAGTACAAAGGGAAGAAGTCATATTCTACCGATCCATGGGTCCATTTGGAAAAGATTAATCCAAAAGAACAATTAACTACAAAAAGATTTACCTTGCATTTCAAGCCTATGAAAATATAGCTCATGTTCTATGTAATTATTGCCAATGTATTTGTTTTGTTATACTTTTTCATGTCAATCATTGCTTTTTTTAAAAAAAAAAGAACCAATGGTTTTCAAAGAACCAATATAGAAAAATATACTGCATGGATTTTTTTCTGAGACACCCAGGCAGTTTTTAAGTTCTCATAAGTGAGAGAGCAGTAAAATGTCTCAAGACAACCATGCTCCAAACCTAGAGTCAAACCCTGAAGCCAGTTCAATCTCAGAGGCTGCAAGAAAACCAGCACGTTTGCCTCTTCACTCTCTAAACGTTCTCTGAAATCTGAGGAAGGAAAACTAGTGAAGGCAGGGAAGTGCTTTAAACAAGAACAAGTCTTTGGCAGCACGCATACAAGTGTTTTGGATGAAACAACGTCTTTCTTCTCTGATTATCAATACTGTCAGACACTGCTGAGCACAGCTCCCTCCACACCCCTACTTTTTAGACTTTTTCTATTTGTTCACATGCGTGCACACGCACGCACACACACATTCAGCAAAGGAAAGCAACAGGGCTTCATCTGGCTCAGAACTGGACTTGTGTGGCAAGAACAATCAGACTCCAGCAGCGACCACAGCTCTACCCTGGGCCAAAATGCAACTGGTATTGTGGTGTTATCTCTGCAAAACAATCAGGTATCTAAAAATCATGATGTGAGCAGTCCATGACAGTTTTCTTGACTTTCCTTTATAAGTCAAAATCAGCTGGAAGGACAGTTAACCTTTTCCCCTATGCCAGTTCCTGAATGCCAAATTTTGTCCAACTCTTTCCTCAGCCTGCTATAAACCCTTCTACTCGGGGACATCCAAAATGGCTTGTTTTTAGCTTTTTAACATTGAGAAATCTGATCATTAATACCCTGTGATGCACATGGCTTCACCCTAATCAACTACTGATGACCTGAACCTCCAGTATCAAGCATCCTGAAGCATACTGAGGGGGGGGGGAAGCCTGTCACAAGATAATAATTGCTTGTGAACTTCTAAATCATCTCTATGTAGCACAAACGTTTTTTAAAAAATGATCTAGTTAAAAAAAATCTCATTTTTAGAATACTGAGATGGTGGGAAAGTGGCAATTCTAAACAATGAAAACATTTACAACACTAAAAGTTCAAGGAACCAGATTTTACCAAGAAACTTTTTTGCATCTCGCTTACAGATACCTGGCATAAAGGCAGAAGCAAATCAATACTTTACTGCAGCCTTCCACAACCTAAAGCCCTCCAGATATTTTGGCAATGGTCACGAAATGGTCAACCTGTGATCTAAAACCTCTGGTGGACATCAGAGAAGGTTGCTTTACTGTCTTATAGTACAACTATCAATTCCATGCAAACCTGTCTTCCAAAAAGCCTACTTCCCAAATTCTAATATGTATTAGAACATATTAGTAACATCAAATGCATTGCTTTATCTAATGCTTTTGGAATGTCTGAAGTTACACATCAGTTTTATGTGGATGTCCTGAAGTAACTGATGTCAATTTAACTTGACATCCATGTGGCTTAGCAAGAGGGCTTACAAGAATCACACTCTACAACCACTAACCCAGAGCTTCTCCTCAGAAGAATTTGTACTCATCTTGCATACAAACTTCTGGGGGAATTTTTTTGTAAGAAAAATTATTTATATCATATACAGTCCTTACCAGAGTAACTAGCAAACAAGTCTCAGCAATAACCACACTTAAAAATTGTGAGATCCAAGAATGAAATGCCTTTATTTCAATGACATACTTCAGCCCAACATTAAATTTCAACACAAAAGCTGGTCCCCCCAAAGCATGAAGTCCAATACATATACTGCTTCTTCTAAATCAGGAAAATGTTTCTGAATATCAGGAACCGGATCTTTCTCTACTACTTTTTTGAGCCTTTTTGGGCATCTACATGGCAAACTGGAGACAAGGTACTGAAATAGAAGAACCTTCAATCTCAACCAGGCTGGCAATTTTTAATCTTAAAATAATGATAGAACATTAGAACATTCTCTATGCACATTATAGTCAAACAATTTAGTCTTTGCTATTTTAGCCCACTGGCAGCACACCAGAAAGATGTTTCAAAACACTGTGGTGGAAACTGTGTGCAATGCATAACCACAACCAACTGTAGCTCCTTAGCACATAAACTTGTATAGTGCAAATTCATACCTAGTGTACACTCCACATTTTCAGGTGCACACATAAAATCTCTTCTAAATATATCTTCTAAGTACAATGAGGGAAAAACCCAATTTCTACATATATCCAGAATCCTCCACATCAAGCAAAAGAGCCATAGATGAGTGACAGAGACAGAGACATCCCAGTTTCAGCCTCCAGCATCCACTGGTACAACTAAGGCCTCCTCTGGAATCTTAGACAGACACGGCTAGTCAACCTAAAGAATACTGAGAAAGATGGACCAGCAGTTGGATGGAGAACATGACAGTGGAATGACTATTTTGCCTACATCCAGTAACACCATTTTATACCTCTAACTCATTTAAGTGACCCAAAATGTAAAAATGGCACCACTATCAATATAAACAAATACTGCCTTCTGTCAGCAGGAGATTAAGTTTAATCCCTCACAAAAAGGATTGGTGGAGTTTGTCTAATTTAAAAAAAACAGACCACCCAATGAGTGTCAATCTCCACAATGTACAATGGCAAACCTTACTATACCCCAGGAAAGCTTGGCGAGAAATCCAATTTAATTAACACAAGAAGACAGAACTAGCCGTAGTACCTCAAGGGAACCATCCATTAAAAGAAATATATAGGTTATCTGGGGTCTTAGAATAACCTTTGCCACAGCAATCACTATAGTATCCTCCTCTCAACATTCTCCATCCTTGGTGATTCATTTTACTACAAAGGAATTCAGGATAACTTCTTCCAACATGAAGCTATAGATGACACAACCTGATGCAAATGGGTAGCAACCACCAAATGAGCAGTTACAGCAGGAGAAAGAGTAACAAAATAGCATCTAGAAAGTGATTACTAATGTAAAAATCACATTAGATCACACAGATATGAAGAAGTTCACCTGAGGACAGCGTACTAAACATGTTATTTCAGTCTTCTTTTGCTAGCAACACTTTCAGTAACAAAAACTGAAAGTGTTGCTAGCTTTCAGTCGGAAGGTGGATTTTAAAGAAGTTATTTGGACTTTCCACAGTGTCCTGTCCTAAGGGTTTGAGTGACTAACAGGACATTTAGGAAAAAAAAGAGCTAGAATAATTCACCTTTCCACCTTTCAACAGCTCAGTCTACTACAGTACCATAAAACTTTTTTTAAAAAAAATTCACAGGTCCCAGCATTCATCCTTTCAAGAAAATCAAACAAGTGTCCCCAAATGCACAAAGTACACATTTTATTTATTTATTTTGTATGCATGTGTTTTCCTCTGAAGCTTTGTGTCATAGTAGTTTTAGCCTACAAAAGGAATCACAATTCTTATCTCTTTTGCTAGAAAAATTCTGTGCATTGCCACTACCAAAAACAAACAAAATTTTTTTAAAAAAACACCTTCTTTCCCAGCTGTACTTATTCACAGGCAAGATAGTCACATCTCTGTTACCAACAGTTCTTTTATATGTCCATATTCTTCCTCTGGCTTCTTATCACTTGCTTACAAAGAACTTGGAGTACACAGCAAAGGCCTGTCCTTGCCAAATCCAAACCAGGCCAAGGCAGACTCATGTCCACCAAATCTACAAACACTGAAGATACAACTGTATGTGTCTAAGAAATCAGATACAGCCACTCCTCACCCTGCACCAACCACAATTCTCACTTAAAACAATAACAACAACCATTTTTATTTTTTTAGTCTAAACCTGAGCAAAGAAGCAATCATCACAAACGTGGGCGAGGCAGAAAAACTCATCGTTGGAGCAATTAAATTCATGGTGGAAGGAAAACAGCACAGAAATTAATAGGTCAAAATCTCCCTCCACTTTCCAATGCTGCCTCCCCAATTTCCCCCTCCGGCTGCTCTCACCACTGGGCCCCTAAACCCCCTCCAGCACAAAATGGCGACGTGGCCAGTGGGAAGAATAAGAAAGGAAAGAGTGGAACATACTCCTGAAAGAAAGAATGGTGGGGGGAAGGAGAGGACGGGAGAAATGTTTAAAAAATGAAGACAAAGGTGGACGGGGGTGGGAGTCTTAGAAGGAATAAAAGAAAGAAGAGTGAGGCTGGGGGAGGAAAAGGGGGAGGCTTTCAGGAACAAGGGAGCTGCAAAGAATGGGCGCCTGGAAAAGGTAATAATGCTTAAGACGCTCGGGAGAGATTTCCCCAAACAGAGGAGGGAAATCGGCCACAGCCTCCAGCCCTTCCTCCCTCTTCCAACATGGCAAAGCATCCTCTTGAAAGCCAAGGGGACGGAAGGAGGAGCGGGGGTCTGAAAATCTTTAAAGAAGAAGCCGGATTCGGCGTGGAAATGGGAGGATCATTCAGATGCGGGAATAAACGGTCACCTAAAATCGGATTTAGGACTGGGAGGGGAGCAGGGAAAAGCAAGGCCGGGGAAGGTGAAAGGAAGAGCGAGGGTCTGGGGAGGAGAGACCGGGGTCAGCCTGGAAACGCGGGGATCACCCGGCTGTGGGAATAAAGGCTTAGGACCGCGGGCAGAGCAGGGCAGAGCAAGGCCGGCGAGCAGGCAAAACGGAGAGGAGAGGGCGGCTTCGCTCCCTCCACGCCGCGGCAGAGGGGCGGCGGCGGTGGGGCAGGGGCGCCGCTTCCTCCCGCGCCCGCCCCCGGTCCCCCCAGAAAAGAAGGCCGGGGCGGGACGAGGCCTGGCCGCCCGCGAAGACGCGGCCTCCGCTTACCTTTTCTTCTCGCTGGAGCCGCCCGTGGTGGCGCCGGGCTCCATGGCGGCCTCGTCGGCGGAGGAGGAGGCCAGCTTGGCTGGCCGGGAGAGGCTCTCGCAGGGCGGCGGGGCCTCCGCGAAGGAAGGCAGGAAGGCAGGAGAAAGAGGACGCGGCAGGCAGGCAGGGAGGGAGCGACGGACGGAAGGAGGCGGGCTGGCGGCGGCGGGGGAGGAAGAAAAATGAAAATACAGGCTCGCGTCGCCGCTCTTCTCCCAGGCGGGCTGGAGCGTCCCCACGAGCGGCGGGCACACGGCCGGGGCAGTGCGCTGAGGGGGCGTCGGAGCGGGAGAGGCGCCACGGCGGGGCGGGGCCGACGGGGGCCCGGCCCGGCCCCGCCCTCCCGTCACGAGCGCGGCCTGGGCCAGTCAGGAGGCGCCTCCGCGCGCCGCCCGCCCCGCCGAGCCAACCGCGGCCGCCTCGGGGCGGCTGGAGCCGGGGAGCCGGGTTTGGGTTTTCCCGCTTCACGTGTAGGGCTGTGTGTGGGGGCGGCGGCGGCGGGCAGGAGGCGCTTCGGCCTCCTTCTTCCTTCCCGGCCTCACAGAAAGCGCTTCTGGTCTGGGGAGGGAGGCGTCTCGGCCTTTTTTGCGTCCAGGGCCGTTTCCGCACCTTGCAGAGCTCTCATTCCACCTTCAACATCCCATGGGACATCCTGGCCGCAGGATTCCATAAGATGTTGAAAGTGGGCGAGAGTGCCTCTGGGCGCATGCAGAGTGCGCGCTAGCCCTCCACCAACAAGAAGCCAGTGGCTCCTCGAAAGCCTGAAGGGCCTACTTTCTGTGTTTCGGTTGGCCAATAAAGATACCGCTTTTTTTTTTGTGCATTTCAGCCATTTCCGCACTAGGCTGTTACAGTGCTCTTATGACACTTCCAGGCTTTTGTGGAATTGTAGGGTTTACAGTTTCCGGAGGCCAAAGAGCTCTCTGGCTGAGAATTCTAAAGGCCCCTCTCTAAACTGCAAACCCCAGGAGTCCACAGGAGGTTGAGAGTGGAATAATATATAAAAGTCAGAGTTTGATTGCCTGTGTCAGGCAAAGACATAGGAGGTCTTTGCCTGACACAGGCAGACAAACTGGGCCTTTCCACACCACACTGTTATAGCACTATTATTCCACTTTCAGCATCCCGTGGAATTCTGGGCTTCGTAGTTTCCTGAGGCCAAAGAGCTCTCTGGCTGAGACTTCTAGATGCCCCTCCCTAAACTGCGAGTCCCAGGATTCCATAGGAGGTTGAAAGTGGAATAATAGCACTGTAACAGTGCAGTGTGGAAAAGCCCCGACTCAGACTGGCTGCCTGAGAAGATTCTATGGAATCCTAGGATTTGCAGTTTCGAGAAGGACCTTTAGAATTCTCAGCCAGAGGCAACATTGAAAAGAAAAGAAATATATTGATATAGAAGAATGGAAGGTAAAAGTTCTGGATATGGTAGAGACAGAAAAAATAGCATTCTCATTGCAAAATAAACCCATCCAGAACTTTGAAAGGGAGTGGAGGGGAGTCTTGGATTGGATAAAGTAATAAAGGTATAAGGACTGAAAAAGAAAACAATGTAATGTAACAATGAAAAAGAAGCAATGTAATTGCTTTCTTCTGTTAAACAGAAACTATAGATGTATGTGTGTAAACGATGAAAATAAGCAGATTTAACTGGAAATGTAAGCTTGGAAGTGGGAAGGGTTTTTTTTTTATTTTTAAAGTAAACTTTTAATAAAAACATTAAAAAAGAGGAATTCTCAGCCAGAGAAGAGGCTGGTTGCTATGGAGATGAGACCTAGCAGTAAGGAGGAGGGCAGTGTATTTCCCGCAGGAGCCCAACCTCTGTGCGTTAATAACTCTGAATACAGATTGGATTGCGGAATATGGGGAAAAGTTACAGGTACTGGAGAAGACAGTTTGGGGAATTAGAGACACGGGATCTCAAATCTTTCTAACAAGTATTACCTATGAGAAAATAAGATCCCGGGCAACGCTAGTAGCACTGTAACAGTGTAGTGCAGAAATGGCCCTTTTACTCCGCACACAGATGCCATGACTATAAGTCTTGGGTTATATAGCCTTTAGAGGTGGGATGCTGCCTCTTCTTTATGGGCATCACAGGGTTCATAAGTAATAGAGTTTTGTTTATTCAATTCAATTTGTTTATTTACATTCATAGACCAGATAAAAATACATAAAAAAGTTACTGTAAAATAATAATACTAAAAGACTATTACAGTTACAGCTAAAATTCACACATACATACATTGGATGCAGATGCACTAAGGACGTTATATCAAAAATCCAAAAATTTAAGACAGGTAAAATTTTATGGATTTAATCAATCAAAAGTATCTAAAGTTCCTGAATTATATATGCCTCTGTATTATTTGTCTACGGGTCGTAATGCTGCCGCTTCTTTACATGCATTACAGGGTTCATAAGTAATAGAGTTTTGTTTATTTTATTCCATTCTTAAAATTTAGCAGAGCAGCTCAGATGCGATAAAAATAAAATAGAAGGAGAAAGGGGCAGGTAAAGACAATACAATAGCCAATCTGCTCAGGATTAAAAAGTAGGGGAACTCAAAACAGTTTCCCTGAATTCATAGAGAGTGGCTTCTCATTAAACACCAACATTGTACGCATAAATGAACTAATCAGGGAGACATAAAGTCCAAAATTCCAGCACATTTGGCATTTGGTTTTTTTAAAAGGAATGCTCTGCTGTTGGAGCATATTCCTCACTTACCCGCTGCAACATTTTCTTATACTTTCCAGTATCTGATTGAAATCAATCCCATTTTTTCCTACATTACATGTGAACCAAGGCTTAAACTACTATAGTGGCTGACTTCCAAATCAATAGACGTAAGACTGCAATTTATGTACTTGCCACTTGGCATAAGCCCATTGAACTCAATGAAACTTAATTCCAAAGAAACACAAACAGGGCTGGGAAATAACATTCCCAGAAATATTTCATTCTTCCCATGAAATAGACTGAGACAGTTGTTACAACCTTTGTCTTCCCACAAAAACATTCATAATCAATAGTTAACTGGAAACATCAAGAGAGTGAACTTGAGGATCTTCCACGTATAAATAATAAACTTTTCCTCCAGGCTGTATAAGTCACTTCTCAAGCTGTTAGTTTACTTTATGCATGTCATGCTTGCTGCATGGGAACAATATAGGAAAAATTCGGGGCTACTTTCCACATGAAATTCAGAGCAAAAACTTCTTTTGCCATCTGCATACACAGCTTGCTCTGCTGCTAATGTGGTACAGGGGGCATAGGCACACCTCAAAACTCTTTCTGGCTTGGAAGAAAGCATGCCATTCTAATTTCCTGTCACAGTATTCACATCACTATATTGAATCAATCACCACATTGAAGTAATGGGCCCCAGAGCTGCTGCACAGGGGATGCTGGGACACGTTTCAGCACATAAAACCTGGTACTGGTACTGACTTTAGGAAGGGTCACTAGCAGCAAATTTGGAGTGTCAAGAAGAAGCTGCAAATTCTTTCTTATTTCCTTTGTCATGACAGTCAGCTCTCCACATTTGCGGGTTTCACTTTTGCGGATTTGATTATTCATGGATTATCTGCTTCTGCTCTATGCCATTTTTAATAGGGACTGCAAGCCTGGTGAGACTGAGAAATTGCAAATGAGGCGTGTAAGTCCCTATTAAAAATGGTGTGGGGCAGTAGTGGAGGTGGCAGTAAGCCCCACCAGCCACCCACTTCTGCCCTATGAAGGAACCCTAATGCCTCAGAAGAATCTACAGTGGGTTGAATATGGTGATCATACTTTTTTTGTGTGTTAAATGTGGTTTGGGAGGGTCTAGAGTTATTCACAGGTTTTCTTTTCACTTTCATGGGGGTCCTGTGCCCCTAACCCTAGCAAATATGGATGGATGACTGTATATTTTTTTTTACTAGCGAGAATGAGAAGACCTTGTGGAATTTCCTGCATCATGTGTGAAATAACTTGTCTGGATTGGGGGCCATATACCCTGTGTTGGACAGATGGGGGCAGATGCTATTTTGCTGCGCTACCTTGGTCAGTAAAAATGTTGGGTCTGCCCTGCTGCACATTCAGTTTGTGTGGGATACCTGCCCAGTCTGTTGGGCAATACAGCCGCTTGAATTGAGAGCCTGACTCATTTGTATCAGCTGTGTAGAATCGGACACACCCATTTGAATTGAGAGTCTGATCTAAAACATACTGAACTAAACTTTACGGACCAATCGCTTCAACTGCATCAATACAATATAGGTGACAGTTGCTGATCTCATAGCTGAAGGAATCCTGAAAAAGTAGTACCGGTAGTTGTTTATGTGCCTCCAAAGTGACTACGTTTTATAGCAGGCCTGTCCTAGCGTTTTCTTGCCAAAGTTTAATCAGAAATGGTTTACCGTGGTCTTGCTTTTGTTGCTCAAGGTCACCAAGGGTTCTGTGGCTGAGTGAGGATTTGAACACTAATCTTCCAGAGTCCTAATGCGCAGAGCACTACACTGCATGGACTTTCCCAAGAAACCTGAAAACAAAACCTGCAGTTTTGAGAGATGCCTTTTTTGCAGACAAGGCAGCCTCAAGAAACCATGCCCAGCACTAGAGGAACAGATAGCAATCTACTCATAAACCATAAATTCAGAACTTCCCTTTCTTTCTTGTGCTTTCAAAAGTCACATCGATAGATCAGAAGCCCACAAAGAAACTGTTCCCAGGCAGGGAGAAATTATGGGAGTGATACTCAAATACCCCTACAGGGCAAAAGGCTGAGGAAAGTTGCCCTGAAATTCTTGTTGTTATTCAGATCTCTCTTTTCCAGAAGTATACCATGCAGCCAGAGTGTAGCAATCCTGATCTGTGCATTCAGAATTACAATTTAGGCTGTCAAAACAAAGGGACAGGCAGAGTTACCAAAGACAGATGAACACAGCAAACCTAACAACTCTCTGCCTGAACAACTTTTAATTCTCACTCTCTGAAATGCTAGAAATTGGGGGCCTGAAGTAAAACTTAGGCCATTTCCGCACCAGCCTATTATAGCACTATGATTCCACTTGCAACATCCTATGGAATCCTGGGGTTTGCAGTTTAAGGAGGGGCTGACCGGCCTCTTCCGAAACTGCAAACCTCAGGATTCCATAGGATGTCGCAAGTGAAATCATAGAGCTATAACAGGCTAGTGTGGAAATGGCCTTAATTTGGGGACTAGAATTCTCACTGGAGGGGGTGGGAATGATCATATTTTGCCCCCTCCCATAACTACACCCGAGCATATAGCCCCCTCATGGAGATCAGCAGCCACGCCCACTTGCTTCCCCAGTAAGATTTTAAAGCAAGGTGAGGACTCATGCCAAGGGGAAGTTACTTTTCAGGAAGGGAAACAGAAGTGGAGGGGATAGCTGCTGTATTTTCTCAGTTGCAAAGAGAAAATATGCTTCTCCTACCACATTGCCAACAGAGCCTTTAGAAGGCCTCTGCCTTCTGAGCCAGTGTGTGAACACAGCTGCCCAGGGGCAACTGGGATCTAATCTGTAGCTATTCATGTGCAGATGAACTTGCTTGCCACAGGGTTGGAAAGTCTAAACAAGACACAAAAGGAGTAAACAGACAAATTCAGTGTAAGAAACCTTAGAAGTATCCCCAGAACCAGCTATTAGCCAACACCCTCCCTCCTCAATTTCACAGCATGATACCGCAGCTTCTGTTCTGCATTTAATTAAGATTTTATTATTCTTTTTATTCCAGTAAAAGCATTATGCTGTTAACAAGACTCCTTATGACACACTGAATTCCAAACATTTAATACCTCATACACAGGGGCCTCCTCTACCCCCATATCGACATGGGAACTGAAGACCCACTTTACTCTTATGCTGAAAGAAATATACATTGCTAATCAACTTGCAGAAAAATTGACGGGATCTTTCTTGAAAAGGCAGGATGCTTCTGCCTATACCTTGTCTAGCCAAAGAGCAATGTTTCTGAGCTTCCTTGAGGCCTACCAGATGTAGCGTGGGCTGCAAAAGGAAATCCTGGTGTTTCACGTCCTCCAAAATTTTTCCCAGATGAAACCAGGACACATGTGGCCAAGCAATACCACAATGTGGTCAAAATGGAAGAACTGATGAATGAAGGGGCACACACAAGCCAGGAGAGACTGCAACAGTTTGCTTCTACCTG
The DNA here is from genome assembly GCA_948472985.1 of Iguana delicatissima. Lineage (NCBI taxonomy): Eukaryota > Metazoa > Chordata > Lepidosauria > Squamata > Iguanidae > Iguana > Iguana delicatissima. Next base: position 1,616,657 of record CAOKZL010000011.1, read on the forward strand.
AGCCTGCTAGAAAGGGTAAATTTCAGCTCGCTCCTCTCCTCTCTATCTTTAATTGAGTTAATGGCATGCAAACTCCTTTTGCAGTTAAATTAGTTTCCAGCAGCTGAAGTAAGCTGAGGACAAAGGGGGGAAATGGAAGCAAGGGAGAGAAACGAGGACTTTTTAAAAGCAGGTGAAAAAGTGGGAATGCAGAGGATTAATCAACATTGCGCCTGCCATGGGACAGCAGAGGTTATGGTGTTTAATTAACGCCTGGAAATTATTTTACTGCCCATTTACTGGGGATCAGAGGAGTCAATGCTTCACTTGGCCTTTTCAATCTGAAGAACACCAACCCCATTTTACTTGTTTGTCATAATGTACCTTCACATTGACTCCAGCTTATAGCAAATCCTACTCTGGGATTTTCCTGGCAAGATTTCTTCTGTGGAGGTTTGTTCTTGCCTTCCTCTTAGACTGAGAAAGTATGGCCATTTCCGCACTAGACTGTTATAGCGCTATGATTCCACTCGCAACATCCTATGGAATCCTGGGGTTTGCAGTTTTGGGAGGTGCTGGCTGGCCCCTCCCGAAACTGCAAACCCCAGGATTCCATAGGATGTTGCGAGTGGAATCATAGCGCTATAACAGTCTAGTACGGAAGTGGCCTATGACCTGCTCAAGATCTCCCAGTGGGTTTCTGTAAGCGAGCAGGGATTTGAGCCATGGTTTTCCAGAGTTCTAGTCCAGCCATTATTCCATGCTGGCTCTGCATAGCTTTATTACTCAACATTTATTTACTTAAACCATTTATATCTTCCTGTTTAGCTGGAAATACACCCAGAGAGACATACAGATGAATGAAAACAGCACATTCCTTGCCCTCAGGGTTATAGACGGAATTTCTTTTCCTGAAGTTTGAAGCCATTGCTCCTTATCCCAGTCTCCAGAGCAGCAGAAAATGGGCTTGTTCCATCCTTCATATGACGTCCCTTCAAATATTTAAACATATCTATCATGTTCCCTCCCTTCTCTTCTCCAGCTCCCTCACAAGGCATGGTTTCCAGACCTCTAGGTCTAATGCTAATGTGCTTCTTAAAATGGCCAACTGACATGGAAACAATCTGCTAACAGGTCTTATCATGCATCAGAGAAGCAATAATTAGTTGTTCTTATGGGATGGGGCCTTGGCTTTCCGGAATCTTGCTGAAATCTGCCAGTTTCATACTTCTTCTACCAGCGTCACTGTTGCTGCTGGAAGGAAAACCTTGGAAATACGACTACCACTACTGAGCGAATGATCCTGTTATTCTTCCAAGAGCTTACTTTTGGGATGATAACTTGCATAATTCCAAGCCTCCATGGCCAGAGCGCTGTCATAGCAGTAGAGAGGGCTTAGAAAAATTAGAATCATAGAATCATAGAGTTGGAAGGGATCTCATAGGACATTGAGTCCAACCCCCAATGGCTCAATGCAGGAATTCCAGCTAGACCATCCCCAGCAGACAGCTGTCCAGTCTCTTTTTGAAGATGTCCAGAGAATACGACCATTTCCGCACTAGCCTGTTATAGTGCGATGATTCCACTTTCAACATCCTCTGGAACCCCAGGATTCCAGAGGATGTTGAAAGTGGAATCATCGCGCTACAGCAGGCTAGTGTGGAAATGGCCTATGACGCAATCACCTTTCTAGGTAATTGGTTCCATTGATCAACAACTCTTACTGTCAAGAAGTTCCTCCTAATGTTCAGTCAAAATCTACCCTTCTGTAACTTAAAACCATTGGCCCTGGCTCTACTTTCTGGGGCAGCAGAAGACAAACCTGCTCCCTTCTCTCTGTGAAAGCCCTTCAGATATTCAAAGAGTGCAATCATGTCATCCCTCAGTCTTCCCTTTACCAAGCTGAACTTCCTCAGCTTCTTTGACCTCTTCTTGTATGTTTTGTTCTCCATACCTCTTACTTATCATCCTTGGTGTCATGCCCTGCTTGCAAAACATGGACTCAAGGGCCATTTCTGCACTATATGGTTCTAGTGCTATTATTCCACTTTCAACATCCTGTGGAATTCTGGGGTTTGTAGTTGACTGAGGCCAAAGAGCTCTCTGGTTGAGAATTCTAAAGGCTTAACTGCAAACCCCAGGATTCCATAGGATGTTCAAAGTGGAATAATAGCACTATAACAGTGTAGTGCGGAAATGGCCAGAGTCTGAAACAGAGGACCTGCCATATAGGAAGAGGTTTTCAGTGCCACAAACTGTTACCGTTTATCTACAGAAATGTCGTTATAATCATTAGCATTTATAAAGTGCTTTGCAATATCTTGACATCTTTTTACGTATATTGTTTTGTTATGAACCTACCAACAGCCCTGCAAATTCAGTCGGTGTGGTTACCATCACAGGGCAAACAGGAAGCTAATGCAAAGAAATGCCTTAAATTAATTTTGTGCTTTCAGGAGAGTCAGACTAGAAATTTCCTCCTTTTTGTGGTAACTCAGCCTTTTTTTTTTAAAAGGAGTGCCGTGACTATGCCTACTCAAAAGTTTTGAGTATTGCGTTTATGTGGGCTTACTCTAAGGCCCTTTCTGCACTACACTTTTGTAGTTCTATTATTCTATTTTCAACCTCCTGTGGAATTCTGGGGTTTGTAGTTTCCTGAGGCCAAAAAGCTCTCTGGCTGAGAATTCCAAATGCCCCTCCCTAAACCGCAAACCGCAGGATTCCAGAGGATATTGAAAGTGGAATAATAGCACTGTAACAGTGCAGTGCAGAAAGGGCCTTAAATTAACAGATAGATAGATGATAGATAGATAGATAGGTAGATAGATAGATTTATTTTATTTATTTCTCTCTCTCTTTCTTTCTCTCTCTTTCTTTCTTTGCTTTGATTGAAATTTTTGTACCCTCTTGTAAGGACCAAAGACGCAGAGGCGATGGCTTCACTCAGCTGCCATCTGTCTTATTTAAAGCACATCTGAGACTTCTGAACCAAAATCCATCTGCCGGCACAGTCAGTTTTTCTCCCTGAAATTCATACGACATGGCACAATCACAGCCTGTGGCATGATGACTTTGAATTAGATTTGGATTTATTCATGAGCTGCAGCAGTCATAACAAAAGCTGATGTACCTCATATAAACATTGGAGAACAGAGCTTTGGTTCTGCTCACTGACGCGCTACGGAAATCCAGACACAACAGACATCAGACTTACATTTCCAACAATACAACTGACAATAAGAAAGAATAATAACCTCTCTGGAAACCTAGTCAGCTGAAATTGCAGCCTCCTCCAACCTTCGTAACAGGGACATAACGACCTACATGTCCCTCAAAATAGAATTTTATGTATCTGAAAGGTTAATACCCTGCCTTACACTGCAAAATCAGTCTGGTTTTCCATAATGCATACAAAGAAGAAAAGAAAAACAAATTTATATGTATGTGTATGTATGTGAAGGCCAGCATAGTGTAGCAATTTGGTGGACTAGGACTTTGGGAGGCCAGAAGTTCAAATCGCTGCTCAGCCACGAAAACCAACTGGGTGACCTTGGCCAAGTCACACTCTCTCAGCCACAGAGGAAGGCAAGGGTAAACCTCCTTTGAATAGATCTGACCAAGAAAACTCTAAGAGAGAATCATCATTTGTCAAAGTCAACTTGAAAGCATACAACAACGAACATATATGTGAATTTTAGCCATTGCATCTCTCTCCAGGGGCCACACCATGTGTCTTCTATCAATCAAAGAATTGTAGAATTGGAAGAGACCACAAGGGCCATCGAGTCTAACCCCCGTCTATGCAGGAATACACCATCAAAGCATTCCTGACAGTTGACCATTCGGCCTCTGTTTTAAAATCTCCAAAGAAGGAGACTCCACCACACTCTGAGGCAGGGCGTTGCACCGTCAAACCGCTCTTACCATCAGGAAATTCTTCCTAACATTTAGATGGAATCTCTTTTCTGAAGTTTGAAGCCATTGCGCTGTGTCCTAGTCTCCTGGGTAGCAGAAAACAGGCTCACTTCATCCTCCATCCTCAAATCTTTAATCAAATCTTCAAATATAGTTATTTGGGCGTTCACCATTTTGGTCAGCTTGTTCTGATACATTCCAGCTTGTCAATATCCTTCCTGTCGTATCACTTGAAGACCATCTCCACTCTTCACTGTTATAGTGCTGTTATTCCACTTTCAACATCCTATGAAATCCAAAATTTTGCAGTTTAGGGAGGGGAATTTAGAATTCTCAGCCAGAGAGTTCTTTGGCCTCAGTGAACTACAAACCCCAGAATTCCACAGGATGTTGAAAGTGGAAGAATAGCACTATAACAGAGTAGGGTAGAAATGGTCTCAGTTACATTTTCAACCAAAAAATGGCTATCGGAGGGAGATGGAGGTGGTTAGCATCAGACGGACCAAAACAAAACAAGCCGCAGTGTTTAACAGCCATTTCCAAGCAGTTTGGGCAACATTTGGGAAATTTTTCACTGGATTTTTTTTGAAAAAAATTATTTTATTTATTTGTTTATTTATTTTGCAAAGTTTTCAAGGAACCCCGGGTGGCTTGGGTGGCATGTGTGGCTGCAAAAAAAGGTGGATGTCACATTTTATCAAGATCCAGAACCATTATTAATAAGATGAAGCCTCTATGGTAAATGTTAACATGGAAATGAAATTCTGATACAGTAGAAACCAATCATGGAAACCTTGAGAATGAATCTGCAATATGCTGCAATCCTATTCTCACTCACAAAGTATTGAACTTCATAGGACTGACTTCCAAATAGATACATATTGAGAACTACGCTAGTAGTTAAGATTAACTTTCTACCAAAGACCTTCTTTTAGAAATCTATATTAAAAATTAAAAAAAAACCACATCCATCATAGCCGCTCCTCATCCTGTTGCTAATTTTGCCATCTGATTACTCTTTACTGTGGGTTTTGCCTTAAAACAGGGATGGAAATTATGTGGTCCTCCTGAAATCATTGGACTGCAAGTCCTATTAGCTCCAGATAGTATAACTAATGGATAGGAATTTTGGAGGGCTACATGATGCCCACCACTACCACCATCTTAAAGTTATGCTTAAGGAGAGCTGTGGACTTGATGAAATCATTTAAAAGACCTTACCTTAAAAGACAGATCGAAGATGGAGTGAGCTTGTTTTCTGCTGCCCCAGGAACTAGGACATGGAGTAATGGCGTCAAACTTCAGGAAAAGAGATTCCACCTAAACATTAGGAAGAATTTCCTGATAGTAAGAGCAGTTTGACAGTGGAATATGCTGCCTTGGATTGTGGTGGAGTCTCCTTCTTCGGAGGTTTCTAAATGGGGCTGGATGGCCATCTGTCAGGAATGCTTTGATTGTGTATTCCTGCAGGGGAGGGGGTTGGACTTGATGGCCTTTGTGGTCTTTTCCAGCTCTACCAGTATGGGAGCATGTCCTCAAAGCTCTTCTCTGCACCTGGCCAGCTGCCTGTGGATGGGAGCATGAGCGACACACGTCTTCCTTCCGCAGTGCAGACGGCCTCTTTTTCGTGCTGCACTGGCGAAAGAAGCGCCTAGATGGCACTTCCACCCATTCCGCATGACCACTGGCAACAGGAACATCACATGATGACGGGCCATTAACATATTTTTTTCTGTTAATGGAATATTCCACAATCACGATGGGTGGGGACACATTGTCAGCAGAACCACGACGACATTGTGCAAAAGACCGGCAGCAATGCAGCCCCATTGTGGGACAGCAACATCATGCAGAAATGGCCAGTGAGTCTGACCATTGATCCACCTACCTCAGTTCCATCTGTTTCTCCAAGATCTTTTCCATCCCCACCTGGAGTTGCCAGGGACTGAATGCAAAACCTTTCATAGGCAAGACGTTAAAGACTGCTCCCCAAATGTTCTGCTTGTATGTTTGTAAATAAAGCCAGTCTATAGAGAGTCACTGTCCAAAAGAAAGCAGGCAGGGCTGCACCTGCAATGTCTCGTCATCATTTGGAGGAACTTAGAGCCACGCAGTGTAATAGATTAACTTATAAAAGAGGTAATGGTTGGAGACCCCAGCTGGAGCCCAATGCAGTTGCTGACAGGCAGGGATGCTAAATGATTTTGAACCAGCTGCACTGGTTGTCAGTTGCATTTCCAGACCCAGTATTAAAAATGCTGTTGATTACCTTGAAGGCCCTAAACAGCTTGGACTGGCAGGTCATTTGAAACATATTTTAGATGGCCAAGCACTAATTGCATGCCTTATTAAAATATTAGCTTGAAAGATTGTTAGCTTTTCGGTTCTTCAGGTTCCAGCTCCCCACCAGGAGAGGCCAGTACCTCCAACATCAGTGTGATAGCGAGTTTGCTACGGGTTTTAGTTTTGTCTTTAAAGGGACTTTAAAGATCTTTTTCAGATAGGGTTCAGCACCTCGGCTAGCTCACTTAAAATTTGGGCTAAGGCCATTTCCACACTACATTGTCTGGGGTTCGTAGTTTCCTGAGGCCAAAGAGCTCTCTGGCTGAGGATTCTGAATGTCCCTCCCTAAAGTGCAAACCTCAGGATTCTGCAGGACGTTGAAAGTGGAATAATAGCACTATAACAGTATAGTGCTGAAATAGCCCAAAACCCAGAATGGATTTGTTGCCCCAATGATAATGTTGGTAAACTGTGGGCTAGGGAGTGCTCTATCAGGCAGGTGAGTAATTGAGTAATTCAATTGGGTGGTCAATTGAATCCAGAGCGTGTTTGCTACTGGTTGCTGTTCTTCCTAGAGGCAAGTGACCACTGGGATGCCTCAGGATTCTGTCCCAGGTATTGTTCAGTGATCTAGATCATAAAGTGGAAGGCTTGCTTGTCACCTTTGCAGATGACATCAAATTAAGAGAGGGGGCAGCTGATACCCCAGAGGACACAATCAGAATTCAAAATGACTTTGACAGGTTGGAAAGCTGGGCCAGAACTAACCAAAAGGGATAAATGTAAGGTACTCCATCTAGCCAAGAAAAATGAAATGCACAAATACAGAATGAGTGATAGCTGGCTTGATCACAGTACATGTGAAAGGAATCTTCCAGTCTTACTAGGTCACAATCTAAACATGAGTCAACTGTGTAATGGCAGCAGCTCAAAAAGCCAATGCAATTTTAGGTTGCATCAGATCAATGGAAGTTGTAGTGCCACTCTCTTCTGTATTAGTCAGACCTCACCTGACACACTGTGTCCAGTTCTGGGCACCATAGTTCAAGAAAGATATTGACAAGCTGGAACATGCCCAGAGAAGGATGACCAAGCTGAACAAAGGTGAGGAAATCAAACTATATGAGGAGTGAGTTAGGAATCTGGGTAGGTTTTGCTAGGTGAAGAGGGCCATTTCTGCACTAGACTGCTGTTGTTCCACTTTCAACATCCTATGGAATCCTGGAGTTTGCAGTTAATGGAGGGGCCTCAAAGGCCCCTCCCCAAACTGCAAACCCCAGGATGTCATAGGATGGTGAAAGTGGAACAGGAGCACTATAATAGTCTAGTGCAGAAATGTCCGAGAAATCTGAGAGGTGACATGATAACCAGTTTTAAATATTTGAAGGCTATTAGGGCTTTAGTGGTGTTTTCTTGCATAGCAGGGGGTTGGACTAGATAGCCCTTGCAGTCCCTTCCAGCCTTATGCTTCTATGAGTCTAACTAGCTGCTATTTGGAGACAAAGGTTCTATTTACAACATGCCACAATATAAGCAGAGTTTGCCAGCAAGCAGAAGACTCACAGTATGGGTGTAATTGCAATTGGTTATTGTCCACTGAATACACAGAAAGAGATGATCTCCACTATCAGTGTGATATTTGACCTCTTAAGGAAAATTTCCCCAGCAGTCTTCCCGTTACAGACCTACGATAAGAGACTAGGCGCTTTCCCCCGAATGTTTTTCTTGCCACATATCCTGTCTGAGGGCCACCTGACCTTTTGCCCTCTCTCCAAATGAGTCACGAATCTTGCGTAAATCACACTTCTACGTCAGAAAGTTTGGCTAATGAAGTCTGAAGTTGAGAGAATGAACTTTGTACATCAGTCGACTCCAGGAAAAGTGAATGAGTCACCGCCTCCTGTTAGCATATTGTTACCATCTTCCGAAGGCACGCAAATGAGTAAACAATTTGGATTTTTTTAAAGAAAGAGAAACGGCAGGAGAGTACATGTTGAAAGAACTTTCAGAAAGAAAACCAGACAGAAAATGAAAACTATTCTTTTATTATGTTTGTTTAGCTTTTATCTGTATTTCTTTTTCATACTACCTCCAAGGCTGGTGTATATGATTCTATACACTCACACCCTTGTGTAACTATCCTGCCATGTAGATTTGACTGTGTGGAGAAACTGTAGTCAATAGAAGCCATTTCCGCACTAGATGTTATAGTGCTATTATTCCACTTGCAACATCCTATGGAATCCTGGGGTTTACAGTTTCGGGAGGGGCCGGAACTGCAAACCCCAGGATTCCATAGGATGTCGAAAGTAGAATAATAGCGCTATAACAGTCTAGTGTGGAAATAGCCAGAATGTTAAGCTGATTGATAATACATTCATTTTGTGTGTGTGTGTGCGTGTGTGCGCGCATGCGTGTGTGTGTATATATACATATATATGAAATGTATATGTGTGTGTGTGTAATATTTTATAGAAGTATAATACATATAGTATGTAGATATATGTAAATATGTGTATGGGATGGATAGACAGATAGATAGTATTGTAGTTTGAGCAGTTCCCCGCTTGGCCATGGAAACTCACCGGGTAAGCTTGGATGCATCACATACTCTCAGCCCAAAAAAATCCTGTGATAGGTTCGCCTTAAGGTCACTGTAAGTCGGAAAGACTTGAGGCACGCAACAACAGCAATTAAATTATTATAATTTAATATGTTATTTATTGTTTATTTACACTTACACCCTGCCTTTCCTCTAGTGGGCTCAAGGCAGCATACAAAGCTTGCTTCATCTCTACATTATCTTCACAAGAACCCTATAAGACAGGCCAGATTTGAGAATGGGTGATTTGCCTGAAACCAACAAGTGAGTTAATGTGATTAAGGAGGAAGAACGCACAAGCTAGGAAAGCCTGCAGGAGGTTGCTTTCGCCTGAATCTACTGGGAAGGGCAAGATTCTGTATCTTCCTCTCCTCCCCTCCCCTCCTCTTCCCTGCTGAATTAACTGAGCGCACACTGCTTTTGCACTTCAAACTCAGTCTGTAGCAAGTGAAGTAAGTTGGGGACAAAAGGAGAGAGAAGCTAGAACATTTTAAAAGCAGCTAAAATAAGTGGGACAATGGAGAATTAATTGGGACTGTGCTTCCCTCTTCCAACCCTCCAGTCTTGCACATGCTTACTAACAATACATAGGACTGTAGCCCCAAATGTACCATAAACAGGCCAGCTTAAACCTTGCTGAGAATCCACTATCACCCATGCTGCTCTGTATCACACTGAAACAGCATCTCTAGGTGCACAGCCTTTGGTTACAGCAGTCTGTGAACTGTGCACATGAAACGTAAAATAACAGTGCCTAAACAGTCCATCCTCCAGTTTCAGATGCACTAGGTAATTTATTTCACCAGAACTAGCCATTTTCCCTTTCAAGACTACAGCTCCCAGAATTCCCTAACTGGGGGATTTAGGGAGCTGTAATCCAAAAAGTAGAACTCTCGCAGGCTCTGCCTTTCATGACAAGATGCAGTTTAACAGTGATGTCTCTCACTAACCCAGTTTTTTGGAAACAGTGCCATCAATGTAAATAGGTTTGTTTTGCTGAAAACAAGCATGCAAAAGCGGGGAGAGCTTCCCAAACAGTTGTGCTTGCTATGACGCAAGATGCCTTCTATGCGCTGCTCAGAAATACCCTTGAAACAGGAAATAACAAGTTTAAAGCAGCCTGACTTATGCAATCCGCTTGCATGGTACAGGAGTTGCACTACTGCCATATGAGAATAGAGGTACTCGTGCCACTTAACGGATCCATAGTACACACAAGTTGCTACATGCAGCCTAACCTTTGCCTTAGAGCAGTTAATTTTTAAATGAAACACCTTGTGCATTAGCAGTGGAGCACTGAGTGCTTTCTGAAGTTCATGCCATATGTGCTGGTACATTGTGATCCATAAAAGCTTTCCTGGGAACTACACTAGCTTCTCTTGTCATCATGGCAGGCTTCTGTTAAACTCCAAAGTTTGCATGCACCTGAACCATCCATATTTTGCAAAAAAAAAAAAGTATAAGAACATAAAAAGAGCATTGCTGAAGTAGAACAAGCGTCCATCCAATCTGACATGTCCCTTCCCTGGGAGCAATCATGCTCCACATTTGCTGTCCAAAGTACCCAGCCACCTGAACCATAACTGATATTTGGAGACATATCTACATCTGAAAATCCTGAAGATTTTATTTAGCGGCGGTCTTGGCTAGTATCCAGAGGCAGACCTGCCTTCCACAAATTGGTCAAATTGTATTTTAAAGCTCTCCGGGCCTGTGGCCATCATCACATCTGGTGGCACCAATTTCTAGCCATTAATTATGCACTGGGTGAGGAGGCACTCTTTCATATTGCTAGCCTTGCTTTGTATTTCTAGGCTTTTTGTCTTTACTATTGGCCAAGCTGCCTGTGACGTTGGCCATTTCTGTACTACACTGTTATAGTGCTATTATTCCACCTTCAACATCCTATGGAACCCTAGGGTTTGCAGTTTCGGGAGGGACCTTTAGAATTCTCAGCCAGAGTGTAGTTTTTTGCCTCAGTAAACTACAAACCCCAGAATTCCACAGGATGTTGAAAGTGGAATAATAGCACTATAATAGTGTAGTGCAGAAATGGCGTAGAGTCAGAAGTCCTTGCTGATTAACCTCAAACTACCTGAGGGTCTACCAGCCAATTCCAATCTATTTCCTACCCATCCTTAATTTAAACAATTTCCTTAATCAGATGGGATGTTCTTTTAAACTCTATTTTTCTAATAGCAAGTTCCTACATTTCAAGAAGGATCCTCTCTAGCTAGAAAACTGCTGTTCTGTGGTTTTGGCTGATTGGGGCTTCTAACTGTGGTTTTGCAGTGTCAAAGCTAGCACAGTCTCCATCTGCACCGCATATGTCAGGACGTCAAGGGAAGAGGCAACAAGAAATTGGCCATTCTTTCTGCAAATTGCTCAGGGAAACAGGTGTTCATCTACAATACAGAAAAAGAAGTGAGATTTTGCAAATGCGACACAAACATGTACACGTGCTGCTTTGGATCTCTCAGGTCTTAATGTTTTAATCCAGTTTACTTGAAAAATCATCTACTTCCATAGATATATCTGCCTATAATTTAAGTTCTTCTGAGGCTCTTTTTTACTTTTTGGACTGCAACTCTCAGCAGCCCCCAAACACATCCTGGAGGCTTCTGAGGTTTGTAGTAAAAAAAAGTAACATTTTGAAACTAAAACAGCATTAAGCACACACTATGTGGGCAGCAGTGGGCCTGTCTCATATCCTTTAACCTTATACCCCTTTCAGATATTGTCCATTGTCTTTTGTAACATCCTTCTGCTGAAAGTCAGGGAGGTACAGAGGTTGTAATGTTATTATATACAGTCAAATTGAGCTCACTCTGTGTGTGAAAAAGAACAAGCCAACACCAGAGAATACAAAACCAGACTGAATCTAAACTCTTCCATGGGACAGGAGACAACAGTAAAATAAGCAAGCCGGCTGAGGCTGCGTAGGTCCAGATGGAGGTTATGAACTTTCACAAAAGCTGTTTTGCCAACACAGGGGTGTAGCTATTGTTGTTGTGTGCTTACAAGTCATTTCTGACCCTGAGGTGAACCTATCATAAGGATTTTCTTGGGAAGATTTATTTGGAGGGGGTTTGCCATTGTTTTCCTCTGAGGCTGAGAGAGTGTGACTTGCCCAGGGTCACCCAGCAGGTTTTCATGGTACAGCAGGATTTGATGGTCTCCATAGTCCTAGTTCAGTACTCAGGCCCTTTTTGCACGGCATTTGCCCTGCCAAAGGGCCTCTGGAGCATTGCGTGATTGCGAGGAGCAGTCCACATGATGTCCTCGCAATCGCGCAATGCTGCCAGGGCCAGCAGGTGCCGATCGTGCCCTATTTCATTTTCGGCTTGTAGCCAAAAATGGTGCACGATCGCGCGTCGTTCCAAGGCCCTGCACGCATTTACCAAGGCCCTTCGCTCCCAGCGT